>JADLZL010004040.1:0-158133 GCA_015844335.1 Chrysopogon serrulatus
TGTTTACGCAATACAATCGTAACACGAGGGGCTTTGCCGTAAAAGGCTCGCAATAGAGGCCATAATAAATAGCGGCAACACGCCACCCCCACCGAACCCTACCGCGAGTTCGCTCCCCATCTCCTGCCGTCTGCTTCCGCCGATCGACTTGCCCCGTCGATTTCGCCGACCCCTCGACCCGATCGGCTCCACTGATCGTAGCTCGTCGCACGGTGAGCCCCTCGATCGATTTTCCCCAAAAGAGCTGCCGGAGTTCTCGAGAATTCGGCGGGTTCTACTACCTGTTCGTCAGTTTAGTTTATTTGCTGATGCTATACCTGGATCGATTTCATCTTTGCCGTTGACTTGATCAGGTTGCAGATGGCTAAGACCTCTTTCAAGATGGAGCACGACCTCGGTTAGTTTGCTTCTACTCTCTTGTCTCGCGTGCTGTTAATTTCGTGGTCCGGAATTGGGCCTTTTGCCTATGGTTGATTGTTATAAACTGGTTGATTGGTATAAACGAGCCGATGCTCATATATTAGATTGAACTTGTCGGTGGTATAGTAGATTGGATTGGGCTGGCATTATGGTAGATTGGATTACTTAAACGATTGATGGTTGGAGTGAGTTGGGGGTCTGTCAAGAGGCATGTGGATAATTGTTATGATGTTTTTTTTTTAAAAAAAAGGTCTGTCTCTTGTCTGTGTTGCTTCCCTAAGTTTATGCGCTGTGGTTCTAGATGTTATAAGTGAGCCAACCTTGCTTCAATTCAATTGTGCAATGTGAGTTTAGGTTGCTCTGCTTCTATGTGTTCTGTAGACACAGCTTTCAGCCTTTTTTTTTTTTCTTTTGTAAACCTGTTTCATTGTGAACCTGTTAGTGACAGACCATGAAGTTTATTGGAACTCTGCCATATTTCAGTTTGTATTGTCATATGTTGTAATTTGCTAAACCTTTGAACAGAGTGTTCAGAATGTTCTCTCTGTTCTTTTTAAAGAAGTTTTGAATAGCTCTCCATTCATCTGTTTTACATGTTCCAAGAACTATGTAATTCGGATCAAACTGGTGGCTTTAGTTTTGTATTTTTAGAAGCACTGTTGTGGTGCTCTTGTGCATATGCTCTTTCTGAGAAAAATATTCTTTTTTGGGAAGAATTAAGTGTTCTTAGGTGTAGTCAGGACTTTGATTATTGGAATATTAGTTTGTTTATATTTCCATGGGATTGCAGATTGTATCTTCATGTAGACATTTGGTTTGCATGAATAATTACGTTGTATAATGTATATGGTCTACATTTTCTTTTGATGCTAGTTTACTTGCTTTGGTTCTTGGATTCAGTGTACTGGTTTTCATCATACTACTGTGCTTGGTCTGTTTACTGCACCTCCTAACCTGAAAGATACTTCTGCTCCTATTTGTACACGTAGTTGATTATAGTCAAGCCGTGTGTTTTGGGGCTCAAATTGTTTTCACCTTTTTTTGTGCAATATCTTCCCCATTTCTTAACTGGAGTTCTGAATCTTATTTACTTACAGAAAGAAGGCAGTCCGAATCTGCCAGGATCAGGGATAAGTACCCCGACAGAATTCCTGTAAGTTATGTTAAGCAATTTTTGCACGCATTTTTTCTGCATGCATACTTGATTGCTGATTTTGTCAACAATGTTTTCAGGTGATTGTTGAGAAAGCTGGCAAGACTGATGTCCCTGAGATTGATAAGAAGAAGTAAGTTGTCATTTAGATATCTTCTAGTAGTTTTTTGCTATGTTTGCTTAATATCTCTTTGTGTGCAATCCATCTATTCATTGCTTTCTGGATCTTAACTATTTTCATTAACATTGATCCATATTTGTTAACACCTGCAGATACCTTGTCCCTGCTGATCTCACTGTCGGCCAGTTTGTCTATGTGGTGAGGAAGAGGATCAAGCTGAGCCCAGAGAAGGCCATCTTCGTCTTTGTGAAGAACACCTTGCCACCAACTGGTATAAATTGAACAAACATCACTATCCATTCATTGTTGGTGCCTTTGCGTTGCTATGTTCTTATTTATTAATAAATAAATACTCTCTTGTGTCAGCCTCTTTGATGTCTGCAATCTACGAAGAGAACAAGGACGAGGATGGCTTCCTCTACATGACCTACAGTGGCGAGAACACCTTCGGCTCTGCCTAGAGCCGCCCCTGCCACTGTAAATAAACGAGCATGATGGGCTGCTGCTATCGTAAACCTGTGTACATACCTCAGTCTCTAGTATGCTGCTGCCGGATTGCTTCAATGGCTTCAATGTGTCCTTAGCTTTCAAGTGTTTGGATTTCTCCTGTGATGCTGAATTCCTTGAGTATTGGAACATTTGCTTATTCCACTATTACTTCACTTGACCTTGGGTATCTGATGTGCGGTTGGTGTTTATCTGTGTTCATCGTGTTTGTTTTAAGCTGCAATCTGCTGACGACCAAGCTAATGCTATATTTTTCTTGGTTGAACCATATTTTTCTCGGTTGAACTGAAATTACTAGACAAACAGTGCCTGTCGTTTTGATTGTGGGCGACTAACTATATTCCTGTGTAGAAAAGAACACATTCTAGCACAATATTAAGTTGAAGTATCTTGAGTTATGGATAACTATATTTAAAAATATCAGCACGAGAGGGGGTATATAAAGAGCCTTAATAATGCTGAGGTAACTTTCTCAGTCGTTACTCAAATAAATGAAACTGGCACCTTTGGGACTCATCATATGGATTTGCATGATTGGGGAATAGAATGGACGGAAACTATTCTTAATGTCGGGCCATGCTAGACAGTAAGGGTCAAATCGAGTCTTCGGCGTACAGCAGGGAATTGTATCTAATGTTGCATCCATTGTGATGGTGTGATTACGGGCACATGAACTGTACTAGTAGCATACGTCGAATTTATTTTTATAATAAATTTACTTAGAAATATAAATATTATTAATATTTTCTTTAAAATCTAGTTAAACTCATGGATACCGGAGTGGTGGAAGTATACCTCTAAAACGTGACAATTAAAATGACATTCATATTTAATTAACCTTTTTTTAGAGCAGCTCTTCTAGTCACTACTTTTAACCTACTTTAAAGGTCATATTTTATAGGCTCAATATTAGTTTTTTTTCTCCCTCTAGTCTAAACTCTAAACTGGCTAGAAAAGTGCTGAACCAGGCGACTGTGGCATGGGCATTGACTCCATTCCCCATCAGTACACGCATTGCTATTCCAGTGCACCAGATACATCCTCTTGTTTTTTTTAATCCAGCGGCGCAGATCACATGCATGGCTTTTTTATTCCAGCGGCGCACATCACATGCATGGCCCAATAGCATCAAATAAAAATTAAATTAAATATAATGTTTTTGAAAGCAATAAATTAAATATAATGTGTCTGGTGGACTAGAATAGACATCCGTGTGACCACGCATACGTGCAAAGTCAAGAAGTCTACTTCTGCATGCAAGGCAAGTACAGTATGTTACTCCCTCCCTAATCCCTAGATTTGAAGCAACGCCCTTCTACGATGAACTTGACAATTTTGCTCGTGCGTTGTCTAAAAGGGGCCCGACCCGAGGGAAGACTAGGACAGTGATTCAAGTCTAAAATTTGCTCCTTCTACAAAAATCCGGTACTCCTACAAACCAAGCCAAGGGTAACAGCTTTTTCTTAAAAAAAAAAAAAAAAAAAAAAAAAAAAAAAACTATGGGTAACAGTAACAGAGTCGTCTGGTACACGGTAGCAAGGCAGACGATTGCAAACGGCCGGGCACGCACGCAGGCGATCCATTGGTCAGTCAGGCCTGGTAACGGGAGTTGCTGCTACGTGAGGCGAAGATATACGGTTGTAACGATCGGCCTGGCACTCGCGAGGTTGCTAGTGGCAGCACGCAACTACGCAGGGCGCTGGCGCTGCGTGATGGGCCGGGCACCAGGAAATAATGGGCGTCAGTTGGGCACCGATACTCCGCGAAGGAAAAAAAATATCGGCAGCCCCTTTGCTGCGTTAGCCCGCATCACGTCGCAATCACAAGCAACAACTGCGCAAGCTGCAAGCAAAGAAAAATCCTCTCCCACCACGACCCTAGCAGTAGTATTATATATACACACTAGTAGTATACTTCAAGAAGTTCAATTGGCGGAAGAAGAGGAGAAGCGAAGCGAACTGCTTGCTTCAAGAACAAGGTATACTGGATCGATAACTCCCATCTGATTTCCAGGACTCTGATCTTGTTCGCTTACTCTATCTACTCGGTCCTTGAGGTTGATTGATTTGAACCTTTGCTTCTTGCTCTGCGCCCGCCCGCCCCAACTTATTAAGATTCCATCTCGTGTTCCTCTGTGGTATGTGCTGCTGCAGGGGAGGAGGAGGCCAGCGAAAGGCGAGCTAGAGGAAGATGGGCGGCGGACTGCAGCTGCCGCTGCTGCTTGGGCTCCTCCTCGTCTCTGCTGCCGCTCCTCAGGTCTGCATCCTGTTTCACTCCCGTCTCTTTAGTTGCTCTTCTTGCTTGCTGTGAAAAAAGATGCTAATAGAACACTGCGAAGGCAATAACTGAACACTGACATATAACCGAGCAAAACCGACATGTTTGATTCTTGCTTGGCACCGACCATGTTTAATTCTTCGTCTGTGGGATAGGACCCTAGTTTACCAGCTCCGGCCACAGATCTGCTTTTTCCAATCATCGATTTCCTATATTCTATTAATTAATACAAGAATCCTAAGATTTTGAAATTGGTGTCTCCCTTCAAAATTGAACTCTCTGCAGCCCCGGCCTATCAAGCCATCCACGGGTGGGTCGATGAAGGCATATCCTATCTTTTATAAAGCTAATCTCTAGGCATATCTATATTTGTATCTCTTATATTAAAGCTATTCTCTGTCTCAACATGCAAGCCATTCCGCATCAACCCCACTAAACTATCCATCTCTCATTAATAGTCATGTCATCCCACTGACTTCCAAGTTCCAACCTATTAATTGCAAGCTATCCATATCAATATATCATCTCCATTGATCCCCCCCACAGTATTTTTTGGTCAAAAAAAAAAATACATCATCTCCATTTAATTTTGTTCCAAATTCTAAGCAATCTCCACAGCAAGGCGTGGGGTATCTTCTAGTAATCACATATATGCATTTTTTTTTTTTTTTTTTTTTTTGAAAATGTAACATATATGCATATGTCTGTGCAGGTACTTGGAGTTGGGGATGGAGACAATTCCATGAGAATCATCCAGGTTTTTAAAGCTTCTTCTTATAATTTATACCCTCAAATTGACCTCTTTTTCTCTTGTTTCTACAATTGCTCATGGTATCATGTCTGCTGGCACAGGAGGACATCATCGAGACGGTCAACAACCATCCCAGCGCTGGGTGGACGGCCTCACATAATCCTTACTTTTCAAACTACACCGTAAGTGACAACACCTCCTGTTGATTGCATCCATAAACTGACAAAAGCGCCATCATCTTCTCTTACTTCAGTGGCCTCAAAACTATCCTTTTCGCCTTTGCGGTGCAGATTGCGCAATTTAAGCGCATACTTGGAGTGAAACCAGCACCACAGAATGCACTAAGCGATGTTCCTGTCAAAACTTATCCAAGATCACTGGAACTTCCAAAAGAGTTTGATGCTAGATCTGCATGGTCCCGTTGCAGCACTATTGGGAACATACTTGGTAGGTTTATTTGGTTACGGTGCATTTCAGCTGTATATCGATTTTAGTTGCCTGATGGATGCTCATGTTTTGTATGAATTTTTCAATCCTGGATAATCCTGATCTTGGTGAGCAGATCAAGTAAGTTCAATGATCTACCATATATTATTAGTGTCTAAAAAGAACGATGTGACATGCTTACAGTATAATGTCTTGTCTGATGATAACAGGGTCATTGTGGCTCTTGTTGGGCTTTTGGTGCTGTGGAGTGCCTCCAGGACCGCTTTTGCATCCACTTCAACATGGTGAGTCGATACAAAAGACCTTGCTGTTGTCGTTTTTTTTTACAAAACAAAAGATTATAAAGGCATGCTTTGTTCTTTTCTCACATGACCAAGCTATTATTCTTTTACTTTGCAGAGCATTTCACTCTCAGTCAATGACCTACTGGCATGCTGCGGTTTTATGTGTGGCGATGGGTGTGATGGGGGCTATCCTATAATGGCATGGCGCTACTTTGTTCAAAATGGTGTTGTTACTGATGAGGTATTATAGGTCTATTAGCGTATTTTCTACTTTCAATTGCTTGAATTTCTCTGTATGCTTCAGCAGCAACCCTACTACTTCTAAGAATTTTATGATCCTACATCAAACAAGTGATATACTGCATATCTCAAACTGATTTTGTAGAAACTGAATTGCACATGAATTACTAACGCAAGATGTGTTGAGTTAGTTTATGCAGCACTGACTTAATTTTGCTAAATGCCATAATGATTAATCAGAGTGTAAATTTGAACCACCTGAACTCTTTTCCCCAATGGAACCTAGTGTTAGTACGAGCAAATCATTATCTTCAGCTATTTCTATATGGTTGTAAGAGTTATCCCAACATGGTATAAATACACCATCATGAAAATTACACTCTCATAAGTTGATCTCAACACTTGGTTTGAGGTAGACCATGATAGTGCCTTTACATACAGTTTACAAAATAAATCGCTCTCGTTTTGTATTCGGAGCATAGCTGATGACCATCATGAAAAATTTCATCGTGGTATACAAAGATAAGATTAACTTTGCTCTGTCTTGCAGTGTGATCCATATTTCGATCAGACCGGTTGCCAGCATCCTGGATGTGAACCTGCTTATGATACACCCAAGTGTGAAAAGAAATGCAAGGTGCAGAACCAAGTTTGGCAGGAAAAGAAGCATTTCAGCGTTGATGCGTATAGAATAAATTCAGATCCACATGACATAATGGCAGAGGTCTACAAAAATGGTCCTGTAGAAGTTGCTTTTGATGTTTACGAGGTACTGTCCAGTTGCTTTGTCTCAGATTCTCCATGCAAATTTTGTGTAGCTGAGATGTTATAAATGACTATTGATTGCAGATACTTTTAGAGGACAAACATTGCATACAAAAACTTTAAAATACTATTGTCTAACAAAAAAGGTTAGTAAGGAAATGACAAAAGTAGAACAAGAGAAACAAAGCCAAACAACAAATATAGTATATACAGTAATATGCATTGGGATCATTCATAGTCTTAGAATATATACCATTTGAGCAGAAAGAAACCTGTTATTCATATGCACTTTTTTTTTCTGATTTGGCAATGAAAAATCTGTCAAGGATTTCGCGCACTACAAATCTGGAGTATACAAGCACATCACCGGTGGCATTATGGGTGGCCATGCCGTCAAGTTGATTGGTTGGGGAACCAGTGATGCTGGAGAGGATTACTGGGTATGTTGTTTAATCTCCATATTTTATTCTGTACATTATCAAACGAAGAGGCCCTAAGTTGCTTTGTACGATCTTCTCTTCTTTGCAGCTTCTCGCAAATCAGTGGAATAGGGGCTGGGGCGATGTAAGTTTGTGGCAAATATCCAACTTATCTAAATAACAGTGATTCCTTGAAACTTAGTGTCATGTTTTCAACAATTAATAACTTCTATTTGGTAATACTTTCCAGGATGGATACTTCAAGATCATAAGGGGCAAAAATGAATGTGGCATCGAGGAGGACGTTGTCGCTGGAATGCCATCTACAAAGAATATTATTCTTCCAAACTTTGGCGGTGCCGGGGGGACAGCTGTAGCTTAATAACTACGTTTGGCCTCAAATGCTGTTGGAATTAACTAAAGTATTTTTAAAATGGAATTGTTAAAGAACCACGATGATGTATCTATTATACACTAGCTCATTCCGTAGGTCGTTATGTTGCTGATGCCACATCACTTTGGTCAGAGATAAAGTGGACTAATATTAATAAGAACTAGAATATGAATATCATGGTTTCTAGTCCAATCAAATGTATGTTCTGATGATCTCTGGTCACCAGGCCTTGTAAAAGATCTCTGTTGTAAACTGAAGGAAATCAAGTCGAGGGGATCAGTTCATTTTGCACTATTCCAATAGAATTGCTCGTGTTGCTTGCTTCAATCTACATATGTGATTGCTAATGTATAGCAACTTAGAAAGTGCACAATTAGATGCATCCATAAGCAACTATGTAACAGACATCATCAAGCTCCTGCATAATTGAGTACAAATACATCAGTTACATGTAGTTCCACACAAGTATGTAGTAATATGTAATAATAACGGCAATGGAATCACATCTATCATCATCATTGTTTGCTTGGAACATTAGCAGCAGCTACCATGGATTACATAACACCACCAGATACATCAATTACATGTAGTTCCACACAAGTATGTAGTTCCACTTGTCTCATGCCAACACCTGTCCCATGACATTTCATAGATGGATCACGGTGCTGCTGGGGGTATAATGGATGCTTCCTCAGCAGCCACACAAGGAACCTCCTCCAGCTGCTGCTGCGGTGCTCCTACTGCGATATCTGTCTCTGTAGCCCGACTTTGAGGAATCGGAGTAACATTCTGTTCCACAAGCCTTTCGACAGGGACCTTGACAACATCACGCCGAACACCAATATCCGACACATATCGCCCCACACAGTACATGCCGCTGGTCACAATTGCCAGGCCACTAGCACTGGTGGTCAGGAAACGCAATGGCGACGAAGCCACAGCACTGAAGGCAGCAGTCAGAGATGCAAGCTGCCCGCTACGGCCAACACTGAAAGCAGTCTCCACAAGCAGCCCAGTCTTGCAGTATATGGCAAAGTCCTCGCAGTTGTTCTTGAACAAAGAGTACATGCCAAACCCATTGTCCAGGAGGTATCTTGCACGGTAGATCACAATATCACTGGGGTCAGAGGCAGCCAGGGTGCAGGTTCCTCCTCGTGCTTTGGCAAGGAAGAAAGCAGGCGACACGGCATAGTCAAACAGGTACAGGCTGCCCCCATCTAAGAAGCAATCGAGGCAAGAAGTGATGACCCCATCAGACTTGACTAGGTGGCCACATTTCTGGCAGGGAGGACCCTCAGTTGCTGCTGGAGAGGAGCTATAGAGGAACCAATCCAAGAATGTTCCTGTCCCAATTTCATGTCCAGCTGCCCTTGTAAAATGGATAACCATGCCGTCTCCAGCATATATCCCTGATAATTTACCACAAAGCTCAGATTAAATTTGGTCAACTACTAAGAGCAAAACGAGTGGACAAGTCTGATTGAGGGATAGTTTATGTTCACACCATTTTTTTTTTAAGAACATGAGGGGCTGCTATGTTCCAACATATTGTCTGATTATGCCATGCCAGGATAGATCTATGGTGTAATGATGCTATTATGAAATATATGTATTTATGGGTGGAGCAGACTTGGCTCTATGAAATTGCAAATGGCATATATAATCCACAAACATATGGCTTCCATGAATTTCAGTTACACTTATAAGGAATCTTCAAGCTTTCACAGACGACTAGACCTTTTTCATCAATGGACACCTGATTGCTTTTAGCTTCAAGAAACAACACAAATGTATAACTCCCAAAAAATATCGATTGCACTTTATATTCATCATTGTAGGGCTGAGTTCAAGCTTCCCCATGCCTTTCTCATCAACGGCCTCCGCCCAAGGCTTTCGTTTTATTAAGTTTGTTATGATCTTTTTGTTCAAACAACAATTATGGTGAAGACTACCTAAAAAACAATTCTGGTGAAGCAGGGTGATGAAGAAAGAATCTCCTAATTAGAAGAATGGAATGCTTTGATAGACAGAAAGAAAAAAAAAAGAGAAATTTCTAAAATTGACGTCCGATTCGTGATTTTCAGAAAGGTTCCATTTATGCCCCAACACCAAGCCACCACACCAAAAATTGCTATTGTTGCTTTTGCGTGCGAGGCAGTGATGTTTTCCCATCAGCAATGTTCGCTAGGAGTGCCTACGTATGTAAGTCAACGGATTTAGTGGTGTCATTAATCACTTGATTAGAGTTCGAGATGAGATCCAAATCTAGCGGAGCGTCGATTTGGTAGCAAATCGATGAAGGGGGATAGCAGGAGAGGCGTACCGTGGTGGGCGTAGACGTAGGCGGCCCGCCAAGTGTAGATGTGATCCCCGGCCTTGAGCTCGTCCCTATCCACGCGATTCGAGAGCACCCCTACCATCCCTCGACCTCCGACGATCTGAACACCGGCAATGGCTCCCCTCCTGCTCCCCCAAATCTGAATGCAATCTGATTGGTCCCTGTTCCTAATCACGCGCAATCTCGTGCATGACTATGTAGGTAGTGAGGATTGGAACCAATCGATGAAGCATCAGATTCGGGGTGCGGGGAGACGGCGACGCTTGCCTGTGGCTGCGCGTGGTGTGGTGGCGTGCTTAGCGGAGAAGGAAGATACCCTCGGGCGGTCGGGCCTCGCCTCCCGGCTCCAAACGAAAACGACTGAAGGCAAGCAAGCATAATGACATGTTTTCTGTTTCTTTTTTCAATCAGACTCTGTCCAGAAGGAAGTTGTCCTAAGTATATTACCACCATATTGACTCTTATTATATGCCAACTCAAGCATCCGGAAAAAAAAAGTTTATAGAAAAAAATATTAATATCTACCAACTCAAACATCCGGAAAAGCAACTCCGGATATCAAACGGGTAAATATAAAAGCACAGTTTCTAACATATAGAATCAAGAAATATCGTGAAAATTATAATTTTTTTATGTAAAATTAATCAAACTTATTATATATTACGGGAACTGAACCGTAACTGTTATGACGTTATGACACCTTAAAATTCCAAGAAGTCTATTAAATACATAAACATGTTTAGACCCCCTTTATACGTGTACATAGAATTTACAGAAAAAAAAAATATAGGATCTTTTTTTTTTTTTTTTTGGTCAGCCATTTGGGTCAAAGGATCAGCTATCCTAAAATCCTACAAAAATCTCCAGGATGTTTAGATCGCCTACCTAGCCCAAAATAAGAGAATACCTCCTCTTCAACTTAGGGCGGCTATAGCCCATAAGAAAGAGGCCTGCAAGCCCATGATTGTAACAATAATATAAATTCTATCCTATGAATATCTTGTAAAGAAAATGCATCATCAATCTATCCTATGAATAATTGCATTGTAACATTTCATAATTTGCTTGAACATTTGAATAGCTATAGTTATTTATACCCATTGTAATATCTGCTGGTGTTAATATTTTAATTTGCCGGTTTTATGATTTCTAGTCTGTAATTATTTAGCCCCTCTTTTATCCCAACCAATATATGGATCCGACACCACCAGGAAGGTCTTGTGTTTAAAGATTTTTGTTCTTTTTCTCTGAACAGCTGCCACCACCGACGCCTATGGCCTTCCAGTTCCACTTGAATACTTGATGATGCTGCATTTTTCAAGCTATGGCGTTCGAAAATGTTGCAAGAGTGGCAGTGTGGCAACGAAGAGGTAGTTAGGGTCCTGTTGTCATCGTAGCTTTGTCTTCTCCTATATTATCGTACTCGCTACTATTATATCTAGATTATTAGGCAGAAATTTTGTCTGTGTCATACGATGCTTGTTATAAGAACTAAAATATTTTAATTGTAAAACTAATTTCATAGCCAGAGGAGAATTTACGAGACGAATATATCAAGATAATTAATACATCATTACTGAATGTTTACTGGCACCATATTGTTAAATTATTAACTGAGAAGTTATTCGTTGGAACTTATAAATTGGCTGATAAGCCAAAACACTGTTGAAACAGCTGATTTTCTGTGATAAGAAAATACTGTTGGCTGGTAAGCTAAAACGGTTTTTTAGCTGAAGCGAACAAACTCATCTCACAAAATGACCTTATTAATCTGTGTAATTAATTTTATACTGAATCTATATTCAATATTTTTAATTAGTACTGAATTAAATATCAGATGAGACGGGGTAAAAGTTTCGCTACGTGGAAACAAACATAATTGCGCTTCCGTTTCTGGTGGGCACGCGGCAGTCTCTAATGGCGTTGTACACAGTACACGAGCGAACACGATGATGCCCGCCACCCGTAATGATGTACCGGCAGGCCAGACGTCGAGTCGAGTGTTGTTGCCTGGCATTGGGTCCGATCCGCGCCGCGCTTCAAGGTCGCTTCCTGATGTCGTTCATCGCTGGGTGTCGCCATGACAACTTTCCAACTCTGTATAATCTGGCCGGTGCGATCATCGATCGCACAAATAAAACCCACAACTTTTTGAAAAAATATGGCCAGGTTCGATCAGCACACGAATAAAATTTGCGAAACAAACCAAACGAGCTGGGCGTCGCCAACTCGCCATGCCATTCATGCAGCGGCCAGCTTAGGTGCACTGTTCCACATGGATGAGAAGCAGTCCGGGCCAGGGTGGGGACCTCACCTTCACCTTGACATTAAACAACATGGGCCATGGCCCATGGGCAGGGTAGGCCATCGTCAGTTCTTATCTCTTTCACGCAACAGTGTCGTTACAGTAGGCTCCGCGCCGACGACAGGATCTGCTGCGCCTGTGCGCTCCTGCCCGTGGCAGCGCGAGCGGCCGGGACGGCGGACGGTGGCCGCTGGCGGCGAGACTGCAGCAGGAGTGCGTGCACACGGAGAGGAGGCGGCGGAGAGGATCCTCTGGGCTCGAGGACAGGAGGGGAGGCAGGTGTGAGGTGTGAGGTGTGAGGCAGGACTGGGCCATGGCGCCCTGGGCCTTGGGCAGTTGGGCCCTGGCCTCGCCTCGTGCAAACACTGCAACGTCTAGGAGTAGGAGCAGAAGTATGCTCGTCGTCGGCAAGCCCGATGCAGCAAGCGACGCCGGGTCGCCCCCGTCTGGCCTCGCTGCTTGAGCGCTTGCTGTTTGTTTTTCCGGAGCACGAGGAGTACTCTATTCTACTACTATCTGGCCATCCGTGGCTTTTTGGTTTTTGCTGCGTGTTTTCTTTAAGTCGATGCATCCAAGCTGTCCCTAGTTCTTAACGTGACCGTGTCAGTGTGTAGTACTCCTAGACTCCTAGTAGACTTGTAGCAGTCGTCGTGTAGTAGTGGCAGCAGTATTAATAACTGTGACTGTCTCAGTGTGTAGTACTACTCCTAGTAGACCTGTGTAGCCAGGGAGGGGCCGGTGTAATGAGCAAACAGTACTAAAGCAAAGTCCACAACTCATCTTCTCCACAGTCCACGTGTCACATGCGACATCGTGATGGTGCTCAACGTGACATCCCCTACCTTCCTCGTCGTTAAGACGTTACCACCCCACCAGGATGGAAAAATCCACACACCTGCGCACGGGCAAAGCGAACCACCCCGGATCGGGACCACCCATTTTTTTTCCATCCGTTCGGTAACCGGCTTGTCGATTTTATTTAATAATAAAACTCTCTCTCTCTCCCATTCATCGGCCGACATCCTCCCTCCCGAACTCCATTCTCTCTTTTTAAATTTGAAATTTGAATTTGAAAAAAAAATTATAGAAAAATTTCTAAAAATAGTTCATGATTTATAGAATCCAATGGTGTCAAAATTTTTTAAATTTGAGTTCGTTTAGTATTTATTTAGACGTTTAGAAGTTTAAAAAAAAAGAAAAAGAAAAAAAAAGAGCCAGCCCATTAAGGCCCATTAAATCATGAAGGTCGAAAAATATACTAAACGCACTCAAATTTGAAAAATTTTGACATCATTGGATTCTATAAATCATGAAGTATTTTAAAAAAATTTTCTAGCATTTTTCAAAAATATTTTTCATTTTTCATTTGAAAAATTTTGACATCATTGGATTACCGACCCGTAAAAAACCGCTCTAACCTACGGTTAGCTTGGTCAGAACCGTTTGAACTAAGTCTACTTCAAAATTCAAATTTGGAATCTGAATTCGGCCGGTTTTTTTTCGGTAACCGATTTATATACGGCCTAGTTTAAAACTTAGGTGGCCGGCGGTTCCCATGAAAACCGAAAAGGGATCGAAAAATCCAAAAAAAACCACCGGATACGGGACACCATCGCTCGGCTATAATTCATTTTCAGTGAACCGGTGGCGCGTAGCATCTACTCCCTCCGTTCTATGGACAATATCATTAAAAAACTATGTTCTTTTGCAAACATGTTTTTTAAGTAGCAAACTCTATGGGAGAAAGGGAGTAGACTTGTACAGCATGTGCCCATGTCATCCGCTGGGCGTTGGCGGTGCGATTTCCGTCGTCGTCGTAGCACGTACTGGAGATAGGAGGAGCAACGTGCTAAAATCATTGCCGCTACTAGAACTAGAACGTGCCTGCTCTCTCTCTCTCTCTCCATGGATCCATGCATGCATGCATTCATCTGAAATCCAGATGCATGGTGGCGGGCATAAGTGCGTTTGGCGCCCCCCTGTGTCAGTTCGTGATGAGGTGGGTGGGTGTCCGTCCTAATCCTACATGCTCTCTCATCACTGACCAGCACGCACGGGGATCGGATACGATCCGGATCCTCCTACTTGTACGTGTCGGCAAGGTCGTGACGCCCTTAAATCCGGCCGGCGACGGCGAGGCCATCTTGGTGGACTGTAGACAGCGCAACGGGGCATGAGGCATCATCTGATTCTGATCATCACGCTGGCACCACGACGCTGCCATGCGTGAACACGGACGGGACCACGGGACGCCACGGACTGGAGTGGTCCTAGCTCCCCTCACTCAGCAGCAGCAGCAGCAGCGTCCGTCGTCCTCGTCACAGGACACAGGTGAGGTGACCGGTGGGAGCTTCCGCTTTTCCCATTCCTCCCCTCCCAACGACCGGCCCGGGCGGGCGACGCAGGTGGGCCCTGATGCAGCAACAGCGTCCAGGGCTCCAGGCCCAAATCTGCAGCGTTCGGACTCCTGTCCCAGCTCGGTGGCGTGGGTGCAGAGGATTCCGATGCACAAGAAACTGAAAAGAAAAGCAGAGGGGAAAAAAGGCAAAGCGAGCTGAATCCGATCCGGCGAATGAAATCCCAGCGGCGCCTCTCTCTCACACCTTCACACAATTTACCATCCCTATTAAAGCAGATAGATCCCAGGGAGATGGTCCATGGAGCATCATCATCAATCAGATAGATAGATGGATCAAGTTCACCGTCACAATCACAGCTCACAAGCGATCGAGAGACTGCGACAGAGTGCACCGGTCCGGGAAGAGAAAGAGGGAGATGGGGGCGAGATTCTCGTACAGTCGTACGTCCCACAAAGGAAAAGCCAAATCGCCGCCTAAAAATGGGCGAGACAGTGAGGGAGTGCCTCAAAACTCCGGCGTCCTCTCCCTCCCTCTCTTCACGGTCTTTCCATGACCCACTCACCCACCGCGTACATGAGATGCATACATAGTACAATGGAGTACTTTGTATTTTTTTTTTGGTAACAATAAATCGGCTCATTTAAAATAGAATCGTCCACCGCCGTTAGGCGTTAGAAGGTGATGAGGTCGTCCCGTGAATTACTTTAGAATAGAACGAACCTATTTCTTGTCCTTAGATTGGACTAACCAAATGCAAGTACAAGATGAACCTAGCTAGCTAGTGTGATAGATTGACCTGTTTATATTTTCCAAGCCAAACAAAAAACAATATGAACGGTGAGAAAATAAGCAATTCGTCACGGGGTTAAGTCTAGTTAGTATAAATCATCGCTCTGTCGTTGGATTTCGGTGCCAAAGATATTTAGTTAGAGGCCTTTGGGGCTGATAAAATTTAATCCCCCCAGACATCTAAAAAATTAAGTTTTTAGTTGTAATAGATTTGTTCGACCTTGCGTTGATGGAGACAATAGCTAGGATATAACACCCTCTATCTAAAACCCCATTGACATCTAAACATTGTGAGGATGGTCAGGAGGACCGGCTATAGTACTAGAGCCAAAGCCCTAGGATCCCTGACAAAGCGAGCTCTAACTAATAATCTTTCAACCGCCAAGTGAACATAAGTTCGATGGTGTAATCTGGGTGGAAATATTTTGGTACAAAACGAACCTGCAAATATGAGGAGGGCTTTAATGCAAAAGTGAAGAAAAGAAGAGGAATAAGGAAAGCGAAAGGAGTACGGAGTCGGCTGTTGACCAGAATCAACGAGAAAGAAGCCGAAATGCGGATATATGTGGACTGTGTGGGGCCAGAGGATCCAGCTAGCCCAGCCCGGCCCGGACCCACCCCACATAAAAAAGCTAGATTTGTCGTACTGCCTCTCCTCAGCATTTTATTCAGGACACACACGCTTAGCGAGGTGGTAGCGCTTTTACGCTGTTCGGAGCCGCTTTTACTGATGACGTGCCACTTCGTTGCATACTTTGGCTTGCTTCCTAATTCCTAGCCGATAGGAGGATTGCAATGCTGCCAAAGGATGCAATGCATATGCTCTGGCTTGCTTCGTAGCCAGATAGATCGATGTTTGACTGCCACGTCATATTGTTTCACGAAAACGACCGTGCTTGGACTTCGTTTATCAAGTCAACCCGATGCAGACGGAGATTGATGAGCGTGTCAATTTGCAATTTTTTTAGAACACTTTCGATTACGGTGCTGCCGTGCTGGACGTGAAGCTTTGTCTCTTCTTCAAATCAAGAAGCCAACGCCCAACAGAGAGAGATCGCAGAAAGCCAAAGCGGAGCAAAAACATCCAAATCGTTGTTCCTCTTCCACTGTTGTCAGCTCCTTCCTCTTGGTTGTTTAGTGCGGCTCCTTACGACACGGCTTTTATTTATAAAAAAAAATGTTCTACAATGTAGTGAGCAGTCGTTTTTTTCACTCTATTCTAAAAATAAACTAGAAGCTAAACAGAACCCTTTGTCTTTGCTACAGATCACTACGTAGGCCAAATAAAACCTAACACAACTTTAAATATGGTGTTTTGATCATTCTAGAAATTAATTTGTAAAACTAATGAGTATTTATTCTGAAAAAGATAAAGGACACTAACTGACTCACACTAAAATAAGGGCACTAATTTCGAACTCAACTCTAATTTTAGAAGCCACCTCCAAAATCTACCTATCACCTCTCTCGCTGAGTCAGGTATTAATTTGTACTTTGGATTATAAAAAAGGTATTAATTTGTACTGTAATAAATTGTTTTATAAAAAAGATATTAATTTCTCGCCGCATGACCCAACCCACCTCGGCCCGGCCCGGCCCGTCCACCGCCGGCCGCCATCCATTTACCCTTTCTTCTACCCCCACCTCAGCAACGGTTGCACGGTTCCCCACTCCCAGCCAGGCCAGTCTCCCACTCCACACCGCACCAGACGGCAGACGCTGAGCCTGAGCTCCTCTGCCAAGCTCCGAGCCCGAGAAAACCGCGAGAATCCCAAGCGCCCGGCCAACAACACCCGCCTCCAACCTCCGTGCAGGCAATGCGGGTCCAGGATCCCTCCTCCTCGCCCTCCGCCGCAGGCAGGCGGCGGCGGCGGCGGCGCGCGGGCCAAGCGCACGTCTTCGGCGCCGATCCGGCCGGCTGACTACGCGCACAGCCCCACGCACCACTGCGTCGCGCTGCGGGACGCCGCGGGGCTGCAGGCCATCCTCGCTGGCCTCCCGCCGCTCGCGCATCCGTCCCGCGTCCTCACCGCCGCCGACGCCGCCCGGGAGGCCCGTCTCGCGTCCTCCGTCGCCGCCGCGCTCGACCGCCGCGACGTCCCGGGTGGGGACACCGCGCTGCACCTCGCGGTCCGGCTTCGGCTGCCCTCCCTGGCCTCCGCGCTCGCCGCCGCCGGGGCGGACCCCACGCTGCAGAACCACGCCGGGTGGACCCCGCTCCAGGAGGCCCTCTGCCTCGGGTGCAGGGAGATTGCGGCCTGCCTCCTCCGCGCGCACCGCCTCGCCGCCTGGGCAAAGCTCCGGCGCCGGGCGCCCGCCCTCTCCGCCGCGCTGCGCCGGGTCCAGGATTTCTACCTCGAGGTGGACTTCCACTTCGAGAGCTCCGTCGTGCCGCTGCTCTCGCGCGCCGCGCCCTCCGACACCTACCGCATTTGGAAGCGCGGAGCGGACCTTCGCGCGGACACCACGCTCGCCGGATTCGATGGCCTCCGCATCCGCCGCGCGGACCACTCGTTCCTCTTCTTCGGCGAGGAGACCAGTGCCGGCGGCCGCCGCCTGCCTCCGGGTTCTCTGCTCGTGCTCCACCGCGGCCGGCGCGAGGTGCACGACGCTTTTTCGCGGCGGCCGCGGCCGCAGGCGACGAGGACGCAGCCACCTCCGACGCGGCCGCCTACCGCCCGGGGCTCAACATCTCCTCCGCGAGGCTCGTGCCGAGGACCACCTGGCTGCGCAAGGAGAAGACGGAGAATGTCGGCGAGTGGAAGTCCCGGGTTTTCGACGTCCACAACGTCGTTTTCTCCTTCCGCACCCTCAAGGCCGCGAGTGCCGGGCGCAAAGATTTCACCTTCGAGCTCGCAGGCGGAGATGAGGACGGCGATGAAGACGACGACGAGTTCCTGCCACTGGAGATCCGGGACGACGACGAGGACGGCGACTTCCTTGTCGCTGACATTCCGCCGCCGCCAGCGCGGCGCAGCTGCTACGTTCCCGGCCGTCGCAGCGTGGCGGGGCCGCCTTCGCACTTGGGGACCCCGCAGAGGCGGAGGAACAGCGTGGACGTGCCGCGGCGGCTGCCGATGTGTGCGTCGGTCGGGCGCGGCGAGGACGGCATCTTCGGCCGGCACTCAGGGACGACGACGACGGGTGGAGCCAAGTGGAAGGAGGAGGAGACGGTGAAGACGCTGCGTCCGTCGGTGTGGCTCACGGAGGACTTCCCCCTGAGCGTCGACGAATTCCTGCCGCTGCTGGACATCCTGGCCAGCCGCGTGCGTGCCGTGCGCCGGCTCCGCGAGCTGCTCACAACCAAGTTCCCACCAGGGACCTTCCCGGTGAAGGTAACACAACTCTCCTGCTCAATAAGAAATCACAAAATTGCATATTTCTTCGTTCCCGGATTCAGTGGCTGATGAATTCTGCAATCATTTATCCTTCCTGGTAAACGAATTGTTTCAATCCGTTCTTGCAATGGTGAACCACCAGCTCAACTGATGTTCTAATAACTCAACAGACCATCTCTGAGCAGGGCAAAGCAGTTACTACTCCTCATTGGCTTGCAGATTCTTGTCTGTTGCTCAGGTTGTTTTTATGGCAACTGATTCTTTTACGGGCGGCAATAAACCCACAGTTTAGCTGCCATAGGATAACAACATAGGAAGCTGAGTCAGATACTGGCCTGCAACTCGTGGAGCGTGCTATCCGGGCAAAAAAAAAAAAACTCTTGGACTATAGTTTCAACGGTTCTTAACTGTTTAGTTTATTGCAGAACAGTACAGGCATTTAGGACAGATTTAAGGGAATTTACTCAGCGCTGGTACTCACCTGCATAGTGCATACTGTCTTGTTTGATGACTGATAGGGAAATTGGTTAGACATACAGCTGCCTATGTGTACCCCCAGAAGTGTTATAGAAAGTAGAAATTGCTCAGACATACAGCTTGGAGCAGTCATCGAAGGTTGCTCTATGTTTCCCCGAGAAGTGTTCACCGAAGTGCAGACACCGTCACTTGATGAAATACAGCTGCCTGTGTACCTTTTTCTGCTTCTTTGCACAGTAGATTTATGCCATGTTCTGAAGGCTGTTCTTGTAATTATCTTGTTGCACAAAGCTCATTTCTGTACTCCTAAATGCAATGCAGCTTTGTATTCAGCTCATTATTCATGTTTGCCATTCATGCAGGTTGCAATCCCTGTTGTGCCAACAGTGAGGGTGGTTATCACTTTCACCAAGTTCGTCCCCCTCATCGAGCCAGAGGAGTTCTTCACCCCGATGTCGAGCCCCAGCCTCTTGGCGAGCCCGGGGCCAGGAAGCATCATGGCGAAGCCTGACACCCACAAGAGCTCCTACCTGAGGTGGGGATCGAAGAACTCGAGACCAAAGGCCGTGAACCTGTCACAAGTCGCGGACAACGCCGACCCCTTCACGGTGCCGAGCGACTACACCTGGGTGAACAGCCTAGGTTCCAAGAGCCATGACAAGAAGTCGTCCAAGTCCAAGAAGGGCAAGACCAAAGAGATCTGAACATTCATTCAGTGTCCAGTTCAGTGGTGTATTGACTCAGCAAAAGCTTAAGCATAAGCCGTCATTGGCCCAGAACCTGTAATTAGCAAGTGCCTGAGACATCCCTCGACATTAGGGCTTGCTCAGCGACGATAAGCGCGGTGGTTTAGCTGCCGGAGACAAGTGTTAGAGAGTGTTAAACTAGGCCGTCAATTCACTGATTGTTCAACAATGTGCTGTAAAACTTGGCACCACCAAAATGCAAGAATTCCTCAGCTAGTTCTGGCACATCCATTGTCATTTGTATTGTATCTCCCTGGTTTCTGCAGAAGGCCTGTGGATGGAAGAGCAAGGCACCGGAAAAACAGTTCTGAAGACTGGCTGAAACTATCTGCAGTGTAGTATGTGCATTTTTGTGTATACTGTGCCGCTTGAGATGGATGAGATTCCCTTGTGCATCTAGAAGTACAAAGAGCGTAGTACTATGAGATATTTGACCATGAAAGCGAGGAGGTGGATGGAATGGAAAGAAGGGCGTGTAGTACTATGTTGCTGGGATCGATGAATCGATAGTTCCTTTTTCTTGTGCAGGCCCCAGGCATGATGACAGTGCCAGGCGTTGCGCCTGCTAAAGATGTTTGCATGCAAATGAATGAAATCCCTGTGTTTCGTGTCCGCGCTTTGCAGGACAGAATCATCGGCCTACATGCCCTAGGCTTTTCCGGGCATGGCATGGCGGCCACAAACATTCCTTCCTGTCAAATTTGATCCAGAAGAGATACAGATAGTGCCGGAGAGGGGGAAATAGGTGAAGGGAAAAGGAAGAATAGGAATACGGGTATGAACGAGCGATTAGGACCAGCCCAGCAGTTGGATGATCCGTAATTATTTTAGGAGGGATAGTATGAACGAGACCGGTATGAGGACTGACTGCTCCAGGTTTTCTTCTTTTCCACCTGACGTTTCACCGTTCTATCCTTGATCCTACCAGCCTGCGTGCAACAGAGAAATTTATGTGACATAACTGACGACTGCCAAGTTCTTTTCAGAAAAACAAAATAAAGGATGACTTTGTCAAACGTAAGTCTATTTCAGCAGAAGGATGACCACGCTAATCTTGCCGTGCAGCAGATCCTGTTATTCAAAGGCAAACTTTGAAGCAACCGCAACCCAAAAAAGAACCGATCTGCAATTTCTCTCCACTTCCGCGCCATGACCAATTGACCACAAACATGTCGCATGTTTTGCTACATTTCCTCCTGCGCTTTACACATGTATGTAATTCTGTTGCAATGACCAATGAGCAAGCATATATACGCACGCACTGCAAGCTCTCGTGCGCACGGAACCAACGCCCACAAACCATGGCCGCTCATCAGGTGATGACGATGAGGTTGGCGGCACCTGGGCTCGGCCACGTCGTCGTCGCCAGTGGCCACCGCCGCCGCACTGTGATGGCCAGGGCATCCTCCATTCCTCCTGAGAAATGGCAGCGGAACGGCCGTACAGCTGATGGAAGAGAGGAACTTGCAGCGGCGGCGACGAGGCTGTCGGAGGCGAGGACTCGGGCTTCTACCGTGCCGAGTACGTATGTGCTTGTACTATATAATCAGTATGTATGCACTTTATTTCTTTTCTGAGTATAATCTTATAATTACAACGCGAACTTGATTTTTTTAGAAAGTCTCACATGATTATGACGAATGACTTACGTCTTCAGCGGTAAGAAAACAACGCACCAGAGTTTGATTCCTCATTTCTCATGACGTTTTTTTTTTTTTGACTCACGGCTGGGTGGGATTCTTTTTTTAGAGAGGTGGCTAGGTTTGGCATGCTCAAACAAAATATATCGGCATCGATGCATGCAGGTTACTCGATGCTCAAATAATAAAGAAGCATATTTCAGCCGGCCGTTTACAGTTCTCGCGCGAAGGAATGCTGAAGGAAGGATGATTTGGATCCCACATACAACAATAAAGCATCGATGCAACACTGAGAACATAATTAAATCCTATTATCGTCATGAGGTGGATACTGACATTTGTTTTCAGCACCGATAACACTGTAGGTGGTCTAAGCAAGACTGAGTTAAAAGCTTTATCTTGAGGCTGAGTTTCAGCACAGATCAAATAGTCTCCTTCTATAAGTCCTCTTACACCTCTTTGAAAAGGTTCCACGTATTAGTGTATTCTTCTATCTTTTTCCCTCCTGAAATTCTAAGGTGCATGAATAGAATTTAACCGCATATGAAAAATACCAAAAAATTGTCTTTAAACACACACACTTCTGTTCTACCTGGACAAGCCATCGTAGCGTCGTCAAGCCTATCGCTTCGCCGAGACTCAACACAATACGCCAGGGATCCACAGGTGGAAAGGAAACAAACAAACGGTAAACCTCGTGCATGCATCACTGGTTCACTACAATCAAGCCGCTGCTGGAGCAAAAGCTTCCAAGGAGCAACGGAAACCTGATTCATATACAGCTAGCTAGCATAGCCTCGGGCGATCCACCGTTGACAATGCAAACGCCATCCTGCTCACGCATCGCACGCCCGCATGCGCAAACGTCTCCCTCCGATCCCCGAAATTCCTCCGGTCCCCAAGCCCTCTTGCGTCCTCCGTGGCAGTCGCCGGCTTGCCGTGCTTCCCGCTCTCTGCTGCCGCCGCCTCCGCCCCGGCTGTGCGGGTGGCCGCGAGGTGACCAGCGGCGACCACCCAGATGGACGGGTGACGCACCGTCAGCAGGGCGCGGGGAGATGGACAGCCATGACGATCATGATGGGGCGTTACCGCAAGGCCGTTCCGAGGACCACGCCAAGCGCCGCAAAAATTTTAGTGTCTCAATTTTTTGAAGACAACCAACCTATTTTAAAAAGCAGTTCTATATGGTTTTTTTATATGTATAATAAATGTATATGCATATTGCATTTGTAATATTTTTCTCAAAATTTGCGTGAGGGTTTACATGGTGTACATCTGTACACCCATGTCCTACTACTGCGTCCGTAAACCAGCTTGGGTGGGATTCTTTTTTTTTAGAGAGGTGGCTTGAGGTTTGGCATGCTCAAACAAAATATATCGGCATCGATGCATGCAGGTTACTCGATGCTCAAATAATAAAGAAGCATATTTCAGCCGGCCGTTTACAGTTCTCGCGCGAAGGAATGCTGAAGGAAGGATGATTTGGATCCCACATACAACAATAAAGCATCGATGCAACACTGAGAACATAATTAAATCCTATTATCGTCATGAGGTGGAGTACTGACATTTGTTTTCAGCACCGATAACACTGTAGGTGGTCTAAGCAAGAATGAGTTAGCCAGCTTTATCTTGAGGCTGAGTTTCAGCACAGATCAAATAGTCTCCTTCTATAAGTCCTCTTACACCTCTTTGAAAAGGTTCCACGTATTAGTGTATTCTTCTATCTTTTTCCCTCCTGAAATTCTAAGGTGCATGAATAGAATTTAACGGCATATGAAAAATACCAAAAAATTGTCTTTAAACACACACACTTCTGTTCTACCTGGACAAGCCATCGTAGCGTCGTCAAGGTATCGCTTCGCCGAGACTCAACACAATACGCCAGGGATCCACAGGTGGAAGGGAAACAAACAAACGGTAAACCTCGTGCATGCATCACTGGTTCACTACAATCTTAACCCGCTGCTGGAGCAAAAGCTTCCAAGGAGCAACGGAAACCTGATTCCCCACAGCTAGCTAGCATAGCCTCGGGCGATCCACCGTTGCCAATGCAAACGCCATCCTGCTCACGCATCGCACGCCCGCATGCGCAAACCTCCTCCCTCCGATCCCCGAAATTCCTCCGGTCCCCAAGCCCTCTTGCGTCCTCCGTGGCAGTCGCCGGCTTGCCGCTCATCTGCTGCCGCCGCCTCCGCCCCTCTTTGTGCGGGTGGCCGCGAGGCCTGACCAGCGACGACCACCCAGATGGACGGGTGACGCACCGTCAGCAGGGCGCGGGGAGATGGACAGCCACGACGGTGATGATGGGGCGTTACCGCAAGGCCGTTCCGAGGACCACGCCAAGCGCCGCAAAAATTTTAGTGTCTCAATTTTTGAAGACAACCAACCTATGATAAAAAGCAGTTCTATATGGTGTGTTTGGTTTCCTAACTGGCTTACTCAACCAAGCTAATTCCTAGTTATTTGGTTCTATGCATTGTGTAAGCCTGATTAGACACATGTCTATTTGATTGGTCGGCCTGTATTGCATAGTCACTGCTTCTTGAGCTAGTGAGTTCACCTTCTTTTGAGTCATTCTGTCGAACATGTCGAGCTCGTCTAGGCAAATCACCTCCCCCAGCTCATTGCGGCGGTGGTCGAGCTCCTCCTCATGGTCACGCTGCCTAGTGAGAACACCACCGCGCCTAACGAGCTCCTCCATGCGACTGTGTGAAAGCGAGGTAGAGATGAAGAGCGGCAGTGTAGCGGCGTGCGAGCACGGATGGGGCGGCACAAACCCGTCGGAGTGGTGGAGGGCGGTGCGAACTCGCTGGAGGCGGTGGACGGCGATGCAAACCCACCAGAGGCCTGGTGGAGGGCGGCGCGAACTCGCCGGAGGCGGGGGAGGGTGGCGCGAACTAGTCGGAGTGGAGGGTGGCGGGAACTCGCCGAAGGTGGCGGAGGGCTGCGCGAACTTGTTGGAGACGGGGAGGGCGGCGCGAACTCGCCAGAGGCATTGGAGGGCGACGCCCGCACACGGAGGTGACACGATTAATCCTTACTGCTCTAGCTAGCCCGGCTCCGCCTAGCCGACCCCCCTGAGCATCTTATGCAAGCCTGGATATCTCCCTCTTTGGGCTTATGTGAGCCTAGCTAGAAGACCTGATTAGGCAACCAAACAAACCGTATTATGGAAGCCTGGCTAGGGGCATGGCCATGCAACCATACACACCCATAAAGCTTATCTCCTTAATTGATTTACGATGAGTTAGGGGTGTCCGTCCGTCTCAGTAATTTTTTTGGGTAGCATTTGGTTGAGAGACAATATGATGTAGGATGATTCTGTTTCTGGTTCGGGATGGAAGAATTCATTTTCTATTTGGTCGAAGAAGTATGAGATCAACATGTTTTATTTTTAGTCTAGAGGCCTATTTATTTGTCAGTTTATTTTTATTTTTTGTTTCTTTCTCCTCTCCTTTACCTTCTCGTCCCTAACCACTAGCCTGCCACCTAGCATGACTCATGCCCCGCACCTCCTTTCCAGGAGAAGTCGGTCGCCCGCCCGCCGCCCTGCGCCATCTTCCTTGACGAGGTCGGCCGCGTGCCTCCTTCCTCGGTGAGGCTGGTCGCGCGCCTCGTCCTCCATAGCAGTGCCAGCCCTAGACTCTTACTGGAAGAATTTATATATAGTCTTCTTTATGGAACATATTTTGAATGCTATGTTGTCTTTTATTTGGGCACAGAGGAAATACTCTGCAAATATGGGTTAGGCAAAAATACACTATCAAGTTACTCTTTATTTTTCACACACCTTAATTCTTGAGTTGCACACACCAAATCCTTAATGAAACAAGAAAAAAGTACGGTTAGGATTTGGAACCAAGGAATAGTTTGGATAGCGAAGGTCACCAAAGATCAAACCTTAGATTTGACACTAATAAGGGTAGGTGTGTGCATGCCTATGAGCATTGCATCTATGATGTGTTAAAAGAATGTACGATGCAGGTATGTTTTTTGTGACAAGAAGTCTCTTATAGCCATTCAAAGATGAGTGCATGCGCATGAGCATCTACATATTTATTGTGTTTTGAAAACAACTATGATGACTATTTTATCAACATATTTATTCAGTATGATCTAATAGTTCCTCTTTCTCTCTCTTATACGTACAGGGACATCGCCCTCACCAATTCGATCCTTGGATACTAAAATGTGTGATGTTTGTGTGGCATATCAGGTATAACCTTGTGTAGGGTTTCTTTGGATATACCCATTCCCTATGTGGATTCATGTGGATCAGGAGAGATGAAGGATGGATCAGTTCATTTCTCTCTCTAATCCATATGTATTGGGAGCGGACAGATTTATCCAAAATGGATTTGAAGTCTATATGATGTTTTTTAAAACCAAAAAAGGCCATATCATGCTTATTGCAACTTCTTTTGAATCATATAGGGATCACCTGGTACGGTTATTGAGGCAGTTGTGCTTAAAGCTTTCTCAGAGTGTACAGCAGTTCCCCACAAAAGGTTTCAAGCTGCACTTGAGGTTGTCATGGTTATAAGTTATAAGATTTACATATCTCATCTCATCTAAGATCTCAAAAAAAAAAAAATCTATTAGTTATCTCATGGATATGCTAACTGATAGGCTGTCGAGTCTTCACTTGCCGATATAGCCATTCTTCCTATCGAAAATTCATGCACTGGAAGCTTCCATCAGAGCTATGACATACTTCTTAGTCACGATTTGCAAATTGTGGAAGAAATACAAATGGATGTAGAGCTATGTCTTCTAGCTTTACCTGGAGTGCATAAGGATGATTTGAAGACAATTCTCAGCCATCCACAGGTTATGCTAAAAACCAAACATTCATTGCATTTCATGTGAAACAAAAAACTACCAGAAAGACCAAAATTAGAGCACACTTTAGTCTTGACAATGTATTATGTTTCAATATCCTCTTCATACGTGAGTACTGTATGCAGTATCTTGCTCAATGCAAGCACTCTGTTTCTAATTTAAGTGTTTCAAAGAAAAGTGTGGATCATGGAGCTGCTGGTGCTAAGGTACCTAATAAAAACATTCCATGGTCCTTTTCATATGTTATATTTCAGATATGTGATTCTAAATACCTCTTTTGCAGATTATATCGAAGCAAAATTTAAGGGATTATGGAGTTATAGGCAGCGCTCGGGCAGCAGAACTGTATGGGCTTAACATCTTAGAATGCAACTTTCAGGTAGTAAAAATCTTTTTTTTGTGTGTTTATGTGAAGTTTAGAGCTCTTCCAAAAGTCTACGTAGTAATTGTGGCTATGTGCATAAGAACCTCTAGATGAGTTGGTTAGGTGGCTTGAATAGCACACTCGGGTCATGAAACATAATCGTGGATATGGTGGATATATCCACGTGTAATCTGTAGCAGTCTTATCAAATGTATAAATGCTACTTCCAAACAACAATATTTTAGCTTTATGTTACATTAAGTTTTATTAAGTTGTAGGAAAGAGTATCAACATTTATGGTTCTAAATATATATAATTTTATGATGAATCTACTTATACCTGGTTCATGCCATAAATGTTAATATTTCTTATATATCCAATTGAAGATAGTTTGGTTTACGACAAAACTAAAATGTCATTCTTTGTGAGACCGGAGGTCATAAAGTGTTTCTTGCAAAAATAAAACAAAATAGCGTTGAAAGTGTTGTGGAATCCTTCTATAGTTCTATTGGAAAGGGTTAAGAATCACTATCCACTTTACCCGTGTCTGTTTGGATGTTTAAAAATTTATTTCTATACCACACTAGCTATATGGTTGCCCTTACATGGACATGGCCGTAGGCGTGTCCTACACACTTGGTGGCCTCGAAGTGTTTCTTAGTCTGTGCACGTGGTGCAATATTGTAGGGTAGTTTTTTATGCAGGTCGAGGGGTTTTTTATACTAAAACCTTTTGTTGTGATTGATAAGTATAAGTTTTATTTGAAGTTTTCTATGTACTACTTCACATCCAAATATGGAAAAACTCTATTGGTTTCTTCACTTCTCTTAGAAAACATCTTAAGAAAAAATTTCCGTCCGCTTTGGAAGATAGGAAATTTTCCTATTTCCTGCATTTTCCCTATGATAATGAACTAATTTCTATGAATTTCTGTTCAATTCTTGTGAAATTCTATGTACCAAAAGGGTTCAAAGATCTTTCTTATTTTCCTTTTGTCCGATTGCGCATATTTCTTTCTGATAAATATTGCCTAGGACTCTTCTTAACTTGACAGGTTTTGATTCATGTTCAGCTTCATCTCATTCAGAAATCTAACGCTATCAGGACAAAAATGTTGCAGGATGAATCACCAAATGTCACAAGGTACCTGGCATTGGCAAAAACCGGTAACCTTCCTAAAAAACATGGTCAATATAAGGTACTTATTTTTTGCCATGTTCGTCAAATCAAATACATTTTTTCTATTAGGTGTTCAGTGATGCAAGTTATTTATGTTAGATTGTTAATATTATATATACTCCTATCAGACAAGCATTGCCTTCGGTCTAGAAGAAGGACCTGGAATACTTTACAAAGCTATAGGGGCATTTTGGAAGAGGGGTATAAATTTGACAAAGGTGATACTGAAACAGTTTGTCTTGAGTTTTCAAAATTGTCCAGGACCAGGATTCCTTGTTCTGAAGCCTTTGCTTTCTATTTGCCCACCTGAAGATTGAAAGCAGGCCAAACAGAGGCAAACCAATGAGGACTCGTGGAACTGAAGAGTATGCTGCTGTATTAAACTTTCGGCATATAGAGCATTTGCTTACTATGGAAATGCTGTCAAGGGATCTAGACATATCTTATGTTCCTCCATTATATAGACGATACCATCTCAGTCTCATCAAATTCCGGCCTCTTGGTTGCAGGCAGTTCAATTACATTTTCTACGTCGATTTCGAAGCATCGATGGCAGAAGTCCGTGCACAAAATGCCTTGAATGATCTAGAGGTTAGTGCTGTGTCATCTGCATGCTACAATAATCGAGGGGGTGATTAGATTTACATCCATTCATCTTCTGAGACAACAGTCAGTATGCAAACATTTCCAAGTGAAATGGTAAGCGTACTGACAGTGTTTCCGTCGCTCTCTCAAGATGTTAACCCAAGTAGTACGTGTTTACAGGAAGTTTCAAGTTTCCTGCGTGTCCTTGGCTGCTATCCGTACAGAACAACACCGAACTGAGCTACTGCATCAAGCTGTGTCGATTGCCCCACCTTTGAAGACCAGAGTGAGAGATGGTTGCTATTTCTGCTCAGAGCGAGTGATGAACAATTAATTCCGATGATGGCATCCTAGGCTGTAGTTCCATGTTGAAATAATGAGCACCAGTGTTCAGTTCAAGTCAAGCAGATTTACTGTAATCGAACCTGCAGATTGCTAGTATCAGATGTGTGGATTCATGCAAAAGTTCAGGCGAAGTTTTGGCTGACCGTGATGCAAATATAATTACCTTTGCCGTGCATATGCTTCACATCATCAGGTGTTTTGAGATAAATATATGGTCGAATTCGATTTTCAAACCTAAGCAAAAAGGAAAAGGGTGTTGCTCGGGACCGATTTCCATGTGCTCTAAACGAAAGTAGCAAGCACGTTCTTAATCAAAATGTATGTGTATCTCGCGCGCCCTAGAAAGCAAGATGAGTAGTGGAGCAGCTGGGCGCGTGTGGTGAATGGATCATCTATGCGCATCATGGCAGATACTACAGCTGCGCCTACTGAAGACGTCGTTTCGCATGCGATGCGACAGGCATCCCTGTGTTTGTGTATGCCCGCTCTTTGAAGGGCAAAATCATTGGGGGGGACGGGGGGGACGTTACCGTGCGTGCGTGTCTGCCACAACACAAGCATTTTCTACAGATGGACATTGCTATTATGGTAGGATTCATGTTGTTGTTACGGTACTATCAACGGCATCTGATTGATTGCAACCTGTCGGATATGATCCCATGACATCTCTTTCTTCTACTGTTCTATATAAACCAAAGATGACCATGTTCTCGGTTTATGTGTGGCTCTGTAAAGGCGTCTCCATAATTATAAAAAAAATAAATCAGTGATTTTTCAAGTAGGGGTTATATTTTTTATAGAAAATTAGGGGTTATATTCATTGGCTTCTTAACCATTTTCAATATCTCGTTTGTTTTTTTTTTTTTTTTTTTGAACGAAATCAATATCTCGTTTCTAAAAGAGAACAATTTTACATCCCAAACTCGGCCGCTGAAACACAAAAGGAATGGCCCATGGAACTTGGCCCACAAATCCAGTATCCAACCCCAAAAGCGGCCCGACGGAAATACAGCCCAAACTCGCCAAAATTTCAAACCATCCCGCCCGTGTAGTAATCAGCCATTCCCATCTCCAAAAGGAAGGCGATAAGAACCGAGGCGGAACAAATCCCTCTCGCCGTTCGACCCGCTCCCTGGCCCACCACTCAGTCTCTGCTGCAACAGCAGGACGCGTCCGCAACGCCCCCATCCTGGCCTCCTCCCAACATTTTTTATACCCGGCCGCCTAACCCTCGACGCCCATTCTCCAACGTCTCTCCAGCTACTCGCCTTCGCCTCGCCTCGCCTCCTCTTCGATCCCCACCCACACCGGCGGCGATCTAGGGTTCCCCACACCGATCTCCTGCGCCTCCGATCGACCGCAGGCCTCCGCGCCGCGACGATGGAGGGGCTCTCCCTCATCGACGTCTCCGCCGAGGACGATCTCCTCTTCGACCTCGCCTCCCCGGCCCCGCCGCGTCCCGATCCGCCCCACGCAGGTGAGGATTTCCGCCTCCATTTCGGGAGGATTTTTCCTCTGGAGGAATCGGGGATTGGTGTCTGCCGTTTGGGTTGCGATCTGTGGATCTGACGGGAGACGATTTTCCTCTAGGGTCTCTGTTGGGCGCCGAGGCGACTTCCTCCTGCAGCTCTCCGTCGGCGGCGGGCCGGGGTGCGGATCCGGACGGTATGATGGTGGAGCAGGCGGACCCCGAGCGGACGGAGTCCCCGGAGCAGCGGAAGGCCAAGAAGGGGGTAAACCTCCGCAAGAGCTTGGCTTGGGACAGCGCATTTTTTACCAGTGAAGGTTCGCTTCGCTTTTTTTCCCCCATGATCCAAATTCTATCAGTTTTGTGGAATTACCTATCGCCTCTTGTTATAGACTCGTGCATCTTACATGTATGCATAGACATTCACTTAATCTTACCATTTTGTTGTTGTTGTTGTTGTTGTTGTAAGTAGATAGACTCACATATATTCATTACTATTCATGATCACTGCCAGATTCTCATGTACTAAACATTTCTGTTCTGGAACTGCTGCAGTCGCTTGCTCTGGTAAACCTTGATGATGCAGATTGACAGCGACTCTTAATCTTTCCTGGTCTTTGCAGGTGTTCTCGATACTGAGGAATTGGCCATTGTAAACAGCACTTTCCGTAAGACCCAGGGTTCCAGGCTGCCTGGAATCATGGAGGAAATGAGGAAGTCAGGGGAGTCAACAACCTCGACTCTAGAAAGCGAAACCTGGGCTATGGAAAGCCTTGAGACCGAACTCTTTGACAATGTCCGTGCTTCTATCCAGAGGTCTCTTGGCAAACCTGATAAAGTTCCAAGTCGACTTGTTGCTCCATCAAATCCCCCTAAGGCCACTGCTAACTTATCTCGTATTACAGGTAACAAGCATCAATTGCTGACACAAGATGCTACTTAGCATCTAAAACTGTAATTCTAAGTGAGCTTTGAATGCTGTTGGTAACTGATAAGCATATTCTATTGTTTTCTTTCAGCTAGAAAAGGTGTTGATCGGATGCCCCAACCTAAGGTATGCTAACTCACTTGATCCTTTGTTCGATCTCAGAGATTCATAACCATTTATGATCACTGATTACATTTTTCATATCTTCAGATAAGGGCCCCTGTTTCAACAAGCCAAGGAGCTGGTGGCAAACAAAGGGCCCAAGTCAGCACAAAAGAGCCTGTCACTTCAAGGGTGGTATGCCCCCTGTCTGTAATTCCATAATAATCATGACTATTGTAGTCTTTTAACCACTCACCCATAATTGGATGCTTGTTTAGATATTTATCGTGTTATTATGAAAATGTTCATTGGTAATGTATGATATTTTCTGACACTGCAATTGACTGAAATTGTTAATTAAAACCAGCTAGGCTTCAGGCTGCCTTTTCTAAGATGTAAAGTATAACCCCTGTCTTCGAATTATTCTGAGTATGTACCTTCACATGGAAGTTAATGACTAGGGGGCCGCTTGCTCTTGTTTACAAGGTTAACCATTTTGTTCACTATATTTCTAATCATGGAGACACAGCTGAATTCCTGATAACAATAATCACTTTCTTTTGAGAGCTTTTGCTTGTTTACTCCATCTTGTGTGATATTCTGATGTTACTTTCATGTTTACACTTTTTGCTTGAGAAGAATTTGCCAGGAGCTGCAGATGCAAAGATATCCTCAAAACCTCCAAGGGCTCTGCCAAGAGTTGCCATGATGAGATCATCAACTATAGCTGTCACATCTGGGGTTTCAGACAAAAGAAGCAGCACTGGTGTGTAAATTGGCATGTGCTTTTTGTTCACTCACTAGTATTATTGTAACATAAACCTAGCCTAATATGTATTTTCTCTTTCAGGGGGTGCTGTCAACAGGCAGGCAGCTGGCAAAACTGCCAGTACTTTAGCTGGCCTGCGATCTGGCGGGGGTACAAAGTCCAGTTCAATCTCAAAATCCGGTCCCATCACATCAGCAGCTACTTCTTCTCAAGTTATGTCGATGGGCACTAAGCCAGAAGGAAAAAACAAATCAGCAATGCAAAGCATCAAGAATAGGGCTGCCCAGAGGGTCCCTATTCGTCCGTCGTCAAAATCTGATATCAGCAAAACTATTCCCTTAAGATCATCAGGGAACAAGATCCCAGCTAGGGGCCATGCTGACCGTGCATCTCCAAGCATTTCACCTAGTAGCTCCATGGACAGCATGAGCTCTGTGATATCTGGGGCTTCAACCGCTTCCACTGTAGGGAAGATGAGCCATACATCCGAGAGTTTAAATGCACTGTCCCCCTCCCTCAGGAAGAGCAATGACTGCCCTCCCACTCCAAAGCGCAGGCCTCCTATTCTCACAGAGGGACATTCTTCTGTTATAGCAGCATCTGGAGATAATTTAAAAGCTACTGAAATAACCAACCCGGGAAAAGGCTTTAAGCCATCGGGGCTTCGGAGGCCCACACCCAAGATTGGTTATTTTGATGCTGTATGTGCAATTTCCTTTATATTCCTTGACTTGCAAAATGTGATTTCTATTATTATGCTTCTAACAATCTTGCTCTGTATGTCTCAGGAGAAATACATTGACCAAACCATTGGTGCACAAGTGCAACCACAACCTTCAAAGATCCCATGTCTACCTAGCACACCAAAACCTCAGCTACCTATGCAGAACATGAATGTGAATGGTGCACCATCTACGTATGGCCAACATGAATCGAAATTGATAGAAGCACCTCATGAGGAAAGCTGTGCTTCCAAAAGTAAGGTGGTGAAGCCACTGCCTCTTATGGTGGAAATAGAGCCTTTTAAGGTGGATGAACCAGTTTGCACACAGACTGATCCAGTTGTGGCCAGACATGAAGCTGTATGTGCATTTTTTTTTAAAATGTTGTTTCCCTTGCAAAATGTCCTATATCAATGTGATTCTAACTATCTTGCTGTGCATGTACAGGCGCAACCGCAATCCAAGGAGATCCAATGCTTGCTACCTGCCACACCAAATTCTCACCCAACCTTTGGTCAGCAAGTATTAAAACCTATAGCAGCACCTCATGAGGTTAGTGCTTGCAAAAGTAACACGGCGAAGGTGCCTCTGGAAGCCGTGCAGATGGAAGTGGACAAAACTGAAGCGTGCAGACACCTGGCCAGTCCAGTTGTGCTGAAACCTGAAGTAAGTGCATTTCACTTTTAGGAGTATTTTCTTTACCATCGAAGTGTAAGTGGAAATATCCTATATTGATGTTTCTAACTATCTTTCTGTGTATGCTTTCAGGAAAAATCCTTTGACCAAAGCTCTGGATCACTGCTGCAACTGCAAACTGTCGCCAAACCTGAAGTGTGCACGCCCAAGACTGAGGCAGTCGTGGCTGCAGACTGTTCAAAGGAGAACATTCCGGCTGTGCATCAGAATATACAAGCTAATGTCGATGCGAGTTCATTAGTTGATCTGCTGACGCAGAAGCTATCCTCCATTTCCCTCGGGGAGGCTAGCCCTAACGTGGCCCCGAGGTCCTGCAGGGAATGAGGTTTGGATGGTATGCTGCTGGTTGTTTCTGATTACCCTCTTGTTATCTGTAGGCAACCGCAGATGACGAGCCTAATTCCCTTTGACCTACTTGCGGTGTAAAATCCTTGTGCACAGGGCTTTATAGAACTTCGCTTTTCTATTGTATGCCTGAACAGCTGGCCTTTGTCTATTGCCGGTTTGCAAGTAAAGTGTGTTTGGTAAAAATTATTTTAGTTTGTTTTGTCTCGGTTCTACTTCATCCTAAATTATAAGACTTGACTTTTTCTACCCAAAGCTTAACAACTTGTCTTATTCAAAAAATTTATACAAAAAATAGAAAAAAATTTAGTTATTTTTAAAGAACTTTTATTAATAAAGAAAGCCATCACAAAAGAAATGATATTTTGCAAAAAAAAAAATTAAATAAGACGAATGGTCAAAATTAGCATTAAAAAAGTCAAACATCTTATAAATCGGGATGAAAGAAGTACAATATTACTTTAATGGACTTGTATAGCTCGATCTGTTTCTACTACCTTTTGTCCCCAGAAGATTATAATTCTAGGTTTGGACGAAGTTAACCATGTTTTCACTAGATTTATTGAAAATAGCATCATACATATATTTTGAAATATTTTTATTATGAAAACATATTCTATAATTATGCCTAATATATATTAATATTCTTAATATATAGGATTAAATATAAAAGCGAGACATGTTCTGGCTACTCACTATGTCTTACAATAACTGCACATATCACTCTTTAAAGAGTTTTTTTTTTTTTTTTAAACTCACTCTTTAAAGAGTTTTTCCATCACGGACTATCAGAGTTTCATTATTAAAAGAAAAACAATGAAATTACAAAAGCTTTATGGTCTTTAATATGTTTGAAGCTAAAACCCATCCATCTGTTGCCATCAAAATTGAGTAATGAAATTACAGAAGTTTCATCGTCAGATTCAACCTAATGGCGGTCGAATCACCAACGAGCTACAGGATGCTGCACTGGAGGATTGAGGTCGAAGAGTGGGTCAATTGTTGCGCATGAGAGGACGGCGCGGCGCGATGGTGGTCTTTGCGGTGAGAAGCCAAAAAGATAACACAACATTTCCCATCTGATGATGGCTAGGGTGTTGTCTTCCTCATCCTGATCCTGTTGGACTTGGTGGAAGTGTAATGCCGCCGACTTCAGAACCGTAGCTCCGTTCTCCATCTGACTATCCTCTTGCTTCTGAAGCCCGCCCAATATACCAGCAGTGAACAAATCAAACAAATAATCTCAGTGGATGTTTTAACTCTACCAAATGGCCTGACAAGCAGCTGCCAATCCAACCATTTATATAAACTTGTTTTCCATGAAGAATGCTCCGTTGAACCCCACCCAATATTTACCAGATAGTGAACAAATCCTAAAAGTAAAACATGAAATCTCATCGGTGGATGACGGATATCACCGATACTACCAAATGGCCTGACAAGATAGCTGCCAATCCAACCATATTATATAAACTTGTTTTCCATGAAGAATGCTCCGTTTCACCCACACCCAATATTTGATTGAAAGAGGATAGTCTGACAGGTATCGGACGGTCGGATAAAAGCCACTTTTCATCCCTCCCATATATGACAACATGCAGTGAGCCACCATATTATTGATCCTTTCTCAGTGGAGAAGGCACAAGAGTCATCATCTTTCCATTTTCTTTTTATGATATTGTTTTCTGTCATAATTGAATTTTGTAAAGTCAGCCCCACATGAAGATTTTTATTCCTACTCTCCTCCTAATGAATAAATTGAGTAGCGAGTCTAAAAAGAGTGGTGACACTCGTAACAACTCCAGTAAAATTTGTTTGTATCATAGAAAAATATAGTTTCATCTGTTTTTTCCTTAAAACGCATAGATGCAGACACTCACATACATATATACATATATATACATAGCATATTCAGATAACCACACTACATCCACTATACCCTTATGAGCACATTCAAAAGACCAATCGCGTAAATCTTAAGATAAAGTCACCCTCAGGCATCTCGCTATTGGCATGTCCGTAGACGTTTCGTCATCAAGCTGTCTACCACTAAAAGAATACCATTGTCAATCCTAGAATAAAATCAAGAAAAAATACAAGTGCTCATATGAGGATTTGAATCCATATGTATAAGTAAGCTGTCTACCACTAAAAGAATATCATTGTCAATCCTAGAATAAAATCAAGAAAAATACAAGTGCTCGTATGAGGATTTGAATCCATATGTATAAGTACCACAACAATAACCAAACTAGCTGGATTCAAATACTCCCTCCGTCCCAATATATGAGGCGTAATCGTTTTTGGTTAAAGACCAAGGAGCGTACTCCTTCCATACTAAAAAGAAAGTCGTTTTTGAAACATAACTTTACTTCTTATTTTTATAAAAATATTTACTTTATATGTATATTTTTATTTTTTTCAAAAAAATATTTTATTTTCATAAAACTGATATATTTATATTTTTATTAGTAATTTTTCAAAAACAAATCTATTCAAATGATTTTCTTTATTTCTAAAGTATTCAACAATTTAAAAGAATTATTTATGATTAATATTATCAATATTTAACCTAAAAATCTTATCCAAAATGATTTTCTTTTCTAGTATATCTCCAAATAATTTTTTAAAAAACGTCTTATATTATCAGATAGGAATTAATACTAGTAGTTATATTTATTATTTATACTATTATATACTAGGGATAGGATGGAGGGAGTACGATTTTTCACTCAGCCTAAAGCTAGTAAGGTTCGCTAATTTCCAGCTGCTGTTAGGGAGAACTAGAGCATTCCATAAGCACCGAATGCCTGCAGTTCAGAGGAAACTACGTTTACCACAAGTCCACAATGTACAGTCCAAGCAAACTTATGTCCGGTGAATAGAAGTTTACCAGCAAAATTATGCTTTCGGAGGGAAATGGCATTGCTCATTTGTATGGCATCCATTCTTCAAGCTAGAATCCAATGTAAGGACAAACTGAACCAATGTATCTTCAACGAGAGAATTGGCAACCTTTTTAGATTCAGCATGCCATTTGAACTGAATATAGACCTCAGTTCCTGGCTTCCTGCTACATACATCATGAACAAAAGAAGCAATTTCATTCAGAAGAGAGGTAAAGGCCACTGGCCACTGCCCTACACTAACAATCTATTCAACGCAGAGCCATTTACAACCAACATACATTTTGATATGGGCATTACATAGGGATGACCACGAGATCTACACTACAGAATGAACGATTTATCTCCTAAATTCTGGTGCCAAAATTTCCACCGAAGAAAGCTGTATTGTGGTCAGAGAGACGCCCCAAGTATTCAGATCATGGGCATGCTAGTATGCTACCTACATGTATGCCACCAAAGCATTTCTCCAAACGCCGGATTCTGAACTCCTGTCAGAATGCCCTCCAGTAGACATGATCTCATTACAAGCAGTGTTCATCCATCCATTTTCTGATATCTTTGTACATCGACGGGATGAGTTGCGATGATGCCATATGGCATGTAAAGCCTACATCCCAATCAATCATGACCAATCCATGTACAGGATGTCCCAATGCTGTTCTCGCCTTGTTCCGCACCTGAGCTCCTCATGCCTTCTACATGCTCAGAGATTATAGCATAAATCCTGGTAGTAGAAAGTATTCATATCCATTCCCAACTCATAATTGCAAAGCGAGGTCTGGCTGCTGTGCTTCCAAATTGATGCCAGACGATTGTCTGGCTGGTGGCGAACCTGGAGATGGGAACCCAATGTTCAAGTCAGGGCGGAGTACATCCTTGCCTGGCTTCTGTTGCATGTGGGGAACCAGCCCCTGCCATTGTGGTTGCCCTTGTGATCGTGCAAAATCTGGCTGCACCAACTGGGGAAATATTACCAAACCCTTGTTTTGAACTGAGTTCTCTCTGACTACCTGAACAGGATGCCTAAAGAGCTGAGGAACAGCAGTTATTTTGGTATCATCAGAAGGTTGGACGTTAGCAAATGGCATTTTCCAGCCACAATTATTGTCAAGGAAAGTTGGGCTGACAATGGTTGGTTTGTTCTCTGTAGTAGCACCAAATGAGATCCAAGATTGAGCCACTGGAGCTGATGGAATACTCTGGTTCTCCCTAACAGCAGCTGGAAATGCTGAGAACATGTTCCGAGGAGCATCAAGACCTCTGTTTGGTACATTTGCCTGGGCAGGCATTGCGGTTGTGCCTGATGATTTTGCATGGTCACTGACAATCTTTTGTCCATTCAAATTCATGGCAAACGTTGCAGCATTTACTGATTGATTTTTATTGATGAACCCAACACTGGTCGATGGTCTGCTTTTGTTTGCTGTTCCAACCTTTCCATAACCAGGTCGCCCATGGTACACCCACGTTGCTTCATTTTTGGGTTGTAGTACAGTTGTTTCTTGCGAGAACAAGGGTTTAGACTGCCCATTTGAGGGCATATCATGCACACCAGAAGAAGCTACTGCTTGTGACTGGAAAAATTGTTTAGGATGCCCATTGGAGGAAGGCATATCATGCACACCAGAGGAAGCTGCTGCCTGTGACATGAAGTAGTGTTTAGGCTGCCCATTAGAGGAAGGCATAGCATGCATACCAGAGGAAGCTGCTGCTTGTGACTGGAAGTAGTGTTTAGGATGCCCATTAGAGGAATGCATATCATGCACACCAGAGGAAGCTGCTGCTTGTGACTGGAATAAGTGTTTAGGCTGCCCAGTTGAGGAGGGAGTATCATGCACACCAGAAGCGGCACCTTTTGCACACTCAACTTGCTGCGGTGCCATTTCAATTGGAATTTTGCTTTTTGATGACTCAATTTTTCTCATTTGCTGAGGTCTAGTTGATTCTGGTGGTTGCAAAAATGGTCTAGGCTGGCCAGACATTTTGTTTGAGGCAGGGAAATCAAGCGCACCAGAAGAAACTCCCTTCTGTAGCTGCATTTCAAGAGGTCGGGCACTGGAAGATGAATTGCCTTTTCTCGTTTGGTCATTGGTTGTTCTTTTGGTCTTTGCAACATTACCAGACACTCTATGATTCTCATGCAGCGATGATGTGTCTGTGCTCCTGTGTTGTGGCTCAGTGGTAACACCAAATAATCTTGGCTTAAATTCTGGACTCTCTAGTGGTCCAGGCACTCCAACTACATTACTGCAAGTGGTTATCCGTCTCATATCCTTTGGATTATTAATTTCTGTTGGTCTGAGCCTTTCATTATCCCTAGGCAAAGGAGCATTCCTTCGTATATTTGTCTCAGAGCTCTTCAGGTATCTAGGTTGATCATTCACAACGAGAATAGATGGTAATGGAGGCTCATATTCTCCAACCCAACCACGACCATACTTTACATCAACAGGCAATGCTTGCCGAATGCGGTCAGAAGCAATTCTCCAGCCTTTAGCACCAAGTGAACCAGCAAAACGAGCCAGACTCCTTGCATATGCATATGAGTGTTCAGCATCAAGCCCAACCTGCAACACAGATTCAGTCTGTGAGCTAATCTAAATAAGAAAAATTGAACCAATAACTACAGATGTCAGTATTTGATTTAATCGTAGATGCATTAACCCACATTCACAAGCTCTTTTGGTTCCGCGGAGAAAACATCAAAAACTGGATCAGATTCCATTGGAGGCTGTTCCTCAGATGCATCATAAGTTTTCCGTCTAGTCTCATCTACCACAATTGGCTTGTTGCTAGGCTTGGCTGAAAAAGGGGGTAAAATAAAAAATAATAGTTAGAATTAGACAAAGTGAGTCTGAATTTCCTTTCAAAACATTTGGTTGTACCGCAGTAATCATAACAAATGACTGGGTTTCCTTTAGAGAAATCACTCTGCATTACTTTAGGGTGTATCTTAGAATGAAAAGTCTCAGAAAGTATTTTTTTTTATCATAAGTTATCTTACAATATACAGCCAATTGCTACAAAATAAGCATAATATTAGAAGCACTTGGAAATAAATCTACTGATACAACTTTTGTGCACTAAAACATGCAATGTATATATTGGACTGACTTTTGGTCAAAACTTGCAAAGTCTGATGCCGTCAAATTAAAACTTGCCTTATAAAAGTGAACCTTGGTTATAAATCAGACATCATCCTACCATATACAGCTCTATTAATACTTTCATAATCCGGTTTTCTTGATAATAATAATTATTATTATGTGTTTAAGGAACAACCTAAAAAAGGGCCAGAATAAATGAACATCAAATGTGTAGTACGAGCTTATATGGTGTATACAACCATAACCCCTCTATAAATCTAGTTTTGTATTTTGATGGCCCATCACATTTATCCAAATCACCATTTTGCTAATTGGTCCACTCCTGTGACATAGGTATAAACCAAATTCCAGTCTAAAATTGCTATATGTCATCACCAATGAACAGAAGTATAACGATTAGACCATAAACTAAAGGCTCATCAGTAGGCAAGGTGATTCAGGGGAAATGGCCAGAAAATAAAAAGGATACAGTACCTGAAATATCGTCAGTCTTCTCAGATCTTATTTCATCTAGTGGAGAGCTGATATCTCTGTCTATAACCCCATTGGCAAGAGTACAACCAGTAGGTTCAGTAGCATTAGGCTGTGACATGCTTAAACCATTAGAGCCATCTCCCACAGAAGCAATAGTTGCAGCAGAGATATCTGAACCTTGGGCATCGTGGCTATCCATACAAACTGTCTTTTTAGCAGCCTCTTCATCGCATGAGTAACCTTGATCATCTTGCTCAACTCTGCAACCAGGTTTCTTAGATGACTCCTGGTGGCAATGGTCAAGGTCCTCTTCTCTGTTTGTACTGACGGGCTTCTCAGATAGACTTTTCGTCGATGAGAAGCCAGCATCTTCAACATTTGTGCAAATGGAATCCTCAATGGGCTTTTTGTGGGATGAAAAACCTGGATCTTCTCCATTTCTGCCAATTGGCTTTTTAATGTGTTTTTTCTGGGATGAGAAGTCGTCCTTTGAACTCTGTGGAGTGGACTTTTTGACTTGATGTTTGCGGAAACAGGAGCTTTCATCATTTTCTGAATTTTTTGAAATGACTTTCCTAACTTTCTCTTTGCCAGATGGGGAGTTCAGGTCGTCCTCTGAATGTCTGGAGATCAGTTTCTTAGGCCGCTCTTTGTGGAATGAGGAACTTAAATTGTCCTCTGAATGTCTGGAGATGGGTTTCTTAATTCGCTCTTTCTGTAATAAGCAACTTTGATCCTGTGAATTCCTGGACATAGTTTTCTTAACTTGATTTTTGAAGCTCATGTCATCATCCACATTATTTGAATTGGGTCTCTTAACTTGCTCTTTGCGAGACAAGAAGTCTAGATCATCATCTGGATACCTCAAAATAGGTTTCTTAACCGGTTCTCCACTGCAGAAATTTGGTCTAATTTTCTGTTCACTCTTTATCGGGTTTTCTGTAGGTATGCCCTCATCCCTCAGTTCCTGAAATTTCTTTCTTGCCAGCTCTTGTATGGAATGAGCCTACATTCCCAAGCATAGCACAAAATGGTCAATGCCAATAGTCAAATCATGGTATTTTAAGCGCATAAAGTTTTGAGGGACTGTATACCTGTCTGAAGTAAATTGTATCAGGTGCATTATACTGCATCGCATTGCTGCAAATTAAGAACACATCATCCTGCAATTTAAAAATAAAATTATTGCACAAAAAACGATCGATAAGGTGCACTAGTGCGCATCATTTGAAGCACTTGTCATTCCAAAAAGGAACAAAGAAAATAATATGCTGGCACAAGTTTTGCCTATTCAAAACATATTTGTAAACAGAAGGTCAGGTCAGATTCATTCGGTTATGTTTTTAGTGCTTCATTCAGCCATTCACATCCACTTCAAATATGTTGTTTCAATAGTCAAGCTATGGTCGTAATAGTTGGATCAATTAGTAACTAGGGGTGTAAACATATCGGATATGGATGGATATCTACATATACGAATACAGATAGTTTTTTTTTCCTCAGATTAAGATTCAGGTAAGGTAGTGTCATATAAGATATAATGGATATCGACATATATATTTCCAACTTTGAGTATTCGGATACGGAATGGATTGAACGACCGGACCCAGATACGGATTATCCATTTAGTATGTGAATCCCTTTGGTCAAACAGTCAATAAAGAAATATATATAGCATTTACACCCCCTATTAGTAACCATTCTGTGATGGTTTATACACCACAACCAGACTGGTCTCGGTGGACAAGGTTGGATCGCCAGAGTGAAACTTACTTGAACACAAATTTGTCATATTGGTAGCGAATCTTCTAGAATCTATATTGATGGTATACTGATGGTCAAAGTTTTTCTGCACAGAGTCCAAAATGACAGCTTGTCTGACTTGAGGGTGTAACAAATTACATCGTTGAATTTCAGATCAGTTCAAATCCCAGTCTAAATTCACCATAAGACTGTTGTCTCAATATTACCCAATGTCAACAAACTTCTTTGAGCTATTGAGATGTTTCAGATTCAGTATATCCTTTACTAGGACTTAAAAAGGTATAAATCCTAGCTCTTCACAACAAAGCCAGATGAGACATGGTTAGCAACTCAAGCCCAATGGAACCACTATATCCCATAGCCTGGATTCATTCACATGCCAACCAATGGTGATTCTATGACTGGAAATCATAGTATTTTTGTTACGTGCGGTGAATGTAATGTAAGCCTATTTTAGAAAAAGGCAACTTTTGCAGGGCAGAATAACACTGGTTAACAACTATTTGCATGAGGCAGCACAAATTTGGTACAAACAGACAAAGCGGAAAGATATCCACCTTCCTTGAGCACAAAATTGTCGTGAAAGGCAAGACCAAGAAATGTGGATCCAAATGCAACATGAATGGAGAAGTCCAGCTACCTCGCTGCATTTGTCAGGCTGCACGACAAACCTGATTCTCTTAGGCAAATCTAACGTATTACAGGTTGCTCCTTTGGGCGACCGTTACACATCAAAACCGCTCACAACAAAAGCAAAATGAACTGAAAAGTAACTGTTCAACGGCCAACAAATCGCAATACAAAATTCCATTATCCATTGCTGCCTAAATATACAACAAAAGTCTAGAAATCTGACCTCAAATTGCTCGAACGAGCGATATGCATTCCTCGCAAGCTTCTTCCTAACGGTGCCAAAGTCCATTGGGTGCTCAATCACATCATGATAATCAGGAAGCTGTGTCAATCAATAATCACGATATCAGTACTCAACAGCTCCCTACCAAACAAACTGGCAACTCCAGGAAGCATGGCAAGTGAAAATGGGCCCTTTACCTCCTCTGGATCCACTGGCTCCGCAAACACTCCGTACGTATCCTTCCTGCAGAATAGAACAGTGGCAGAAGGGAGAAAAATCGAGCTCATTAAAACTTGATGCAACAAATCCCATCTTGGGTTTGCGAGAAAGATATGAAACACGCACTTTTGAAGCTTCTCGAGAATCATCTCCAGCGCCTTCCGGTCCGGCAGCGGCGTTGTCCTCGCGGTCCCTAAATCCACCAAGCGGGAAAAAATAAATCAAATTTTTCCACGCAAAAAGGCGCGCAAAAATCAATCATCGAACAAGCAGAGGCCGAGGAGACAGAAAGCAAATCGGACCTGGCACCGAAGGCCGCTTCGTCCGCGGCGCGCTGGCGGGGTCGCTCCTCCCACCACTACCAACCTGCAAGAAGCGCAGATCTAGCGTTAGCGAGCAGCTCCGTGGTGAAGCAAAGGCAAAGCTGGCGGCTTATCCGGCGGCATGGCCCACCTCGCGATGGCGAGATCTGTCGGCGCGCGGCTCGATCCGGCGCTTCTTGGGCGGCTTGACCTGCTCCTCGTCGCCGCTTCCGTCCCCGGCCAGGTCCTCGGCCCCGTCGGAGCCGTCAGAGTACGGCGGGGGGAGGTGGGGCCCGGCGGTGGTGCTGGTCCGGAGGCAGCTGGGAGAGCTTGACGACGAGCTTGAGCTTGCGCCGGCGCCGGTCGGAGGCCGAGGAGCCGGCGGCGGGACCGTCGCCACCGGAGTCGGAGCTGGACGGCTCCGGCGACGGCCCCCGCTGGCGGGGGCGGGAGGGCGAGGACGACGGCGAAGAGGGGAAGGGGAAGAAGTCGTCGACGAGCGGGCGGGAGGAGGGGGGCGGCGGCGCGGCGCGGGCGGAGCGAGCGGCGGGGCGGCGGCGACGGCGAGCGGCCGCCGCCGCGGTGGTGGTGGTGGTGGTTGTGCAGCGGCATCTGCGACGGGGCGGCGCCGGCCCTCCGGCGCGCGGGCTGGTGCCTCTCCGGCGACGGCGACGGCGATGGCGACGGCGACCGCGGCATGGCTGCCTGCTGCCGTCCGCGTCTTGGCCTCCTTGGGGTTTGGTTCGCCTGCCTTCTCTTTCTTGCTCGCCTTTCCCTTTTTTTTCTCTTCCTTGCGGCTGCTTTTGTTTGTTTAGCAATTCTCTATCGCTTGCGTCTCTGCGTTGCCATCTCTCATCTCTCTCTCTCTCTCTCTCCCCAGCTTCCACACACTCTCTCTTCCTATCCCTATCTCTTCTCTCTCCTTGCGACTTGCACCAACCACTACGGCTATTAGTCTACTTTTGCTGCTCTCTTTCTCTCTCCTCCGGGAAGACGATGAGCTTGGTCCATGGAAGAGTGGAATTATTGCCGACTACTAGTGGTACAGCAGAATTGAATTAGCGTATAACTTCTGCCAGAGCTTGGTCGATGGAGTACTAGTAATAAGCATCTTAAAGAGCAAAAGTTTTTGATAAAAAATTATACTTCCACCATTTTGAATCAAAAATTATAAATACAGTTTAGTTAAGCTTTCATAAAAATAAATATATTACTTAAATATTTTTACAAAAAATGTTTCTTGTGCTCCAGTAATGGAGGGAGTAAATACACTAGCTATGCAATGGATACTCTTAAATAACGTTCCAGTAATGGATTTACTGGCTTGAACTTTCCACTCAAACCACTCACACCTTAGACTTGCACAAAAACGTTGTTCTGTCTAAATATCCGACATTTTCTTAAGCTTAGAACCCTGAGAACGCTGGTTTCACATTTCATGTTGGAATGATTCTCTTTATTCATGTTATTAATTTAGTTTTCACAAAAAAAAATGCTATGAATTTAGCTTATTGTTTTTCTTGGACAGACTTGCAGAGGCACTTTGACGTCCCGGCACTGTCTTGGTAAAAAGGAAAATATTTTCCCTAGCCCAAAAGTGCTTGTAATAATGATCAAATGTAAAATCTGCACAATGGTGCATCCATTTTGCTATATTAAATATAATAGAAGGCAAAATAGAGTGGCAGCATCCTCTAATTTGGAATAGGAGTAACACCTTTTTCCACTATGTATGAATTCAAACAAACACCAAAGGTAAGCTTTGGTTGGTTCCTTCCATATTTGAGTCGTTATAAAACAAAATGAACGGAGTGCGTATTTGAGTCTCCAGTTTGCCGCCAAAGAGGTCCGGGACAGGAGATCTGAGGGTGTGTCCGGGTTTTGGTGCATGGTCCAGGTCCACGTAGCGGCCAGACTAACGTCGCTTTCATATTTTCTCTCTCCTCTTATTTTTTTCCGCTCTGCTTTCGATCTTCTCTGACAGCACGACAATTTCTGGTCCTTTTTATATTCGATATAAATCCATGCCCGCCTTTGCCGGGGTCCAGTTTCGCCTTTCCCACATGGCCTGCTAGGGGCACACGCTTTGCTTTACACCAGGAAATTTCGCATGGCCTGCTTGGATTTTCTATTGCTACCCATTTTATTAATCTTTTGTTGACTAGCGAGCACATGATGTCGGTATTCAATGCCGAGCACAAAAGGCGCAGCAATTTTATTGTTTGTATGCAAATATTCTAAGTAAACTAAACTTTTTAAAAAACTTGAGTGTATGTCAAGATTTTTAGTGCCAACTTGTCTATTATATGAAGTGTTTTATGAACTAAGGAAGGTTTGCTAATTTCGAAACAACGACAACCCTGTGCCACCACCGCTAAACCGAAAAGACCCGACACTACGCCTTAGCTAGGACTCCAAGCTATCGCCGCCATCTAACAGCTCTTCTTCTTCTCTTGTGACATCACCGGTAGCAAAAAGGTCAAGCTAATCGATCTTTATTAGGCTTAGTCAAAATAAATCTATTGATGAAATTATTACTGATGTTTGAGCGAGAGCTTTTCACTTGCGATGCATCCCACGATATCCATTATAAGGACATTGTTTTGGGAGTTTTTTTTTTTTTGCAAGGGCCAAAGGTAAGGGCGCTCATGGGCATTCATGTGTGGATATAACTTCGGATTGTCGACATGATCATCGGCGCAGAGAAAATAAAGCGTCCACCTCGATGTATCAATGGTAGGAGGTGTTGAATCTGTAGCCTGTGTTGTACCTCGATGATTATGTGTTTTAGTCTAGTTTTGAATCATTGGATATTGCAGCATGCCCAATATTAGCATATTGAAGACAACTTGGTCCTAGCCTCAAGAGCCTTAAATACAGGTCTAACCCTAAGATCTTTGTTCTGGTCAAGTCAAGTTATCAAAGTACTATGTCCTGGACTATTGATTGAAAAAAAGACTTTATGGTACGTTTAGCATAAGAGTACCATGGTCATAAAAATACCTATATTGTTTACTTTGAAGGATATTTCTAACATTTGGGGTAGTTTTGGTTTAAAAACACAATGATATGCCTCCAAGCAGCAATTCAATTCCATGATAATTAGGTGTTGTTTGTTTCAGTGCATGCAACAGCAGCTAAAAGTAGTGCAAACCGTTAAAGAGCGAGAGTTAACATGACTTGTTTGGTTGGATTTACACAATAGCTTGCTAAAAAGGGCCACATCTCTAATTTTGTCATTGAGCCTTGACTCCTGGAACTGAGCAAATACTGATATGAGAGGAGGGGATAACAATGATATACTATGTTGTATCCGTTTATGCTACCATCTATTGTGGGCAAGTCTGTCTAGACATCAAACAATGCAACCCACTCACACTAAGGAGCGGTGACATGTTCAAATTGTCCAACCAAACAACCTTTTAGTGGTAATGCTCTTGGAGCGTGATGTCTATTGCAACTGTGTAAGGTGGACAAGTTCGTAATAGGGCCAGACATTGAATCATAATACTGGGATGCATGAGAGTAATGTCGAGACGTCAGCAATGTCAATGGTGGCTACATAGAACTAGGCTCATAAGAAAACATAATGAAGCAGTGGTCAATGTTTGTATTAGTATTAAGGTGGATGGTTAAGATCTGAAGAGAAAAGGGACCATCAAAAGCTAAGCTAAGAACACAAGATGTGTAAAGCATGGTGCTGTGATGGGGTCATCATACTTTAGCAGAAACATGTGCACCTCCATTTGTATAATAAATAACATGCACATGTGTTTTTTTTACTCGCCAGAAAAAGTTTAGCCATAAATGTTTTTTTTTTGCATTGTTGCTAACATGTAGTCTGTACTATCTGTAAAAACTTATGCCTAGACTAAGATCCCATAAATAAAGTGTACAACTTTACATAACTACTCTCTGTGTCCCATAAAAGTACATTATTTTTACTTATCAAGAAGTGAAACATTTTTTAACTTTGACCAAATATATACAAAAAATATTAATATTTATGGCACAAAACTAATATCAATAGATGAGTTGCCGAACATATTTTTACTATAAACTTATTTGAAGATATAAATATCACTAATATTTTCTTTAAATCTAGTTAAACTTAAGAAAGTTTGACCAACACAAACCTTATAGCGACACTTAATATGAGTACGAGGAGGGGGAGGGGGGGGGGTGTTGGGTTGTCGATAAAGGGAAAAAAAAAAACTGATGCCATAATAATATAAATGTCGCAGAAGTGGTAGGATGTCGTGGCTGTGATAAATTTAAGCACGGGCACTGTTTCGGAGTCATGCATTGCTCTTGAGCTCTTGTCATCTTTGGCTCTAGCAGCAGCAGGTGACAGGTGAGGTACATAACTCTTTCCCTAGTTCATCCCATGCATGATACGAAGGCTTCAGCTCTCAGCCCAATTATTAGGAAATTCCGGCCGGGTCTCAAGCTCAACTTTGGGATTGACTGACTCGACCGATAGCGTGGTTCTTGTGCTCTGCTCCCAAGGAGTGGTAGCGTGGTTTTAGTGGGCCAAGCAAGACTCCGGGTGCGAGACGCTGGTAATCTCCCCAACATGCATGCTGCCGTTTCATTTGCTTTCGATTGATTTTTGAATTCTGGAGATAGTAGATACTAGATACTATTCCAAAGTATTATTCCTACTAACACGCTGGTCGTATGTTCTGACCCCAGCAATAACTATGACCGTAGAAATGTGCAGCTTGTTGGTTTCACTCCCTGACCCTGACTCGGCGACTCCCGGTCGGACTGGACTACCAGTCTACTACCCTCCTCTTGATGCTTGGGTCACCAAAACTGCACTGCCCTGCAGGCCAAGCCAGGCAGACCAGGACATCATGCCCGTGTGTTGTGTGTGCTGACTGACTGACTGGTCAATCAGGGGATTTCATAATACTGTGCAGAATTCATCAGGACAGGATCGCACGCTCAGGTTTTTACTACCTGACGTCGAGACGCCCTGCGCGTGAAACATGAAACAAAATTCCCTGCCATGCAGCATGCAGCGTGCAGCCGGCGGACGCTAACCATTGGCTCCATCCCCGGTCACTCGCCTAGTATAAAGGTTTTTACTACTCCTTGCAGATGTGTGTGAGAGTAGATCTATTTCTTTCTCGCAGCAAAGCATGCATTGCACTGGTACTGTAAGGTTTTTAATCCTCCGTCCATTTTCTGCGCAGAGCAGTCAGCGGCGGAGGTATGGCCATGTGGGCCCAGGACTCTGGAGGGACCAGCGCCGTGTGTCACCGGCAGTGGGCCCACGCGCCACCTGTCGGGATGGACACTGGGCGGTGCTGCTGCTTGCTGGTATATCCGGATCAAAGTGTTCTCGCAACAGGCCGCGGCCACGGGCGCACAATCTCTCTTTGTCCCAGTGCTCTGGTGGGCAAATCTGCAGGCGACCCTTTTTTTCACCACAGATCTAAATCTGTACACGAACGTGAATCTTTGGGGTTTTGTTTGGAGCTCTTTTGTTTGTACGTGGAGGACCGATTTGGTGGTGGTTTCGATCTTCTCCTAGTTCTGAAGGACGTGTACAAGCCAAGCTTTGCAGTTTTTGGAGCATATATATTTTTCCCAAGACAAAAAAAATGTTTTTTTTGAACTAGCATCCACGAGCTGTATCAATTTCATCCACGGAGAAAGGAAGTTAGCAAATTTGTCTCAAAAGATTTCTCATGCTACTCCCTCCGTCCCAAAAAGGATGACGTTTTGGGTGTTCGTGCTACAAGTTTGACTCGATTTGTAGAAAATACATACAATATTTATATCTCCAAATAAATTTATTAAAAAACTAGATCTAAAGATCTTTTCAATAATACTAATTATGATACTAATCGATAATATTTAGTATTTATAAAAATTGCCGGCAGTGATTTCTCGGGAAGCGAGAACGACCTTCTTTTTGGGACGGAGGGAGTATATATCGATGTTTTTCAACTTCTAATGCAGGGTCAGTGTCATACACTAAGACCATATTTGGTTTGGCACCTAGGTGTTCCGGCTCTAGCACCAATCAATAGGGAAAAAAAGAGGAGCTCCATGATTTTAGAGCTCCGCTGGCTCTGCCACAGTGGTGGAGCCGGAGCAGGCGGGAGCTTCTCCAAACATGCTCTAAGTTGCTCCGGAGATCTTCTAGATGGTTAAAAGTTAAAGTTCGCATCCTTTTTCTTCCAATGGAATGAAACTTCTATTCATAAGATTAGAACACTTGCATAAATTGTGAGTCATTGTAGCTTTCAGAAATGTATAGCTTTTACTATTTATCTAGACATAATATATATTTCGAAGCACATATCAAATGCTATATATACCAAGAAAAGACAAAACAACTTGCAGCTCAGAGCAGAGTGAGTAGATAAAACATATATACAATGAGGTTATTTTCTTATAAATCTTCTTATACCCACTGATTCCTCTTAATTTACTTGAACCGTTTTTCACTTGCAAGCTAATTTTATGTTTGTTCAGCACAGTTCAGCTAACAAAACAATTAGCTACAGAACTGCACCTTCTTGAGCTGCAAGCTAGGATGTGAAAGAGCCATTGGGCCGCCCGAGTTGGATCTCCACAAGTTGCGGGTTCTGCTAGTGTTGGATCTCCTTGGGGGGTGATTGTGATTTGTGAAAAATGATTAAAAATAAAAATGATGGAGATACAATATGCAGTATCGTGCACTGGCACTAGCACTAGAACTAGCATGATGAGGCAGATCATTCCCTGGTGTGGGACCATTGGGTGGTTGGTTGACTAGTACTAGGCCGGTAGGCAGGCTGTTGTTTTTGCTGCGTCAGAGCTAGCCTTTTCTTTCCGAATCCGGAAGGTTGATAAAAGAGAAGGTGATCAGACCTGTCCGTGTCCTTTTCGGGAAAGCGTGGGCGTGGCTAGGGGCGACTGACTGACGAGACGCAGACGCCCGCCGGCCGGCCGCAACAGAAGCAGATGAGCCAGCAGAACACAACAAGGGAACGAACGATCGCGCGCGCTGAAGCTGGCCGGACCAATGCAATGCGAGACGCACTAGCTAATGGCAAAACTTGGCAGAAAAAGGACGGCCGCCCACGTACTGCTGCCGCTTTTTGATCGCCGTCGTCGCCGACGATGGGGGATTAGACTGTCACGACTGACACAGCGAGAATTTCTGGGGATCCTGCGCTTGGCTAATTGGCTCGGTCGATCCAAGACCAAGAGCACCGTGTTGTGTACCGTTCCCTGCGTGAATCGTGATCGCTTCACTTGTCACTTTGTCAGCGGATCGCAACGTACCACCATCCATCCATCGTCCCTCCGATCCAATTAAAAGTGCCCTCCCACCACCTACATGCATGCATGCATGCATATGCATCAATGATGGATACCGCCGTAGGGTGGGCCCCACGGGAAACGACTGAAATGCTGATGCTGATGCTGATGCTGATGCTTCTTGATTAAAATTAGTGGAATCCAAGGGCTGACGTGGCATACGGGTGGCGATGCGTCTAGGGCATCAAGGGTGTAGGAATTCCACCGGCTAAGATTGATGTGGCCCCACGTGCGGTCGCCCTCAAACATTGCATGCAGTGCAGCTTCGGTCTCGAGGCTAGAATTAGAAAGCTTGTGGCTGGGTCTCAAAGAGATCAATTTCTTTTCATATCATATAGAAAAAACGTAAAAGCAGAGCCATTCTCCGCGTCTCAAAGAGGGCCTATAGATTATCACATTCTGCCACGTCATTGCTTAAAGCCGACCATTAGAGTAGAGGATGGTTTATTTGGTGGCAGATTCCGACGAAGCAGCTCAGGAAATTATCAGATTCCCTTCCAGTTCCACTGCGGAAATTGGGAATTTTTCCCCCCAAAATAGCACGGCCGCGGCCGGTGGCGGAGTGAAGTGAAGCGACCGCGACGTGCATGTGCGGCAGCTGGTGCAGGGCGTCTGGGAAACAGAGGCCGGAGACCGCGGGTTCTCGTAAACAAATCGCCTCTCACTCACACAGGGCAGGCGCACGGCGCGGCGTGGCGTGGCCCCTCGGCCTCTGCCGCCGGCCCGCCGCGGTTCTGGATCCCCTTTCCCTTCCGCCTCACGCAAGCGGCGGTTAATTAGGCCCGCCGGATCCTTAATTATTCCGTAATAAATAGTAATATCCAAGCAAGCTACTACTACTACTACTGTTGTACCAGTCGCTTGGCTTCACTGCACTGGTTTGGCCTTTGGCCTCTCTTGGCGCCACAAAGACGCGCCGATAATTGAACTTTGGACGCTTTGGTGGGCCCGCCCATCGTACAAGTTTAGTCCGACGGGCCATGCCCATGGATACAATAATAGCGCTTTGATTTTTTGGACACTTATGAGCGTTCATGTCGTCAGACGAAAAAGGTTTGGACTGTTTCCATACGTGACATCGGCGGCCCTAGGTAGCGGCTGCTTCGGAAATGGCTCCCTTCTCGACAAGTTGTTGCTTTGGTCCTGCCATGGATGCTTTCTTTCTTTCTTGTTGCGTGGCGTTACCAGGAGGGCGGTTCAACTGGTCAAGAGTCAAGGCGAAGAAGTCGACCCTAGCCTGCGCTAGTGCCCAAGACTGAGGAGAGTCAAGCCAGAGAGGGGTACATGTACTAGTACTATCGACTCGCAGGATGTACTAGTACGATCCAACAAGCGACGCCGTTGTCTGACGGTACCAGTCGCAGGAAGCACTGCACAGCTGCAGTGTTTGGCCACGGTCAGGCAGGCAATCGAACCCGCGACTACTCATCCGTCACCACGGCACCACCTGTTATTGCTGCTGCTGCTGCCTCACTTGTTTTGGCCACGGATGGTCCAGTCAAGTGGCTCACTGCCGCCTTCTTCCCACGCTGCTACAATTCCCCTACCCACAGGACACACAACCCACCCGCCGGCCGAAGAGATAAGAGGGGCGGGGCCCCGCCTGGCCGCCTGCATCAATTGAACGCGCCGGACCTCAGGTGCTCAGCGAACACAGCACTCCAACACCACCCACCTCTGACGGCACCAGCACCACGCCAACACTGCACACAGAGACCAATAACATGTTCTTTCCCAAACGGGTACCACTGTCACACTGCGAAAGTATCAAATCCACAAGGCACGCAAAAAGTCGATCCACGCACCGCCGACCCCGTCCTGGTGATTGCTGGCGGCGTCAGGGTTCCAATTCGAAGCTTCCGCTCCTAGCACACGCTGCTCTCACTAATCATGCTCATGTCTGTCAGCATCTAGATCTGGAAAAGAAACTTAAGGTCCTCCGCTGTAAGCTTCGTCATGGCATCTGGAGAGTCACCCACGGTGCTGCAGCAGAGAGAGGACAGGGCAGCATCAGCATTCACAGGACAATAGCAACACCCAAATATTACTAGTACGTGTTACTGGATTAGGGGTCCAGCTGTTACCCTTCAAACACCAGGTGCTTCTTCTCTTGCAGTTGCAGTATGCGCTCTTCAACCGTGTCCTTTATCACAAACCTAGTGCTCCTGCCAAACCAAAACCGGAAGGTAGTTAGAAAAGAGGGATGCGTTGCGCCAGGGGAAACGATGTCCAGTGATTCAACTAATCAACATTGCGAGCTCTACTCAACTTGATTGGCTTGAACTGTCCGATTCGGTGAATACGATCTTGCGCTTGGTTCTCGACCGCTGGATTCCACCAAGGGTCCATCAGGAACACCTATAATCCAGCAAGGTATAAAAACCACTATGAGAAAAATAAACGCTGTTTCCCCTGTAGAGTGTACCGCGTGTTTAAGAAATTATTGCTTTAGAAAAGTAAGTTGGCAAAGAAAGAAGGATGGCTAAGCTCACATGAGATGCTACAGTAAGATTCAGTGCGACTCCGCCAGCTTTCAGGCTCATCAGGAAGATCCTGCAGTCTGGATCCTGTGTGAAGGTGTCTATGGCTCTTCCCTTTTCAGTAATGTTCATGGCTCCATTCAGCTGGACACACTTGATGCCGGACTGCCAAATCACCATAGATTAGCTGAACTGTCAACAGACAAGGACGCATTAAGACGAACAAACTATTAATGCTTACCCTCTCTAGGCAAAACTGAATCAAATCCAAGAACGATGTAAACTGGCTGAAGACAATCCCCTTTGCAGAACCATCGCGCTCAATCATGTTTCTTATCTCCTCTTTCTGCAAAACAGGGAGAGAGGACCAGGGATAACTGATCACAGCCACTATTGGTGTAGTACTCATAAGTCGATACACTACAGAAAGCTGCTGGTGTGGCAAGCCATGAGGTAATAATAAACAGGCACCTTCTAGTTTACTGCTAGTAGATCCAAGGGAGAGACTAAGTCTCAAAAGTTACATGGCATTAAGGCTTCCAGGTTCATAGTCAGTTTGAGGTTGTATATATATAGCCAGAATGCGCTGCATAGACTAAACTCCCAAGAAACATAAATGTACAACTGACACATGTTGTGGGACTAGTCCCTCTCCCTCCATTGATGTGTGGAATCATGAGTATTTGTGCTTGTGCAATATCCATGTCACTAATTGATCCAAATTTGGGTTCCATATAGAACATATAGACAAACAGTCAAATAGCTCCAGCTTTCATTATGCCTAAATATTACTCTATTTGGTTGTCTTCATTGAATTTGTGCATAAGAAATATGGCATCATAATATAATTAGGCACAAAGAAGTACAAGAAGATACGATAGCAAGCAGTCTGGCTTACCAAGGCATCAATTTTTGTACTCGTCTTAAAATCCACAAGGCTTGGTAATCTGCTCAATATTCCTGAGCATTTGCGACCCTTGACACTAGTTACTTTTCCAACTGAATTTTGTGCTGTTAAGTCCACGGTGAGGGGTATTGAACAGGATGGACATGAAACATTCCCCAAAGCTGCAGAGTAGTCTATCAAACAAGTCTTGCAGAATGCATGATCACAAGAGGTAACCTTGGCCAAAAATAAAATAAAATCAATCAGCAAAATATTGAGCCACCTTGTAATCAGTGGAAAACAAGAATAAACAGCATGAAGGATTTACTAATTTTTCTCGATTATTTTTGGCGGTGCAAATTACTAACCACAACATCTTCAGCAAAATTTTGACATATACCACATTGGCTTTCAATGGACTCATTTCCTTCATTCTTAATTCGTTCACGCTCTGCCGTCTTAGAATATGCTACAAGATAAGGATGATCAACAGCCTACAGTTTTGGCAGGACAAGCAAACCGTTACATTCCCAAAGAAAATTAGTTACATGTGTATTCTATATGAATATGAACAAATGGATGTCCCTGTCTACCCCCGGATGGATGGATATAGGGCATTCTGAGCGTAAGGAGATTTGTTCATCCATAAAAGATGTTATATAGCTCACCTGTCTCAACCTTGTGAGAAGATCAAAGATATGAGCATAGTTATTCATCAGTGTTCCAGCATCTACATATCTGAAGATAAAAGGCGCAAAGGTAAAAAAACTCTGTATTGCACGAAAAAGCAAGTGGAGGAAAGAAAAGCTTAACAAATGCCATCCGCTGAAGACAAGAAAATAAAAAAATCATGTCCACTTCAAATGGAATAGTAAAAAATTTCTATAATATATGCTTCTGCTAGGACATAGGCATAATCCTGGTGAATAGTGATGTTGCCGTGGATTATGAAAAGGTGGGAAGAGGTCACTGAGACATTAATTGTTTGCAACAATGGAACACTGATACCAACTGCCAGAACATAGTAGCTAGAAAAGTGGGTTCATTGCTCAGATCAAATTGAATATCTAATCTTTAGAGGAGCGTCGTCACTACAACCACAGAAATCTGCTGACTAGTCTGTAACTCCATATGCCAAAGTAGGAAAAGAGAACTTACGCATCAAATTGTGTGACACTTTGAGTATACAAAGCTTCATAGAATTCCATTTCGTTTTTATCAAAAGAGTCCCGCCTCAATGTCACCTATCATGTAAAATTAACTGCTTAAAAATGTATACAAATGTGGAATAAAAAGGGTATTGCAATATTGCATTTGCACCATGTTACACACATGAAAATGTGAGTAATTGCATACTCACAATCTTTGGTGGAATAGCAAGATCTGCCGCTCGGCCTTTTTTTGTGCGCCTTAGCACTATGCCTTTCAGAACTTTTTCCTTCAGAAGGGTCATGGCTCTTTTGCCATAATAACCTGCTGACTCAGACTGTATTGGCGATGATATGTACTATCAAGTAATGGCTTTCTGTCAGCATACTGTTATGACAAATAAAAAACATGCAAAACTGTAGTGACATAACCAGACCCTGCACCCCACCTTATTCCACCAGCAAAAGTGCCTAACAGATGAGTGACCACAGTCGCATTGTTTCTTCATACTGCAGGAGAATGGAGGTACACCCGTCAGGTCCTCAATCTAAAGGAACGCATATAAGATTAAGATGGGATGGTGCCAGCTCATAGTCTTTGTGATATAACTGCAAGGGAATTAGAATTTGTTTTGTGTTTTCTTCCTGAACTATTTGATTGTTGTAACTTGTATATTACTGCCAAATCATGTTTACTTAAGCTGAAAACTATACTTGTCTTTTTCAAAGATAAATAATTGAATGGTTGTTAGCTTCACCAGAAAGAGCTTCAGTAAGGCATTGCACACCTTACCTGGTATCTAGTATCTCACAATTACAGTCCTTGCAGAAATAGTTTGAGTAGGGGAAGATTTGCAAGAACCGAATCTGAGAAAACAGCATGTAAGAATTCATTCATAATCTAGAAGCTATTATATTTGTTTATTCATGTATCAGTTACAGACAAGCGAGTAAAGTTCTCCAACACGGTTCTGCAAAGGTGTCCCACTCAGAGCCCACTTGTATTCTGACTCTAATTCAAAAACAGCCCGTGCAGTATTACTTCGTCTATCTTTTATAGAGTGAGCCTGCGCAAAAAAGAAAGAAAGAGTAATTCACTAAGAGAAGGATTAGAATCTTGAGATGTTCAGTTGTTAAGTCCAGAATATTGATGCACACATCCAAAAACATCACTATATTACACGTTGCTGGAGTTACTACAGGTATGCTTCCCACATACAACTATTTGTCTTAATTATTATAAGTTCCTCAAATCATGTCCATATTAAACAAAAACACGAGTACATGGTCCCTCTGCTTGTAAATATTCACTTCCACTAGATATAACCAATTATCTCAGTAAACTACTAGAAATACCAAGGGAAAACATAATGCTTGAAAAAAGAATGGCTTGACCTGACACCAGTCTATGGATAACGTCCCTTGCATGGTTAGGTATGACAAAAGACTACTGGTCTACATCTCAGTATTGACAGATGTTGACATAACAAGGATATTCAATAACATCATAAAGTAAAGATGCCACAATACATAGGAAACCAATACAGATGTACCACACAACATGCAGTTGCATATCTGCCAGCTAAAATTTCTTGATCTACACTATCTACATGGTGCAGCAACCACTGATGCAAATGTTGAACATGACCTGGCATGGCAAGGGTAGCACAGGAGAGCCAGATTGGCTCCCCCCGAGCAAAGAAAATCTAAACACACCTACTTCTCAAACTTGCCCGGCGAGGCTGGGCAAAATATTCGAAATGGAGCCAAGCACGCCCTACGATATGCTTGCAACAATTGCAGTTGAACAATAAGATAATAGGCAATACATCCTTTTACATTTTTCTTTGAATCTGATTAGCAAATCAAACTAAAATGTTTGGATAATTGGTGTCGACCTAAACAAACAATGCTGGGCAACCAAACATATAAGACAACCACTGGTTATTATAGAAGCCAAAGCACACGTTTAACCATCAACATATAATAATAATGATCCAAATCAGTTCTAAACATGAGTCAAGAATTGACAGTTAGGAAGGATCACTGAAGCTATTAAAGTTGTATAATCAAACAAATACCAGTTAAGATTATTTTTCCCCCAAATGTTGGCTACAAACCTGCAATAACTCCTTAGTGTATTGCCTAAGCAGCAGAACCCCTAATAATACAAACAATAAGTTGAAGCTAGCTTGTGAAGACAATGGAGATGGCATTGTCTGCCCTGATCTATGATATCAGATTTTCATGTAGGCCACCATTTGAGTTTTCCTTGGAATAAATAGTATAAAACCAGCTTAAAATTCTTCAGCTGGATGGATAACTGATATTAAATCAACTAATCAACAACCCTTATTCCAGTGAACAAAAAAAAAAAAAAAAAAAAATAGTTGAAAACAATTGTTCCAGAATGCTGTTTGTTTATTTGATCCTTTCATGATTAGTTTTCTAATTGCATCGATAAATTTTATTACTTATTAACATCAAAATGCAGCATGAAAGGTGCAAAAATCACCTCATCCAAGATAATACGCTCCCACCGCACAGAATGCAGAGGAGATTGGCCCCTCGACTGGCTGCCCGGTTCATCAGCCAATTCTTGAAAATCCGTATCCGCCTCATCGCCCTTCTTATGAACCCTTCTCTTCCCCTTCCCCTTCGCCTTTCCCTTGCTGCTGTCTCGCTTCTTGCTCTGCTGCTTAGCCTGAGCTGCCGTACGTATAGCATTAGGCCCACAGTAATACTTCAAGTGCACCTTCATCTTGTCGTTCTTAAACAATTTATCGCAGTATTGGCACCGGATCTTGGGTGGCATGATGTACTTCCGGTAGTCCGCCTCGATGGTGGAGTAAGTGGTGATAACGAAGTCATAGCTGTTGAAATCAAACTTCTGAGCAGCGCGCTTGGCACCGTGGTAGATGAGCACACGCACGCTGCCAGTAGCAGTGTGCCGCTCGATCTCCTCGGTCCACTGGATGACGGCAACCACCGGGCAGATCACCAGCGTGCACCCAACCCGGGGTTTCAGGCGGCCCACCGTGGAGTTGGACGAAGAGGCCACGGAATGGAGGTCCGGGGGGCGGAGTCGGCGCGCAGTGAGGACGAGCGAGATAGCCTGGATGGTCTTCCCCATCCCCATCTCGTCGGCGAGGATGCCGCCCCGCGAGCCGGACGCCTCCTGCGCGAGCGCCCACGCGAGCCACTCCTTCTGGAAGCGCAGCAGCGGGAGCACAACCTCCGGGGCCGGGTCCGCGGTGGGCACGGCCGCCGGTGCGGCGTCCGTGGCCTCGCCGTCGCCGTCGCCGCCAACGTCGCCGCCGCCACCGTCGGCCGCCTCCAGCTCGTCCAGCCACTTGTCGTTGGCCACCTCCCACTCTTCCCACGGCAGGGGCGTCGGGTCGAGCCTCCTCTTCCTACCCCGCTTCTTCTGCCTCCTCTTAATCCGAATCGGCACCGGCGGCGCCATCGCGGGCACCGGCTGCGGCAAGGCCATCTCGGGCACCACGGGCGCGTGCGGGGCGTCCTCGTCGGGCGCGAACCCCTCCGCGTCGCTGTCGTCGTCGTCGTCGTCGTCCTCCGCCGAGTCCCCAGAGTCGGCGAGGAAGTCGCTGTCGGAGGTGTCGTCAGAGAGGAGGTCGTCGTCATCCTCCTCGTCGCGGCGGCGCCGGCGGCCGCTGCTGGATCCTGCAAGGGAGGAGACGAGGGTTAGGGTTTCCGGTGGATAAGGTCAGGCTAGCGAGGGGGGATTTTCAGGTTAGGCGGCGATTCACCGGAGGAGGAGTTCCTACCTCGGCGCGGCATGGCGGCGCGAATGCGGCGGCGCGGGAGAAAACGAGGGGTGGGGCGGATTGGGTGGTTCGGGCCTGGGGAAAGGGAGTGGGGTTTGGGGAGGACGGAGGAGTGGGGATTTGTTTGGGTTAGGTTTCGCCAGGGGGGAGCGAATTGGCGGGAACTTGCAGGGGAAGGAGCCCGCTTCCGTTCGTCGCCGCTTGCCGGCCGGGTCAAGCGGGGAAGCGTGCTGCGGAAGGAGGGCCCGGGCGGCGGAGGCTGCACACTTCTACTCCTATCTCTACTCCTTCTCTGCTCCTTATACGACGAAACAGGAATCGTCCACAACACTCCTTCGCCCTGCCCGTAACCAAGCCATCGCCCTGTGACGGAACCGCCCAATTTATACATGATTAAGCATGAACGTCCCGTTGATTATGATGGCACGCACATACTCTCTCATGTATAAACCCGGTAGTCCGCCGAGTGTCACGAATGACCTCGGTAAATCAACTTTACAACCAGAATCGTACTCGATTAAGCAAATACATATCACATACTCGAGTTCGCAGCATAAGAGTTGTTACATTAGAATAAAGAATAATGAATAAAAAAAAGTTTAGTTTCAAATCGATTTACAATAAAACAATGTTTAAAATAATTACCAAATCAAAACTTGAGTGATATTGCTAGCTTATGACATCCTCTAGTGAAGTATAAATGAGAAGCCTATATGGAGTAGCCGTGCCCATCGGCTTTTAGTTAACACCATCGGGGAAACAAAGTAATTCACCCGCAAGGGGTGGGATAAAACCACGAGTACTCAATTGTACTCCGCAAGACTTACCCGTCGGGGAGAAGAAATAAAAGACTCCAAGGATAATGATAGGCCATGTGTGGAGTTTAATGGCTAGCATCATTTCTTGAGAAAAAGCATACTCATGTAATCCTTATTTTTAAGTTTTATTAGCAAGATTAATATTGAGCTATTCAAAACTACATTAGCACCTTTCTATGTCATGTCAATTTGATCATAGCAACCATTACTTATAGTTGGGATACCAATCGTAATCCTCCCATCATCATCCAATGTTCCATTTCTTACTACGTCTGCGGTCGGGGTATGAGTTTCTCACTATCAGGGAGACGGCGATTCGAATCGATTACACCCGGTGGGTAAAGCCCGTATCACACACTCTCGCAAGCCGGACCAAAGCTTGCTTGAGTCACTTGTTCACTCTATTCGAAAGATGGAATTGAATCCGGTTGCAAAGCTCATGGTACTGCGTCTCACAAGTCATGCCCGTTCGGCCGTAGCCCGTAGTCACGCGGGGTCTTGACCAAATACCTTTCCCCCCGTCCGTTCGTCCCAAAGAATGCATTCGGCGGTTCAAGAACCACCTCGAATAGGCTAATCGGTTTCACCGTCGAAACGAGTTATTCGGGCGGTTATGTGAAGGTACGTTCAATCTCACACCTAGATCCGAATACGGCTCGGTCCTTAATCGACACTGCACGGAAAATACCAAATTCGCCCGGTCTCCAATTATTAACCATCATATGATTAAGGATATCACATATATATCCCGTAGTATTAAGTAACCATCCTATATCTCGCGGGAGACAGAAAATCACCCGACTTCTACCGATCTAAGCAGGGCTAAGCATTTAAGGAGAACGTCCTACACATACTAGTGGGATAATATCCGGAGATAGGCGTAGATCAAGGTAATCATGCAAAGAACGGTTTCACCCAAATCCTATTTACGTAATGCACATCACACTAGACTTAAGGTGTAATAAAGCACTTATAAAACTAAGAGAGTGGGTCATGCTCCGGGGCTTGCCTGTGTTGCAGGGAAGGTTAACTGTTAGTCTTGATATCGGCATCTTTCGTGGAATCATTTTGTCAGGATTGGATCATCACGAACCTTCTCCGAGGCTTGACCATCGCGAATCCTCTTGCTCACGTGTACTACACGTAATGAAATGATGCATTCTTAATGTTATGCATGACATGATGCATGATGAGATGATTTATTTGGATAACAATAAAGGAAAACTACATAAGGTTCCATGTGTGCAGTTCTCTTTCTCTGATGACAACACTTTGTATTATCAAGTTTGTTTTTAATCTTTCTGAGTAGGTGCATATCTCCTCTCTGAAGGAGTTACTACAAAACTTACAAGTAACCACATATTAGCTACCATGAACCTATCATGCTCCTTAGCATTAATAATCAAGTTGCCGAGGATCATTTGGGTTTCATGATCCAAGGTCTACAATCAATTCAAAAGTCACACAAGATATCACATGCTCAACCCTTTGTAAAAGTTGTAGCAGGAAGTATCAATATCATTACCCAACTAACTAGTGAAGCACTATTAGTTTAAGTTGGGTAGTATTTAATTAACTTCAAGATGCTTCAGTCATGACAAGCTTTATCACCGAAGATATTAATAAACTCCTTAAGTATTGCATGGATCAAACAATCAATTCAAATTATAAAAGTAAAACAGGACAGCAGCAAAGTAGCTAACTGTTTTAACCATAACTGGAGATCTAGACATCCAGTAGGGGTGTTTCTAGAATTTTTAGAAAGCTTATAACATTGTCTACAACTTTGTTATTATCACCTTAAATTGATTCAACCACTAACCAAGTCAAACAGATCAGAGAATCAACTCTGTCCAGAAACTGGACAGATTCTGACTCTGAAGCTTACACAATCGTAACCATAGTTATACACCACCAAAAGTAGTGATTCAAGACATTTTAGAAACCTTATGAAAAACACTACAACTCTCTAATTATCACCAATAGATGATTTTCAAGTTAAATAAGCCAAATAAACCAATCTTTCAGATCTGTTCAGGAAGCAAGGAGAATTCTGACGGGATCTTATTAAATCTATAACTCCCAAACCTGTTGTCCTAAAATCATAAAATTCTAGGACAAGCTAGATAACAAAGTTATCTACAACTTTGGTATTCAACACTATCTCAGAAAAACATCATTATCACTATGAAGCAATCATCACAACAGAAATTGCACATGCAGTCACTTTCACTATATAAGCAAAATAAGTTTTCCCCCTTTGATTCCCATCCAAAAGCACATATGTATGAGCTATTTAAATAGCTCCAACCACCATTATATGATCATACGATACTTAACTTAAATCAAACATAGCAACATATTACAAGAATATTGTATTTACTCATTATCTACTTAAGCATTTCATTTTCTTATATATAAAGGCTATATATATTATATTTTTAGGTGATATTTCAAACATCTAGTTTGGACTTGATACTTTTATAGGTGAAAGGTAATATTGAATCATGACTAAAGTAGAAGTATCACATGCTAAAGTTTTATAAATTAATTATTACAAAAATAACAAATCTTAATTACCAATAAGCATGTGAAAACAAGTTAAATGAAAAACTCAATATTTCTGTAAACATATGATCATGTTAATTGTTATTAGGGTTAAATAACATCATGCAAAGGCAGTGGAAACATAATTCCCATTTTTGCATTTTTATTTCAGTTATAAATTATTTAAAACTATCCACTAGGCATTAAGCAAGATATCCAAATAACTCAACCATACTTGCACCAAAAATTATAAAACCTTTACCACAGCACAAGCATCACATAAATACCCTACCATACAATTTTCACACCAGTTGAATCAATAAACAAGCATTTATGAAATTAACAAGAGCATACCTTACTTAACAAAGATCAAATTTTACCATAAAAACTTTCCACTAAAACATATCATATTATGACTCCACTATTTAGACCTACTCATAAGGATTCCAAAACATCCTCATTTACTATTTTATGATTTTTCTACTATTTACTACGAATTTTCAAAGTTTCAGCTGAAATTAGCATAAAAGAGAAAAAGAAAAGGTAAAATCGTACTGTGCTCACTATTCATCTGAGTCATGGACGTTGCAGATAACCCCCTGGAAGAGCTTCTATTGTTGCGCGAGGTCCTTGGTCGGGATTCAGAGCAGAGGAGCGCCGGGGAAACTCGATTTCCGGCCGGGATGGTGCTCGTCGGCGGTGAGGGAGAGGTGCCGGAGCATGGAGGTGCTTGTGCTCACTCGTTGGCGGCCGCAGCTGGTCGTGTGAGGGCCCGAGACGTCCTGGCCGCGGCGAGGTGAACACGGCGGCGCGCCGGCCGTCAACGAGGAAGATGAGGTCGCGCGGTGGATTCGGGCGGCCTCAGCTTGCGTTTAATGGTTCGGGCGATAGCTTAGTAGATGGCGGGGTTAACTGCAAGTGAAGGAAGATGATCGTGGAGCAACGCGTGGCAATTTTGCCGATGAAGGCAACGGCGGCCGGTGGTGGCAGAGAAGGAAGAGAAGGGGATAACGGCGACGGCTTCGACTTATATAAGGCATGGACGAGCTGATGAGGTGGCCAGTGCCCTCGCGGGCTCGCCTACGCGTCTGGCAGAGCGAAGCCGTGCGCGCGCGAAGCACGGAGGGCCGTCATCGTGTCGCCGGTGAGCAGTGACGAAGCGAAAAGAAGAGCGACGAGCTGGACGGCTCTGACGACGGCATGGGCGACGGCATGGGCATGGCACGGGTCCTCCACTCTCCTCAGGCCAGCGCAGCGCGAGCTAAACAACGGTTCCGGCACGGCAGCGGCAACAAATCGGCGGCGGGCACGTCGGGGCGACGAGAAGCTGCTGCTGCTGTTGCAGTTTCACTGACTGAAACCAGCATGTTCAGTGCTCGATATCTCCCAGCTCAAGTGGCCAAACTGGAAACCAGTTACACTACAAAGATCTCCTATACATGTACTCCAACTTTTCTTAAAGAATCTAGAGCTAACTCCTACTGGTTTGCAAACTACAAAGCCCTAAACATTACTAAAAACAAACTGAAACTACAATTCAGTCAAACTGAAACTGCAATTCAGTTAAGCAAAGAAGCACTTGCAGTGATCAAGTGATTTTAGCATTTAATTAAGAACAATCTATCCCTGATTAAGCTCAACCAATTACACCATGACCAACTACTATAGGTGTACTTAAATTTTGTCAATAGGATCAAAGGCTGGTTCTAATCGGTTTGCAAACCATATATCACCAAACATAGGTACCCTGAAACTGAAACTCAGTTTCAGTAACTGAATTTTACAATTCAGTTAAGGGCTTTGCAAAAAACAGCACTTTAGCACTTTGAGTAGATTAATTAAGAACTGAATCATGGTCAAGCAAATCAACCAATGGTACCACTGTATAGTACAGACATTATACCACTTCATGGAATAAGAATTGCACAATTCTTACTAAATAGAATTAATCTAATTTGGTCCCCAAAGATGAACTTGATATTACAAAATCAGGGACTTAGCCAAAATGCTAAGTGCTGAAATTAACACTAAATTCAATTTTTGGGCTATTAATTAAAGATTTGCCAAACATCAAACAAAGCAACCAATTCCATGACATCAAAGAACAAACTTTGTACTATCAAATGATACACTGGTTTCCAAGATTGTATTTATGAAAAACTATTTTAATCAGCCTTGAAAATTGAATTAGGTTGCTGAAAACCAGGACAGAATATTTTCAAAGCCATTTCAAAAACATATGAAATTCAAATTTCATGCCACTTTTTGAGCAAGATAGGATGAGATTTAGCCCTAGACCTTTAAATAAAGTTTGTAGCATATGTTTTAAACTACAACTTTTATTTAGAGCCTAATACCAAAAAGTGAACAAAACATACAATTATACTTTGGGCCATTTGATAACTTGATAAAAGTAAATATAACATTATCATCACATGTAAACATATTTTAACAAAAGTTTAACACAAACCCTACCTCATATTTTATTTTAAAACATTCTAAGCCATTTTTAGGATTATTTATCAAACATGTACGTTGCACACATAGACCTTGCATTATCATATGCTTATGATATTATGCATAATGATGCTTATGCTTTATGAAATGAAATGCAAAACATGATTAACACCTAGGGTGTTACACGCCCCGACTTCTCGCACCCAGATTTCAAAACACCTCCCCACCTCCTGTCCCGTGCCGCAACCCACCGCGGCTCCCTCCGCTCCGCCGGCCCCGCAGACCCTCCCCATCGGGACTCCCTCCGCGCCACCTTGACGCCGCCCTCCGATCCACTGCCCATAGAGACGCGCGGTCGCCACCCCTAAACGGCGATTCCAAAGCGGCGGCTTGGCGGTTGCCGCCCTCCGCGCCGCCTTGCGGTGGCCGGACGCACCGGCCGGTGCCCGCGAAACGGCGGAGGTGGCCGGCAGCGGGCTCTGCCACGCTGCAAGCCGGGCGGCCGCAAGGCTGCGGCTACCGCAGCGCGGCGCAGCAGAGGCGGCTGCGCCCCGCTGAGCGCCAGGCCTGGGGAGGGAAGGAATGGGGAGAGCTGCAGTGAGGGCGCGCTCGGCCGGAGGCAATGAAGGGAGCGAGAGACGCGGGAGAGCGAGGGAGGGCGAGCCGACCTGACGCAGCCGTGCCCGAACGGCCGGAGGTGGCCGCCAGCTGGCCTCGCCTACGCGCCGGTGGCCGGGCGGCTGCGGCACCTGGCGAAATTTAACCTAGGAGGGGGAAGAGGCGAGGAGAGCAAGAGGGCGCGCTCGCCCGGGGGCGACGAAGGGAGCAGAGACGAGCAAGGTGAGCGAGGGGCCGCCATTTCCCTCCACACAGCACGCCGCCTCGACACGCACACACAGCCGCTACACCCCGCCCCGGAGGTAACGACGGCGGGCGGCAACACGAAAGCAGCATCGCGACGGCAGCCCCAGCAAGAAGCAGCGGGGAGGCGAGCTCCCACTAAAAAACAGCGGTGCGGCAGCGAGTGACGAGGGATCGCGGCTGCTGTAGCTTCCATGTGCAGGTCGGCGTCCTCCGCCGCTGCACCGCCCCCGCGGCAGTAGTCTTCATCTGGTTTGAGGCCACCGGTCGTGCTCTCACGCTGACCATCGATGCCATGGTGGAGTGCTGCGTCCGCCCCTTCGCACACAACAGTTTCCCCTGCTCATTCGTGTAAGTCTGCTTGCCACCTGTTACTTGCTCGATAAAATGTCTGAACCAAATCAAGTCAACTTATATACGCAAATCCTTTCACCTGATGCTCTAACACAACGAAAATAGACTAACAGAGATATAAGCACGTCCTCAAACATCTATACCAAGCTGTAACACCCCAGGTGTTACGTTAACCTAAACCCACCATAAACCCATCATGTCATCATATGCAATCATCAAGCATTTATGTTAATTATGTGTAGTAATCACTCACAAAAGTTAGTTAAGCATTGCATTAGCATAAGTAAATGTGATTAAGTGACATATGCATTGCATGTGTGTTTTATGGGGTGTTAGACATGAAATCCAATAATGGTTGTGTTTATTAAATCAAGTGTGCAATTTGACTCCTAAAGTTTGAATTCAAACTTGGTCATCATGCTTAGCTCTTGGGTTAAGTATTTGATTATCGATTTTGAAATCAAATGTTGGGAGAGTAATAAAATAAAACTTTATTAATAAAATTTATCAAACCTTGACTCTAATGCAAAGTTCAAAGATCAAACATTGCATTAGTGTTTTGCCTTGTGATTTGTGATCTCTAACATCACCACTAACCAAGCAATTAAGTGCTAATTACATATTTTTGCAAAACCTTCAACTTCAGTTTGTTAACTGAATGGCAAGTTCAGTTACTGAACTTGAGTTCAGTTTTGATCAAGCCCTGTTTCTTCATCTCTATCTCCCAATTTAGCAAAAATTTGAGCTCAAGTCTTAAAGCAAAGTCGAGGCTGGCATGTAGATGAACAACTTTGTCAATTGGAGCTGGAAGAGTTGCTGTGCAAAATCGAGAGAAAAACAATGATGAAAAAGGGGTTTCAGACGAGCTACAGTAACACGGCAGCAGCTGCTCTGCTTGCTGTGGTCGTGCCAAATTTGGCCACGGCACCGTCGGAGCGCGGCGTGCGTGGCACTTGGCCATCGCCCATGCCTCGCTGTCTCCAGCCCCTGCCTTCCTGAAGTCGCTAGGCTCGCCCCGTTTCCTTTTATTAGTCCTCAGCTCAGCGCTTCAGTATTCCTCTCCCTCTCTTTCTGTGCCGAGCACCATGGCAGCCGGCCGAGCTCGCTGCCACCGCCCGTCCTCGCCCCTCCGTGCCTCCTCATCCTCAACCAAGTGCGCCACCACCTTCCTCAGCCCCCGTCTCATCCCTACGCTACATCCCGGAGCCACCTACGCCGTTGCAGCAACTGGTCGCCATCGTCCGAGGCCGCTGAACCGCGGGCTCGCGTGACCAGGCCGTCTGGGGCGGTCGCAAGGCAAGCCAAGGCAGCGTTAGGGTTGTTGGCATTTCTAACGTCATTCCTAAAAATAGAGATAAATCCTACCTCTAGCAATAGCGCCAAAAATGCTCGGTATTAAATTAACTTGTCATTAGCAACTAGCCACCTATTTATCACTATTATTCCTAAGCATGAATTAAGTTGTCATCTTTAATCTTATTGCTTAAGAAATAACTATAGATTTACATGTATTCAATATGACTAGGCAGAAATAAAAGATATGAATATAAAGATAAGAATATAAACTAAGATCGGTTCGCAAGCGGACAGATAATTATACCGTTGTAGCATTTTACCTAGGAAGTCTACTAGGTTGTCGATTTATATTTATACCACTGGGAAGGTCTATATGTAGGACTTATAAACTATAACTTATACTATTGATGTGAAAGGCAAACCATAACTAGAATCCTACTCATAACAGGGATACGTCACGTGATAAAAGATATATATGATAAATAATAATAATGATCAGTCATCATAAATAGATAAACATCAGAGCTCTTCTAGTCATAACAATAGCTAGCCAATGGATAAACTCAGGAATAAATACTAAGGTAATTCAATAACTACGTCAATGAATAACTCTAATTAGTGCAACTACATCTAGCAATCATTGTTAAGTTAACCCTATATCATTATCACATGTAAAGAGGCATCAACTAATGAGGGTATTAAGACACAAGGATCACCTCCTTCGCGACCGTGCCCATGCTAGTCCTACGTACGGAGAGTGGACTACAGAGGAACCAACGCAGCTGTCACCTGCGCGGACTACCACACGTCCCGGCACGTCAGGGTGCACTCGCAGATAAACAAGATATCTAGACACCACGTCTACATATTGTCTACCATCTACCCAGCGGCCGCTTGGATAAACGCTATACGAGCAATTACATGAATTCAATAAGATCAAACCAACTATCCTGGACATATAATCAAAGTAGACAATGACTATTGCAATTAAGAATATATAAGAGATTAAGAACAATGTTGCCTGAATCATAATGAATACAATAAGAGAAAGGTACTAGATCTATACCAAACTCCGCGCTCCAGAAAGACGCCAGGGGCTCCGGATCCCGCTGAAGAACTAGAACTCTTCTACTTCTAATCTAACTAGGCTAAAGCTATGAACTAGAGAGGCTCTGATGAACTAGAGAAGGCTCTTGATGGCTGGATCTTCAAATGACTTAATGCCTTAGGGAGGGGGTCTACCCCTTTATTTATAGCCCGGTGGGATCGACGTGCACCGCAGGATCAAACCGACGTAACCAAGGGCCAAGATGACTCCTCGTAGGCGGTGGAGGAAGCTTCCAGAAGGGGGCCGAAACCCTAGAGTTGGGGCGCCGGTCGGCGCCATGGTGGGGCCGGCCGGCCCCACCTGGCAGCCCCTCGGGCCCCGATTGCTTCAGGTGTCTTCTAGATGGTTCCTGAGCCCAATCGTGATATTTCCGTGGCGAATAAGTTTTCGTGCTAAATATGCACTAGAATCCCTCTTTTTCAGCTTTTCTGAAAATCACCCCCGAAAATACAGAATATGCAAAACTCGTGGAAATTGTCGGATAAAACCCTAGACTAGTGTGTTTTCTTGTTTTCATTTGGGTAAAAAGCCCTAGTAAAAGTTGACGCTAACGAGTGTCAACAAGGGTGCGCCTAGGCCGGGGCCTGTTTCCCCGCCACTTCACCCCGCTTGCATGGCGCCGGTTCGCCGGAAGCAGCCGATCCCGAAGTCCCTGCACAAGTCTGTACGTGAAGAAGAAGAAGAGGGGCCTCGTGCTAGAATTCGGAAAGGGACAGGGGGTTTTCGGCGAAGTGCATGACTCAGGTGAACAGAGTGCTACATTGTTTTTCTTTTTCTTTTTCTGTTTTCAGCTGCAATTTGTGAATTCATAACTAAATAATCAGACATGATAAAAAAGATGAAATTAATTTTGTGACTTTTTTTGGTACCTGCTCTATGTGGGAAAAATATGAAATGGTGAAAATGAATAGTTTTGGCATGATTTAAAATTAGCTCTTTTAATTAAGAACTACAACTTCTATGATTTTTGTAGGCCAAAATAAATGTCCAAAAGTCATGAAATTTATTTTGATACTGTTTTATGATGCAATTAAACTCCATAAAAAGTTTGAGGTTAATTTGATGAAGTTTAATTTTGTCCTTATTTATATGTTTTAATAATTAGTTAATAATTGCTTAAGCAATTAGTATAAATCATGTAATGATTTGAGTGACTTTTTGGGTATTGTTTGAAGACCTTGGATCAATAAAACCCCACTGGTCCATGGCTTGATTATGTTTTGGTTAAATGGCCATGCTAGTCACTAGTTTATATGAACAAATCAATTAATTAGGAAAGTAATAAAACTTGACTTGAGTGATTTGGAAGATTGAAAACCATGAACCACTCCACCCTTGCTGGTCTACGGCATGTCATGTTTTGAGCAATACTATTGTTAGTCACATGTTTAAATAATAAACTATCTAAGTTAAGAAAGAAGTTAACTTGATTGCATATCATGTGAAAACCCCCGACGCATCTCCTCCCCGATGCTTTATGGCATTAACATATTAAGTCTTGTGTTTCTATCCTTTACATTAGTAATAAATTAATCTTGCTCCATAATGTCTATCTACTTAGTTTAATAATATGATCTTGATGCTTCTTTGCTTAAGCATGAATGACCACTCCACCCTTGCTGGTCTCTGGCATGTCATGTTTTGAGCAATACTATTGTTAGTCACATGTTTAAATAATAAACTATCTAAGTTAAGAAAGAAGTTAACTTGATTGCATATCATGTGAAAACCCTGACGCATCTCCTCCCTGATGCTTTATGGCATTAACATATTAAGTACTGTGTTTCTATCCTTTACATTAGTAATAAATTAATCTTGCTCCATAATGTCTATCTACTTAGTTTAATAATATGATCTTGATGCTTCTTTGCTTGAGCATGAATGCTTTGTTTATGTTCGGGTGCACCCACCTTTCTAGTTAATCAAATAATCTTGCTTGGTGCTAATCAACCTTCAATTATGAAACTTAAGTTACAACTTTACCGTGAAGGAAAGTTGTACTCAAGATAATATAAAGTTAAATTGAATCACTATGTTGCATCATTCGCATCATGTCAAGCATGTCATTAAGCATGCATCATTTCATATACGTGTAGTGTACGTGAGAGTAAAGGTTTCCGCTGATCAAGCTTCGGAGAAGGTTCGTGTGGATCCAAGTCCCGAAAAGAGGAATTCATCGAAGATGTCGTTGTCAAGACTAACAACTAATCTTCTCTGCAACGCAGGCAAGCCCCGGATGCATTTAAATATTTCCTTGTATTTCGAAAGTTATATATTTTATGTTCCTGAGATGATGCATTAGGTGTTAGGAGTTGTGTGATACCCTACTATTGATGCATTTACCGTACCTTGATACATTACCCTGGATAACTGTTTTGATTTTGAAATGATTAGTATACGCTTAGCCTTGCTACTACTGTAGGGTTTTGATCAACTGTTTTCAAAAGTGTGACAACAATACCCTCTGAAAGGAAGTTACGAAAATCTGATGTTGCTTATTGTTTATTCTTATTCCGACAGGGTCAAGGATATACAACAAGAACATGATGATGAGTAAATCGAGACGTCGGTGGAGTGATTTGCATCAGGAAGGGCTAGTGCCCTGGTGTAGTGTCGTCCACTTGTGTCGGTTAAGGACCGTCCGTTGTTTGGCCCTGGGATCATGAGGTTATTAGATAGTACTAGTCGCATGCTAATGGCGGTAAGCTCCCTTGTATGATCCATGCGAGAACGGACAACCGGGACGGGAAGTAGCGTGTACCCACACTACGAGCGCACCGTCGACGGTTAGACTGACGGCGTAGGGAGATGGTGTACTGTACTCTCGTGGCTAGGACCCGTTCTGGCAGGGAGAAATATAAGCGTGAGTTGATGTATGTAAGATGTTTGGTCCTGCATACATCGTGTGGCTAGAAAGCCCCAGCTGGGTATATAAAGCGATTCGAATCGTCGGTGCTCCACGATATGGGAGACTTGATCCGAGTCCCGGCATCGTAGTAATGATGGAAATTGCTGAGACTGGAAAGTTTTGAATTCGTTACTTGATTGACAAGTGATTGATATATTAAGGACCTGGTTTAGTCTCTTTTCGCAAAAGGTGTCTTTTGGTCTTGCTAAAACCTCACCTTGATTCCTATTAGCCAGCATTCCTGAGTCTTCTCCCCATTTTTCTGTCGGGTAAGTCTTGCGGAGTACTTTTGTACTCAGAGTTTGTTTAACCTCTGTTGCAGGTGCTGACTAGTGAAGCTAACTTCGGTCATACCAGTGGGCTTGGCATGATCGAATACCTTTCGTCTGAGACGTTCTCTTACAAGTATTCTATGGTTCTTCCTTGCTTCCGCAAACTCAGTTAAGTTTTGTTTAATCAAACTCTGATCAAATATTGTAATCTTCTTTCGTAAATCTTTCGCTACTCTGTTTTATTTGGGTTAAAACGGTTGTAATACTACAATATCTTGTAAGAATTCGATCCTGGAGGATCGTGGTGTCATCGAGGGGTTTCACCCGATAGAATTTTTAAGTTATGTGGTACACAAGCATAGCCGACAGAGGTCTTAGGGACAATGTCGGTGCTTGTGGGCCATATAATTTGGAAGATTCTGCCACACAAGCTTATTTAATGTCCTGGCTAACTTTTGTTTTCATTGTGTTGCCTTCATTTGCTTATCAATTCAAAGACTCGGCCCTTGTGACTATGGCCTTGTTTAGATGGGGGGAAGAGAGAGATTGAAAAGTTCTGTAGCAGTTCGTTTGTATTTGGTAAATATTGTCCAATCGTGGCCCAACTAGGCTCAAAAGATTCGTCTCGTGATTTACAACCAAACCATGCAATTAGTTATTTTTTTACTAACATTTAATGCTCCATATATAGGGTAGAAATTGATGTGATGGAGAGAGATTGAAAAGTCCTGTAGCATTTCGTTTATATGTGGCAAATATTGTCCAATCGTGGACCAACTAGGCTCAAAAGATTCGTCTCGTGATGTACAACTAAACTGTGTAATTAGTTATTTTTTTACTTATATTTAATACTCTTTACATGCGGGTATAAATTGATGTGATGGAGAGAGAGTGAAAAAACTTGGAAGTTGGTAGGTAATCTAAACAAGGCCTATATCTTGAACTCTTTGTAACATGCTAATCCTTGGTCAATTTATGATACAAATTTAAGGAGCTTATATTCAAGAATTTAAATTAAATAATATAAGCCAGGTGGTGAGTTTGGCAAATCTTTATATGTTCTTATTTTGTCGAGTGCACTAGCCAATCTGATCATAATTCTTCTATACAAATTTCCGCAAGCATACATGAATAAGTTAACATTTCATCGACGGGACCGATTTAGCATTCCAAAGAAGACACCCATGTATGCTAAGTTGCTAACTCATAGATGAATATCATTCAGTTAAATAAAGCACTAATTCAGTCCAAGTAGGTAACTTACTATTCTAGTGTGATGCTGCTTATGTACTATTTGCATGACGATTTAACTGAATGGTTATGATTTTAGCCTAATCCTTCATCTCAAGCCAAATTGTTCTCCACAATAACTATTCTTTGAGGTGTACATGTCTAATGTCTTCAGTATTATATGCGAGTGTCGCACCGGTTTTCCAAAGAATACCGGCGCTAACTATATGTGTGCCCGGGATGTCCACACAACACATATAGCAACAAAAATGGAGATTATCAAAGACAATGCTTTATTATATATCGAAACATATTTACAACAGAACTTACATCTATTACTGAGCATAGCGGAACTATCCTTAATCTTACGTCTTTGGGTCTCCATACTCCACAGGGACGGTTGACTGGGGGAACACTCGCCTAGCAGTCTTGAAACAGCTCGGGGAAACACCTCACTTGAAACGCCATCCGGTACCCATCCAGATTTTGTTGATTGTAAAGCAAGCGTCCACAGCACCATGCTCGACAAGCATAACATGAGGGGATGCAAGGCTCAAAAGGCTAGACACGGCTGAACTGCGGTTAGCACTTTTAATTGGTCATGTTTTATTATTATACCGACTTCCTAGGTTATGCTTAGCACCCCAAGTGAATATATATAATCATCATCATCAAGATTAACCATGGTCCATACCATCCATCAAACCATCTATCTCGAAAAGGATCCAGGCCGCTCGTGACCGTGAGCACGGCTGATATATCAGTTTGATCAAACTCTGCAGAGTGTGTACACTTTCACCATGAGTCATGATACCCATATGCCCGAGGCGGCCAACCCTCGACTCACTTCCGAGGTAAGTCGGCAGGGTTCACTACGAGGCCTTTCCAAAGACACCCTAACAAGTTAGTAGCCGCGAGGTTTCAGCAGCTAGGCGAATGGAGCCCCCCTTCAAGACTGGTGCACAAATGACAGCAGCCCAGCAACTCATCTTGACAGGCAAGAAGCCATTCTGCAACCTAGGCCCCCCTCTTGCGCCTTTCGGTAACCACTAACAAGCTAGAGAAACCTAGTTACTTAGCCAAGACCAGAGCCATATAGTCCTCATGGTTGTACGGATGTCCTGGGTGGCCGCTTTAAGATTGAGTCCTTATGGAGGGCAGACTAGAGCACCCCAAAGGCCCAATGCTCTAGCCCCCTTCTGTCCATGTTACCAAAGAGCATCATTTTAACCATCGATTCCATAAGGCATCATTAATCAAAATTAACATTACAAGGTTTGCTGATTGCAAGCAAAGCTATCCATATGCATCAACCCAGGGTAACAAGGAACATGGTACAAAAGTACTAGGTAAAGTCCTTAGGGGTTTATCATATTAGACACATGCATATGAAAGTGATTAAATGGTTATTAGGTAGCAAAGAACTCATGTTACACTTGCCTTCCAAAAGCTTGACAAACTCTCCATCCTTTCCTTTCGAATCATCCTTGTACAGCTCCACCTCTAATGATAGAATCAACCAGCACAAGCATCTTAAACAAACCTAGAAACAGTACACCAAGCATTATAAAAACAACACATAAAGGTTTAAAACATGTAGGACTTGTAACTATGATCGCTTGAGCGCAAAAACAACCAAAAGGAAAGCCAGGATTAAAGGATGCGAGAGTTGAAAGGTATAGATGGAAATGATTGGATTTAGGTGAGCAAGGTGAAGTTGGACCGGAAGAAACATACACATCAGAACAACAAGGGTTGGATATGTGTATAGGTTACTTGAAAACATGTCATTATCAACCAATGCACTATGGTGGGTTCAAGATCAAAGGAAATCAACATTATCTTTGAAGAGTGCACCTTTGAGCATACTCGACGGTGGATAGCGGCGGGTAGCGATGGCTGTGAACATGATAAGTCAGAGACACATTGCACTAATTAGCTTGGATTGGAACTTGTTAGGTGATCATGTGCAACTAGGAGACAGACATTCATGTAAGAGGACTCAGAGTGGGGAACGCGGCGGATCACTGAGGCATCTCGGACTTGCACATCGGTGGGCAGCGGTAGTTATGATGAGCGGTTGCATGCTTATCGAAAGGACCAAAGGGTGGTATATTTTGTGAGGTTTCTAGGTATTGTATAGAGTATATTGTGGCAAAAGTGCATGATGTTTTGACCGTTGGATAGTCGGGGAAATGAGATTACAAGATGGCATTGCGTGGTTGATGGCAATTGGCATGATAGGAGCAGCGACACAATGATGTTTATATATTTGGTGATGTGGTTTATATGGACAAGACAACTTGCAGATATGTGTATAAGTATATGATAAACACTGTGGTTGAAGGGCTTGACCATCGGAGTAGCGAATCATCGAGAACGCGCATGCCAACCTAAGCATCAACGCGGCTGCAGGGGCAGCAGAGACAGCGAGCACAAAAACTGGATGATATCTCTTTCGCATTTGATCATATGGCCATGAAACTTTGCATAGGTGTCTGCAAGTATATAAATGATAGTCAAGCAAAAGTATAGACATTGAGCTTCAATGGATCAACGGGAACACCATTGCCAAAAACAGGGTGATTGCTGTTTGGACAGCAGGGGTCGCGGACGCTTTGGCTTCGATATCTCGGCCGTCGGGGATTGCATAGCCGCACCAGTTTGTGGGATCATGTGCAGGAATGTTGTCAACAATTAGGTTCAAGGGATTGGTGATTTGGGCTGTGGATTAGCAGGGAACGCCAGCACAACGGAGAGTTGCAATCTGCCAAGACAGCAGGAGCAGCAGACATGGAGACGACGATATCTCTAGTTTCTCAACTCCTATGGCAAAACCATTTTACAGAGGTGTGTTCAAGGATGTAATCTACAACTTCACCAAAGGGATTGATGATTGGAGCAAGGAAACAGCGGGAAACGCCGATTCCTTAATGACAGCAAATCTGCCCACGAGGACAGCAACACATACAACAGGTAATCTTCATCGGGGATCAACCATACGTCATCTACGGCACTTGGTATGCAGCGAGGAACACAAGAACAACATGGGGATGATGAGGGAGAGTTCTCACCATGGGGATTGGTGTGATGGAGCAAGGAGAGGCATCAACGGCGGCCGGTGACGTTGATCTAGTACATCGGGGCATCCTTCTCGCTTTACGGTTGATCGGGGCAGCCATGGGGGAGGATGAGGAGGAGCAGGGGCGTCCCTCCTCTGTTCTTGACGTGGGGAATGAGGGGAGAGGAGTGAGGGGGCTGTGGGGGGGTGGTATATATGAAGGGATGGTGAGGGGAGGTGAAGGGGTGGGAAGGCAAAGGGTCTTGGCTTGATATTTTCATGTCTTGGTTGATATTTTTGTGGCATATTGAGAGGCTCCAAGGGGTTAACGTGGGAGAGGGGAGAGGAAGAGTTAGAGGGCTGGTTGGGCTCCATGTTGGTCCACAAAAGAGAGAAGGATGGTTGGGCTTTGATCTGAGGCGAGAGCTAATGAGAGATTTGGACCGAAACGGTGTCAGAGGATGGAAAGAGTTGGGTTAACCCATTAGCAAAAGAGAGAAATGGGGAGGTGTGGTTTACTAATGACCTAAGTTGGTGGATTTTTCCCAAGATAAGACAAGATGGAAGGAAAGAGTTGGGCTTGATTCGCCAAGTTATCAGAGTTGCGATTAGGGTTTTTATAAAATTGAAAGCTTCAAAGAGGTGGGACTAAGGCTATAGAGATTTCAAGGATGGATCATATATAAGTTTGGCTTTGATCAAGAGGAGAAAAGGTGAAGGGAAAAAGGGCCCATGTAGATGTTTCCTAAGGTGAAGAAAGAAAAGCAATTCAAAATTAAGATTAACTTGGATACATGACACGTGATTGATTTGACTTGAACAAGATGAGATTGAATTGTGTGAGAAAGAAGAGATATAAAGATTGGTCACTTAGCATAGACTTTGGGCTATGGAGAAGACAAAATCAAAAGAGATTAGGAGCTCAAATATAAGGGAGAAAGGATAAAAGAAAGAGAGAGAGAGAGAGCAAGGCTATGACTAGCTAAGGTTTTAGAGGGCATAAGATTGAGTGTCTGGCAAGGTGAAAGTTTGGGATCCATCAAGGTTCTTAGAACAAGGATCAATGATTAAGGTATTATGTGGTTCCCAAGGACTTGATCATGGTATTGAGGCCAAGGAAAGTTGGTCAAAGATTAATAGGGATTTGCTTCGAATGAAACCCGATGCGCGCGTTTGAAAACATTTAAACTCATTTTTCACACAAGAACACTGTGCAATGGCATGAAGTGCAACAAACAAGTCATATTAAATTGTAAAAAGTTTTAGGAAATGGTTTCTTCACTCTTTAGATTGAGAACAAACTTAACAAAAGATTGAAAACTTTTAGAGAAACGTTAAATCATTTATTTTATTTAGTGTTTTCAAGGCACATCCCCAAAATAGAAATTTTGGGGTGTGACAAACTACCCCCCTTAACAAGAATCTCGTCCCGAGATTCATGAAAGAGACACTCATTACAAAGAGCCAAAGCAAACATGGACACAATAACAAAACAATCAATCACGCTAAGGCACACTAACATGATAGGTCCTTATGAAAACACACTATCACCACCTTAGCATCGTTACTAACGTAAAAAGCGCTCGGGTAGAAACTTCCTAAAAGAAGGCTTAGGTTAGATGAGCTTGAACTCTTCAGTCATAGTGTTGTCTCTTGTAGATGTAGGATCTTCAACTCGATAGGCATCTTCGTGGACTTTGAAGAAACAAGGGGTTTCGGTAAAGAGCATTTTCATTTTTCGCAAGTCATCAAGGGGTAGAAAGCCAAGGTTAGTTTTTTTTTTAAATAAGTTTGTAAAAACGACGGTTTCTAACTAGGTTGAAGGCCCTACGATTAACACTTTGCTCGATACCATTTTGTCGCACACCGGTTTTCCAAAGAATACCGAAGCGCTAACTATATGTGTGCCCGGGATGTCCACACAACACATATAGCAACAAAAATGGAGATTATCAAAGACAATGCTTTATTATATATCGAAACATATTTACAACAGAACTTACATCTATTACAGAGCATAGCGGAACTATCCTTAATCTTCTGTCTTTGGGTCTCCATACTCCACGAGGGGACGGTTGACGGGGGAACACTCGCCTAGCCTCTTGAAACGACTCGAGGGAAACACCTCACTTGAAACGCCATCTGGTACCCATCCGGGATTTTGTTGATTGTAAAGCAAGCGTCGGCGCACCATGCTCAACAAGCATAACATGAGGGGATGCAAGGCTCAAAAGGCTAGACACGGCTGAACTGCGGTTAGCACTTTTAATTGGTCATGTTTTATTATTATACCTGACTTCCTAGGTTATGCTTAGCACCCCAAGTGAATATATATAATCATCATCATCAAGATTAACCATGGTCCATACCATCCATCAAACCATCTATCTCGAAAAGGATCCGGGCCGCTCGTGACCGTGAGCACGGGCCGATATATCAGTTTGATCAAACTCTGCAGAGTGTGTACACTTTCACCATGAGTCATGATACCCATATGCACGAGGCGGCCAACCTCGACTCACTTCCGAGGTAAGTCGGCGGGGGTTCACTACGAGGCCTTTCCAAAGACACCCTAACAAGTTAGTAGCCGCGAGGTTTCAAAGGCTAGGCGAATGGAGCCCCCCTTCAAGGCTGGTGCACAAATGACAAGCAGCCCAAAGAACACATCTTGACGGGCAAGAAGCCATTCTCGCAACCTAGGCCCCCCTCTTGCGCCTTTCGGTAACCACTAACAAGCTAGAGAAACCTAGTTACTTAGCCAAGACCGAGCCATATAGTCCTCATGGTTTACGGATGTCCTGGGTGGCCACTTTAAGATTGAGTCCTTATGGAGGGCAGACTAGAGCACCCCAAAGGCCCAATGCTCTAGCCCCCTTCTGTCCATGTTACCAAAGAGCATCATTTTAACCATCGATTCCATAAGGCATCATTAATCAAAATTAACATTATAAGGTTTGCTGATTGCAAGCAAAGCTATCCATATGCATCAACCCAGGGTAACAAGGAACATGGTACAAAAGTACTAGGTAAAGTCCTTAGGGGTTTATCATATTAGACACATGCATATGAAAGTGATTAAATGGTTATTAGGTAGCAAAGAACTCATGTTACACTTGCCTTCCAAAAGCTTGACAAACTCTCCATCCTTTCCTTTCGAATCATCCTTGTACAGCTCCACCTCTAATGATAGAATCAACAAAGCACAAGCATCTTAAACAAACCTAGAAACAGTACACCAAGCATTATAAAAACAACACATAAAGGTTTAAAACATGTAGGACTTGTAACTATGATCGCTTGAGCGCAAAAACAACCAAAAAGGAAAGCCGAGGATTAAAGGATGCGAGAGTTGAAAGGTATAGATGGAAATGATTGGATTTAGGTGAGCAAGGTGAAGTTGGACCAGGAAGAAACATACACATCGAACAACAAGGGTTGGATATGTGTATAGGTTACTTGAAAACATGTCATTATTGTAACACCCTCGGTGTTACGCGCCAAATCATTTGCTAAAATAGCATCATATTAATCTGTATTGCATCTTTGTGTTGTCTTAATCAAGTTTGTTGCCTTTAATGCATGTCGCGTCTAAACACTAGAAAAATGAATGTCAGTATTAAATAATTAATATTTCATGCTTAGCAAGTGGCTTAACTGAGTTTAGATAATAAATGCAAGTGGAACGTTGATGTTCAACTTAAAGTATTTGTTTGTAAATAAATATAAGTTTTCTATGTGTTATGCTTAAAGGAAAAGAAAACAAAATAAAATGAAAAGCAAAACCACCCACCACACATTCACGTATTCATCCCCAAGTCACGTACACACACACGCACACACGCACTGGCTACTGCAGCTTGCAATTGCAAGCATGCACACGTACATGCTCATCCAAAGAACACATACGTACACATGCACTTCGAGACGCTGCCTACTTGTTGGAAGCATGCACCGCACAGCCATGCACGATAGGACACCGGACGTGCTCGGCTCTGCCTTTGGCTTTTCTGCCCTCGCGGTCGACACGTTGTGTGCCGCTGAGCGGCATGAGGCCACGCGAAGCGCTGCTCTGCCCGCTTCGCTGATCACTAGTTACGCTGCAGGCTGCCGTCGCACGCCACGCTGCGGCGTCCACGTTCACCGAGCTACGTAGCGGTAGCTCAGGGCAGCCCCGTACGCTTTCGCCTCGCCACGCCGTCGCCCTGGCGTCCGCTGCCGTCGTGTCGTTCGTGCACAAGTGGCCGTGCTCGCCGTCGTCTTGCAAATGATGGCACTTCGCCGCACGGGCTTTTCTCCTAAATCATCACCGCAAGCACGTACGTGCTCATGCTTGCCGCACCCAGTAGGTTCGATGACGTGGCCAAAACCGGAACTACTGACCTCAAGCACGTTGTGTACTAGAACAATTTGTCTCTCCCCTGTTCTTCCCCCGCCACCATGGCTTAATTACGTTCGGCGAGGGGAGAGGTCATCTCAAGCCTTTATCATGTCTAGTACTCGGCTATCAAATCCCTCGAGCCATCCGACCTCACCTTGTTTTGATTAGCGTTCCGCCAAAGCAAGAACAAGCCGAGCGTGCTTGCCGCTCCACGATCTTTCCTCGCCACCATGGTCGCTTGGACGCGCCATTAATTTCGCGAGGGGAGAGATCACCTCAAGCCTCACATCCTGTACTTCGCCATCAATACAATGAGTCACCGGTACCTCTCTCACTTAACCCGTGCCGTGTCGGGCTCCATTTAATATTTGGAGTTTTCTTCATCGTCCGTCCATTTGAGGCCGAGAGCGCCGCGCCTTAAGACACACCGGCTACCCGCAGTCTCGGCCTCCAATTCCATGGCACCTCCGTCTCGGCTTTAATTCACTCTCCACCTTGCGCACCCCTGCTAAACCCCCTCGAAGCGTTGTTACGGCCGCGTCCTCCGCAGGCGTTGCCGAGCCGCTTCGGTCACTGCGTGGCCGGCGTCGTCGGTCGCCTCCGCTTCGCCAACACCATCTCCGAGCTGAGGTTTCCACCAATCAAAAGCTTATTAGCTTCTTCTTTCAGTTGTGCATCAAATTTACTTGACTTCGTAGAATTTATATAAATTCGAAGATAAGCCCTAAAATCATGATTCTAATTTTGATAGACCCTGTGTGTTCTCTCGCTTGGTGCTAGAGTAGATTAATTAGTCTAGTGCTTAATGATTTAGGTCTGCAATAAATAACAATGGGCTTCCGTAATTGTTCTCGCTCTCGATATTTAATTAATAGCATGAGTATAAAATTGATAGTTTATTAAACAGTTCCCTATACCGGTCTTTGGTAGTCCGTGAGTTCGTAATATGGGTAGAGTCAAAGCTTGCTTGCTGGTTGGTACATTAGTTAGCTTTAGAAGTTTTACGTATGTGCTCTCTGTAGTGGCCGTAGCTCTAAATAATTAATTTAATAAGGTGGCTAAAGTAGTACCTTACTTAGAGTATATGCTAAAGAAATAAGAAAGCTAATTATAATTGCTTGACTTGAAATGATAATACTTAGCTAAACATGTTAGTCGTTAGAGCTAGCTGGTAGCTTAGTTTATGGGTGTTTTATTTTAAGAGTTCTTTGTTGCCTTTATTTATTGCATTATTATCGCATGCATGTAGAGAGAACGAGTCCGTATTGTCGATCCCGACGACGCCGAGTACGAGGAGGTGATCGAGGAGTACGTGGAGGAGTTTCCCCGGACCGAGGAGGCGCCCCAGAGTCTCGGGAGTTCCAGGAGCCGTGGGTGACTCGACTCGGTGACCCGCTTTGCCCAAGGCAAGCCCCGGTGCATAACCCCTATTTTATAATTAAATGAATATCTATATGTGGTGCATTTACGTTGCAGGAAATTTATGAAACCCACATGCATATATTTATCTATCCTATGAGTCCTACTAGTTCAGGATCGAGTAGCTGCTATGCTTAGGCTGTCGGTAGCGTGAGTAACCTGCCGTTACTCACAATAGGATTTATTATTTAACTCACATGGATAAAGTGGTGGAAAGGAATATGTTGACCGGGCAGGGATATGGTATGGTTCTTGGTGGTGTGTAACAAGTTATGTCCCGCGACCCACAGGCTTAATTTGGTTACACGGTTTCCCTGTCTGCGTCGGTTAAGGACCGATCGTTGCTAAGGGTTGAAGGTTAAGCCATAGATCTCCTTGTCCCGAACACATACGTGTTTATGGGAGCTCGAAAGGCTTGCTCTCTCTTGTCTTGGGTTCCGGCTCGTGCGGGACCGGCTGTATGGGGGCGGGGATGGTGGAGGTCCTTGCACCGCGTTACACGGTCAAAGCCGGTAATGTCGGGGCTTGGAGTCCAAGTTCGGACAGGGACCGGAGCCCAGGCGGGGAAAGCAAGTTGTTCTCGCCTCGTGTCTAGGATGCAGGCGGGGAGTGTGTCTCTCGGGGCACCAATTTGGGTAAATTGATTCATGAATCGCCGTTCAATGAACGGTGCGGCAAGGGCTTTATTCTGGCATCGTAGTAAGAAATGGAAGTTGGAAAAGAGGTTAAAGATATATCTGATTGCTTACCACATGCTTGCAAATAGACAGGTGCTTACATAGTATGATTAGCTATTGAACTAAAATACGGCTAATGACTTGAAGTAAGGATTTATGCTTAGTAATGCTTTTCGCAAATAAACTAAACCAGTAAGCCATATAGCCTACTCATATCCTTGAGAGTCGGGATATATAATTTCGATCGGGTAAGTCTTGCGAGTACATTGTGTACTCGGGGTTTATTTCCCAATTGCGGGTTCAGCTTGAGGAGTAGCTTTGTGTGGAGGATTCATCCGGTGGGCAATGACGGAATCCTTGTATCGCGTTCCGCTAGAAGTTTATTTCGATTCCTTTGTTTTAAATTCCGCACTCGAACTCGGGTATTGTAATTAATAATTTTTAAGACTCTTATTGTATGAAATGAATTAAGTGATGTAAGTTCCGTACTCAATTGTATCCTGGTTAAATTTGTGGTTTATCGAGTTCTCCCGTTGGGTGTGCTCGACAGAATCGATTAAATTAGTGCGCTCCCTTGAGTACTTAGTGTCTAATGGAAGACAAGTACTCTTGTGAGGGTATTAATTTAGGCGGTTCTGCCACAGGTGGTATCAGAGCATAATTGAGTATTCGGAGTTTAAGAACCTGTTCTAAAAGCTAAAACTTGACCAACAAAAGTCTTTTCAAAAGATAGGACGTGGTTTCTTGCGTATACAAGTATATGCCCTAGAAATATGGTTATGTATCTAGGATAGTGGCAATCGCTTTTTAACTAATTATTTTCTGCAGGTACACTAACTTGCGCAACGTAAGAATCGATTAGCATCCGGCAAGTGAGTGTGCGATGTGCCAAAGTTTTTTGCGTGCCACTATATTTTTCGGCTTGAGCGAGCGAATAGGTCGAGCATGCATCATTAAGAATAAAATTTTACCCGATTAAGCCTCCCCTCACGTGAACCTCAATAATTGGTAATTTACTAAAAATAATTGCTCTCACCCAAGTAGAAATCTAGATGCTAAAAGATGTTGTTTCAGTCTTGTCAGCTCCCTCAGTCGCTGGTTTTGAGTTGGAAGACCTGGTTGCTGATTTTGGATGGTCTGCTTGCAGATGAGGGTTAACTCCGAGCGTGGTAGCTACAGCCGGTGGAGACGTGCAAGGCGGTGGTGGCCACGAGGAGGTTCAGGGTGGTGGTCTGCAGGTGCCGAAGGGAATGCCGCGGACCCAGCCCGTCGCCACCACCACCACCAGCCAGCCTCCGACCATCGCGGAGATGATGGCGGAGATGGCAGCCGCCGCTGAGACTCGGCCCGTGCCACGGAATTGATGGCACAGCTATTGGAGGATTTCCCCGCTGTGGAAATGGTGGGAAGGGAGGCGGTGGTCAAGACCAGGAGAAGCCCTGCACCTACAAGGACTTCGTGGGGACGCAGACCACCTACTTTCACACCGACCGCAGAGCCTCTTGACGCTTGGAGCATTGGCCGTGGTCTAGAGCGAAGTTCTTGCCGCTCACCGGGATCACCGACGACCGAAGGTGCAATTTGCCGCCGCAAAGCAGCTGCGCAGGGTCCGCGACTACTTGGTGGGACACTTTTGCCGCCATGCGCCTGCGGGTCACGGGTGACTTGGGACGAAGTTACGACCGCCTTCCGTCAGCACTTTGTTCCCGCTGGCCATCCGAAAGCAGAAGTCAAGGAGTTCATAGATCCGAAGCAAGGGAACATGTCCGTAATGGATTATGTTCACAAGTTCAACGACTGCCCAAAGATGCCGGGCACTCGTGTGGACACCGATGAGAAGAAGATGGATTGTTTCAACCGTGGTCTTACCGGTCTTATGCAGGAGAAGGCTGATAATCGGAGGTTACCGTACTTTTGGTGAGTTGATGAATGCTGCCATCACTATGGAGGGATTGCAGCGTGACACACAGGCAGAGTGGAGCAGGAAGAGAGCAGCTATGGGTTCTTCTAGTCATCAGCAATCTCGGAAGGTCCAGATGGTGGGAGGGTGCCTCACAACTCTCCCCGGGGGACAGCATTCGTACCAGATCTCAAGCAGGCCCGGCCCAGTGTACCGGCCTCGCATGCCGTGCACCCACCCAGCCGGAGACCAGCCCGGAACCACAAAGAGCCCCCAGAGACAGCTAGTTTCCACCTCGCCGTGGTCGGGGAAAGCAGCAAGGCAGTCCCACCCAATACTGTTTCAAGTGTGGCAAGGAAGGTCACTATATTCGGAATTGTCCGCAGAACCAGCCTTCTCAGTCTTCAGCTAACTCCCGTTTGGTCAAGAGGACCTTTATTAAGAAGAAGATGCCTGCCAGCCACACTGGACAAGTTAACTACACCGAGGCGGATGAGATCCCGCGGGGAGAGCCCGTGATGGCTGGTATGTTCTCCATCAATTCCCATCCAGCATTCGTGTTGTTCGATTCTGGTGCATCACATTCATTTATGAGCATGGGATATGCACTAAGGAACAGTATTCCCACGGTGGAAATGTCTGTTGCCTATAAGATATTGACACCGGGAGCACATCTGTGCATTAATACCCGGACAGAGACAGTCCGTGTAGTGCTAGCCACTTACACCTATCGTGTCCAGTTTATGATACTGCCTGGACAGGGGTTAGATGTGATCCTTGGGATGAACTGGATGCAGCAAAATAGGGTAGTCTTAAACCTTAATCAGAGAGCAGTTGAGTTGAAGCTTCCTTGTTCTGAGGATAGGATGTCTCTTCTTATGCCTCCAGTTACGTCCTTACCAGTGGTTGCCCATGCCGAAGCTTCTGCCGATCTTGCTTCCATTCCTGTGGTATGTGAGTTTCCTGATGTTTTTCCTGATAAGCTCCCTGGGTTGCCACCTGATAGAGAAGTAGAGTTCACCATAGAATTGGAGCCGGGGACTGTCCCTGTTTCGCGGCGTCCTTACCGCATGGCTCCACCAGAATTAGCTGAGATGAAAAAGCAGTTAGAAGAGCTGTTAAAGGACCGTTTCATCTGTCCTAGTACTTCACCTTGGGGTTGTCCTGCCATTTTTGTGAAGAAGAAGGATGGTACTCTTCGTATGTGTGTGGATTACCGCCCCCTTAATGCGGTAACCATTAAGAACAAGTATCCCTTGCCCCGTATTGACATCTTGTTTGATCAACTAGCTGGAGCTGAGGTATTCTCAAAAATTGACCTTCGTTCTGGGTACCATCAAATAAAAATCCGACCTGAAGATATTCCTAAAACAGCCTTCTCTACTAGGTACGGCCTTTATGAGTACCTAGTTATGTCCTTTGGCCTCACCAATGCTCCTGCCTTCTTCATGTATCTCATGAATTCAGTCTTCATGCCGGAGTTAGATAAGTTCGTGGTAGTTTTCATTGATGATATCCTAGTATACTCCAAAGATCGGCAAGAGCATGAGCAGCATCTGCGTGTAGTGTTGACTTCATTTTGCGAGAGCACAAGTTGTATGCCAAGTTCAGCAAGTGTGCATTCGTTGGACCGAGTGGAATTTCGGGACATGTCTTGACTCCAGAGGGTATCTCTGTTGATCCTAGTAAGGTGCAAGATGTCCCTGAATTGGCAATCTCCGAATCGACTCATCGATCCGTCGGTTTTTGGGTTTAGCCGGCTATTATCGGCGTTTTATTCCAGACTTCTCTAAACTAGCTCAACCCATGACCAATCTGCTTCGAAAGGATTCCAAATTCGTGTGGACTCCTCGCTTGTGAGGAAGCTTTTCAAACTCGAAGAAATTGCTCACCTCAGCCCCAGTTCTTGCTCAACCGGATATTGAGAGACCCTTTGATGTATATTGTGATGCATCCAAGATGGGACTTGGATGTGTGCTCATGCAAGAAGGAAGAGTGATAGCCTATGCTTCCCGTCGGTTGAAGAAGCATGAAGTTAATTACCCTACCCATGATTTAGAGCTTCTTTGCGCAGTTGTGCATTCTCTAAAAATTTGGAGGCACTACCTATTGGGAAATAAGGTGCACATCTATACGGACCACAAAAGCCTCAAATATATTTTTACTCAACCCGAAGTTAAATATGAGGCAACAGAGATGGCTTGAATTGATCAAGGATTATAACTTGGAAGTTCATTACCATCTGGAAAAGCTAATGTAGTAGCCGATGCTTTGAGTAGGAAGCCATATAGAGCCAAGGAGTCCTGGCCTCAATCTCATCCCGAAATTCTAGCCCATATTTCCTTGGTCTCTAATTTGCATGAGAAGATTATTATGGAGCAGAGACAAGATCTTTGAAGAAATCCCCCATATCAAGAAGTTGATGGTGAAAACCGTGGTCCCCATTTTAGCATTGATGATATGGGTGTGTTAAGGTTCAAAAATCGTTTGGTGGTTCCCGCAAACGAAGACCTTAGGAGGACAATTTTGGATGAGGCCCATAATTCTAAATTGTCTATACATCCGGGAAGTAACAAAATGTATCATGATTTGCGCACCTTGTATTGGTGGCCCAATATGAAGCAAGATATTACCAGGTATATTATGGAGTGTGACACTTGCGTGAGAAGGGTTAAGGCAGATCATCTCCGTACCCCCGGTTATTTGCAGCCTCTGCCCATCCCTGCTTGGAAGTGGGAAGATATTTCTATGGATTTTATCGGTGGTCTACCCCGCACGCCAAGGGGCATGACTCCATCTGGGTCATAGTGGATCGTCTCACCAAATCTGCTCATTTTCTTCCGGTAAAGACAAAGCATACAGACCCACCGATTATGCTAAGTTGTATTTTGAGAAGATTGTATGTTTGCATGGAGTACCGTTGACCATTATTTTCGATCGAGGGTCGGTGTTTGTTTCTCAATTGCGAAGCGATTCTGAGAGATGTTTGGGCACTCAACTTCTCGCTAGTACAGCCCTATCACCCACAAACAGATGGTCAGACCGAGAGAGTTAATCAAATCTTGGAAGATATGTTGAGGGCTTGTGTCATTTCTTTTCCCGAGAAGTGGGACGAGTGCTTGCCTTTTGCTGAGTTTTCGTATAATAACAGTTACCAAGAAAGTATTAAGATGGCACCGTTTGAAGCTCTTTATGGCAAGAAGTGTAGAACCCCACTTAACTGGGTTGAAGTGGGAGATCGTGGTCACTTTGGACCTGATATTATCAAGAATGCAAGAGAACAAGTTAGCGTAATTCAAAGCCATCTAAAGGCGGCACAAGCTCGTCAGAAGAGTTATGCAGATAAGAGAAGAAGACCGTTAGAGTTTGAGGAAGGTGATTATGTCTATATCAAGGTGTCTCCTATGAGAGGTGTACATCGGTTTGGAGTACAAGGAAAGTTGGCTCCTCGATATGTTGGACCTTACAAGATCTTAGAGCGATGCGGTCCTGTTGCTTATCGTATCCAGCTTCCAGATATCTTGTCGGCAGTCCATAATATTTTCCATGTTTCCCAGTTAAAGAAGTGTTTGAGAGTTCCAACAGAAGTAGTGGAGATTGAAGGGTTATCTCTCCAACCTGATCTCACATATATTGAGCACCCTATTAAGGTCCTAGACGAGAAGGAAAGAGTGACGAGAAATAAAATAATAAAGTTCTATAAAGTCCAAAGTGGCAAAATCATTCAGAGGAAGAAGCAACTTGGGAACAAGAAGATTATCTTTTGGAAAACTACCCTCACCTTCTCCCTAATGTGCCGAGGTAATTGAAATAAAAATGTTCAAAGATAACCTATCCTTCCGCACTAGGCACGCACATGAAATCTCGAGGACGAGATTTTTTGTTAGGGGAGGAGCTGTAACACCCTCGGTGTTACGCGCCAAATCATTTGCTAAAATAGCATCATATTAATCTGTATTGCATCTTTGTGTTGTCTTGATCAAGTTTGTTGCCTTTAATGCATGTCGCGTCTAAACACTAGAAAAATGAATGTCGTATTAAATAATTAATATTTCATGCTTAGCAAGTGGCTTAACTGAGTTTAGATAATAAATGCAAAGTGGAACGTTGATGTTCAACTTAAAGTATTTGCTGTAAATAAATATAAGTTTTCTATGTGTTATGCTTAAAGGAAAAGAAAACAAAATAAAATGAAAAGCAAAACCACCCACCACACATTCACGTATTCATCCCCAAGTCACGTACACACACGCACACACGCACTGGCTACTGCAGCTTGCAATTGCAAGCATGCACACGTACATGCTCATCCAGCAACACATACGTACACATGCACTTCGAGACGCTGCCTACTTGTTGGAAGCATGCACCGCACAACCATGCACGATAGGACACCGGACGTGCTCGGCTCTGCCTTTTGGCTTTTTCGCCCTCGCGGTCGACACGTTGTGTGCCGCTGGCGGCATGAGGCCATGCGAAGGCCGCTTCCGCCGCTTCGCCGATCACTAGTTACGCTGCATTTGCCGTCGCGCCGCCCGCTGCGGCGTCCACGTTCACCGAGCTACGTAGCGGTAGCTCCGGGGGCAGCCCAATGCGCTCGCCTCGCCCAGCGGCGTCGTCTGGCGTCCGCCGCCGTCGCGTTCGTTCGTGCACAAGTGGCGTGCTCGCCGTCGTCTTGCAAATGATGGCACCGCCGCACGGGCTTTTCTCCTAAATCATCACCGCAAGCACGTACGTGCTCATGCTTGCTGCACCAGTAGGTTCGATGCGTGGCCAAACACGGAACTACGACCTCAAGCACGTTGTGTACTAGAACAATTTGTCTCTCCCCTGTTCTTCCCCGCCACCATGGCTTAATTACGTTCGGCAGGGGAGAGGTCATCTCAAGCCTTTATCATGTCTAGTACTCGGCTATCAAATCCACGAGCCATCCGACCTCACCTTGTTTTGATTAGCGTTCCGCCAAAGCAAGAACAAGCCGAGCGTGCTTGCCGCTCCCCCGATCTTTCCTGCCACCATGGTCGCTTGGGACGCGCCATTAATTTCGGCAGGAGAGATCACCTCAAGCCTCACATCCTGTGCTTCGCCATCAATACAATGAGTCACCAGTACCTCTCTCACTTAACCCGTGGCCGTGTCGGGCTCCATTTAATATTTGGAGTTTTCTTCATCGTCCGTCCATTTGAGGCCGAGAGCGCCGCGCCTTAAGACACCAGCTACCCCAGTCTCGGCCTCCAATTCCATGGCACCTCCGTCTCGGCTTTAATTCACTCTCCACCTTGCGCACCCCTGCTAAACCCCTCGGCGTTGCTACGGCCGCGTCCTCCTCCGCGGGGCGTTGCCGAGCCGCCGGTCACTCGTGGCCGGGCCGTCGTGGTCGGCCTCCGCTTCGGCCAACACCATCTCCGAGGTGAGGTTTCCACCGTCAAAAAGCTTATTAGCTTCTTCTTTCAGTTGTGCATCAAATTTACTTGACTTCGTAGAATTTATATAAATTCGAAGATAAGCCCTAAAATCATGATTCTAATTTTGATAGACCCTGTGTGTTCTCTCGCTTGGTGCTAGAGTAGATTAATTAGTCTAGTGCTTAATGATTTAGGTCTGCAATAAATAACAATGGGCTTCCGTAATTGTTCGGCTCTCGATATTTAATTAATAGCATGAGTATAAAATTGATAGTTTATTAAACGGTTCCCTATACAGTCTTTGGTAGTCCGTGAGTTCGTAATATGGGTAGAGTCAAAGCTTGCTTGCTGGTTGGTACATTAGTTAGCTTTAGAAGTTTTACGTATGTGCTCTCTCAGTAGTGGCCGTAGCTCTAAATAATTAATTTAATAAGGTGGCTAAAGTAGTACCTTACTTAGAGTATATGCTAAAGAAATAAGAAAGCTAATTATAATTGCTTGACTTGAAATGATAATACTTAGCTAAACATGTTAGTCGTTAGAGCTAGCTGGTAGCTTAGTTTATGGGTGTTTTATTTTAAGAGTTCTTTGTTGCCTTTATTTATTGCATTATTATCGCATGCATGTAGAGAACGAGTCCAGATTGTCGATCCCGACGGACGTCGAGTACGAGGAGGTGATCGAGGAGTACGTGGAGGAGTTTCCCGGACCGGAGGCGTCCCCAGAGTCTCGGGAGTTCCGGGAGCGTGGGTGACGACTCGGTGACCCGCTTTGCCCAAGGCAAGCCCGGTGCATAACCCCTATTTTATAATTAAATGAATATCTATATGTGGTGCATTTACGTTGCGGGGAAATTTATGAAACCCACATGCATATATTTATCTATCCTATGAGTCCTACTAGTTCGAGGATCGAGTAGCTGCTATGCTTAGGTTTGTCGGTAGCGTGAGTAACCTGCCGTTACTCACAATAGGATTTATTATTTAACTCACATGGATAAAGTGGTGGAAAGGAATATGTTGACCGAGGCGGGGATATGGTATGGTTCTTGGTGGTGTGTAACAAGTTATGTCCCTGACCCACAGGCTTAATTTGGTTACACGGTTTCCCTGTCTGCGTCGGTTAAGGACCGATCGTTGCTAAGGGTTGAAGGTTAAGCCATAGATCTCCTTGTCCCGAACACATACGTGTTTATGGGAGCTCGAAAGGCTTGCTCTCTCTTGTCTTGGGTTCCGGCTCGCCCGGACCGGAAATTTGTATGGGGCGGGGATGGTGGAGGTCCTTGCACCGCGTTACACGGTCAGGCCGGTAATGTCGGGGGCTTGGAGTCCAAGTTCGGACAGGGACCTGGAGCCCCGGGCAGGGGAAAGCAAGTTGTTCTCGTCTGTGTCTAGGATGCAGGCGGGGAGTGTGTCTCTCGGGGCACCCGGTGGGTAAATTGATTCGCGAATCGCCGTTCAATGAACAGTGCGGCAAGGGCTTTATATTCGGCATCGTAGTAAGAAATGGAAGTTGGAAAAGAGGTTAAAGATATATTCGATTGCTTACCACATGCTTGCAAATAGACAGTGCTTACATAGTATGATTAGCTATTGAACTAAAATACGGCTAATGACTTGAAGTAAGGATTTATGCTTAGTAATGCTTTTCGCAAATAAACTAAACCAAGTAAGCCATATAGCCTACTCATATCCTTGAGAGTCGGGATATATAATTTCAGTCGGGTAAGTCTTGCGAGTACATTGTGTACTCGGGGTTTATTTCCCACATTGCGGGTGTTCAGCTTGAGGAGTAGCTTTGTGTGGAGGATTCATCCGGTGGGCATGAGACGGAATCCTTGTATCGCGTTCCGCTAGAAGTTTATTTCAGTTCTATTTGTTTTTAAATTCCGCACTCTGAACTCTGGTATTGTAATGAATAAATTTTTAAGACTCTTATTGTATGAAATGAATTAAGTGATGTAAGTTCCGTACTCAATTGTATCCTGGTTAAATTTGTGGTTTATCGAGTTCTCCGTTTGGGTGTGCTCGACGAATCGATTAAATTAGTGCGCTCCCTTGAGTACTTAGTGTCTAATGGAAGACAAGTACTCTTGTGAGGGTATTAATTTAGGCGGTTCTGCCACAATTATCAACCAATGCACTATGGTGGGTTCAAGATCAAAGGAAATCAACATTATCTTTGAAGAGTGCACCGGTGAGCATACTCGGCCGGTGGATAGCGGCGGGTAGCGATGGTCGTGGAACATGATAAGTCAGAGACACATTGCACTAATTAGCTTGGATTGGAACTTGTTAGGTGATCATGTGCAACTAGGAGACAGACATTCATGTAAGAGGACTCGAGTGGGGAACGCTGGGCGGATCACCGAGGCATCTCGGACTTGCACATCGGTGGGCAGCGGTAGTTATGATGAGCGGTTGCATGCTTATCGAAAGGACCAAAGGGTGGTATATTTTGTGAGGTTTCTAGGTATTGTATAGAGTATATTGTGGCAAAAGTGCATGATGTTTTGACCGTTGGATAGTCGGGAAATGAGATTACAAGATGGCATTGCGTGGTTGATGGCAATTGGCATGATAGGAGCAGCGACACAATGATGTTTATATATTTGGTGATGTGGTTTATATGGACAAGATAACTTGCAGATATGTGTATAAGTATATGATAAACACTGTGGTTGAAGGGCTTGACCATCGGAGTAGCGAATCATCGAGAACGCGCATGCCAACCCGGCATCAACGCGGCCGCAGGCAGCAGAGACAATGAGCACAAAACTGGATGATATCTCTTTCGCATTTGATCATATGGCCATGAAACTTTGCATAGGTGTCTGCAAGTATATAAATGATAGTCAAGCAAAAGTATAGACATTGAGCTTCAATGGATCAACGGGAACACCATTGCCAAAAAACAGGGGTGATTGCTTTGTTTGGACAGCAGGGGTCGCGGACGCTTTGGCTTCGATATCTCGGCCGTCGGGGATTGCATAGCCGCACCAGTTTGTGGGATCATGTGCAGGAATGTTGTCAACAATTAGGTTCAAGGGATTGGTGATTTGGGCTGTGGATTAGCAGGGAACGCCAAAGACAACGGAGAGTTGCAATCTGCCAAGACAGCAGGAGCAGCAGACATGGAGACGATGATATCTCTAGTTTCTCAACTCCTATGGCAAAACCATTTTACAGAGGTGTGTTCAAGGATGTAATCTACAACTTCACCAAAGGGATTGATGATTGGAGCAAGGAAACAGCGGGAAACGCCGATTCCTTAATGACAGCAAATCTGCCCACGAGGACAGCAACACATACAACAGGTAATCTTCATCGGGGATCAACCATACGTCATCTACGGCACTTGGTATGCAGCGAGGAACACAAGAACAACATGGGGATGATGAGGGAGAGTTCTCACCATGGGGATTGGTGTGATGGAGCAAGGAGAGGCATCAACGGCGGCGGTGACGTTGATCTAGTACATCGGGGCATCCTTCTCGCTTTGCGGTTGATCGGGGCAGCCATGGGGGAGGATGAGGAGGAGCAGGGGCGTCCCTCCTCTGTTCTTGACGTGGGGAATGAGGGGAGAGGAGTGAGGGGGCTGTGGGGGTGGTATATATGAAGGGATGGTGAGGGGAGGTGAAGGGGTGGGAAGGCAAAGGGTCTTGGCTTGATATTTTCATGTCTTGGTTGATATTTTTGTGGCATATTGAGAGGCTCCAAGGGGTTAACGTGGGAGAGGGGAGAGGAAGAGTTAGAGGGCTGGTTGGGCTCCATGTTGGTCCACAAAAGAGAGAAGGATGGTTGGGCTTTGATCTGAGGCGAGAGCTAATGAGAGATTTGGACCGAAACGGTGTCAGAGGATGGAAAGAGTTGGGTTGACCCATTAGCAAAAGAGAGAAATGGGGAGGTGTGGTTTACTAATGACCTAAGTTGGTGGATTTTTCCCAAGATAAGACAAGATGGAAGGAAAGAGTTGGGCTTGATTCGCCAAGTTATCAGAGTTGCGATTAGGGTTTTTATAAAATTGAAAGCTTCAAAGAGGTGGGACTAAGGCTATAGAGATTTCAAGGATGGATCATATATAAGTTTGGCTTTGATCAAGAGGAGAAAAGGTGAAGGGAAAAAGGGCCCATGTAGATGTTTCCTAAGGTGAAGAAAGAAAAGCAATTCAAAATTAAGATTAACTTGGATACATGACACGTGATTGATTTGACTTGAACAAGATGAGATTGAATTGTGTGAGAAAGAAGAGATATAAAGATTGGTCACTTAGCATAGACTTTGGGCTATGGAGAAGACAAAATCAAAAGAGATTAGGAGCTCAAATATAAGGGAGAAAGGATAAAAAAAAGAGAGAGAGAGAGCAAGGCTATGACTAGCTAAGGTTTTAGAGGGCATAAGATTGAGTGTCTGGCAAGGTGAAAGTTTGGGATCCATCAAGGTTCTTAGAACAAGGATCAATGATTAAGGTATTATGTGGTTCCCAAGGACTTGATCATGGTATTGAGGCCAAGGAAAGTTGGTCAAAGATTAATAGGGATTTGCTTCGAATGAAACCCGATGCGCGCGTTTGAAAACATTTAAACTCATTTTTCACACAAGAACACTGTGCAATGGCATGAAGTGCAACAAACAAGTCATATTAAATTGTAAAAAGTTTTAGGAAATGGTTTCTTCACTCTTTAGATTGAGAACAAACTTAACAAAAGGTTGGAAACTTTTAGAGAAACGTTAAATCATTTATTTTATTTAGTGTTTTCAAGGCACATCCCCAAAATAGAAATTTTGGGGTGTGACAGTGAGGATCCCTGTATTGACTTTCCTTTTCAAATTTGTGAATCCGAATTGCATACCGCCACTTTGCCTAGCATTTTAGGCTGTGTCGATCTCTACTCCTAATACGACGAAACATGAATCTGTTGACGCTAGAATTGACCTAGGCAACACACCAGCAGGGGCTAGCACGCCCAAGAGGTTGCAAACCAACCTAGAACGCAGCAAGAACTCAGCGGAATCAATCGAACCGATCTAGAGACCGATAGGACCGATTTAGGGCACGTTCTTCGCCGGCGAGGCTTCGGAACACCCCTCGGGAAGACCCGTCGGAGGGATGCACGCGAAGGTTCTCCTAGGACCAGCAAGGCCGCCTAGGATGCCGCTGAAACTCGTCGAGAGTCGCAACGAACAGCAAGGTAGAGGTGAAACCGCCGAAACCCTAGTTGTGTAGGTGTTTTTAACGATTGGATAGATGGGATCTCAATCGGCCATGATCTCCTTGTTTATATAGGAGGGGGTGGTCTTATCCCAGTAGGAAACATCTTCAAAGCCCAATCTCCAAGTTTCCCACGTCAAAAACTTACTCAAAACCGACTTAGAAACAAGTCGGTTCGGGATCTGAAAGTTAGATTCGGAACAGACACTACCGGTAGTACCGGTCAGGACCCACCGGTAGTACCGGTCAGGACTCACCGGTAGTACCGGTCTCACCGGTAGTACCGGTGAAAGACCGGTAGTACCGGTAGTTCATTTTTGCGCCAAACCCGATCAAGCTCCACCGGTAGTGCAAGTCTCCACCGGTAGTACCGATCCCTACCGGTAGTACCGGTGTAAGACCGGTAGTACCGGTAGTTCATTTTTGCGCCAAACCGCGCCAATCTCCGCCATCCACCGGTAGTACCGGTCTCGGACCGATTAGTACCGGTAGTTCATTTTGCGCAATCTTCCTGAGAGCATAACTCTTGTATCCGGACTCCAAATTGAACATTCTATATATGTTTTTCGACCATCTCGACGAGAGGAACGTGATGGCACAGTCCGTTTTCACTTTTGACAACTTCACAAGAATGGACATTTTTGGTTGTCAACAGAATCGTCCACAACACTCCTTCGCCCCGCCCGTAACCAAGCCATCGTTCCGACTTCCCGCACCCAGATTTCAAAACACCTCCCCACCTCCTATCCCGTCGCAACCCACCACGACTCCCTCCGCTCCGCCGGCCCTGCTGCCCTCCCCCATCGGGACTCCCTCCGCGCCGCCTTGACGTCACCCTCCGCGCCGCCCGGGCGTCTCCCTCCAGTCACTGCCCATAGAGGCGCGCGGTCGCCGCCCCTAAACAGCGACTCCAGCAGCGGCGCGCGGCTGCCGCCCTCCCGCGCCGCCTGATAGAAGCCCGGCCGCCACCCACATCGCCGCTTGGCCACCCTCCGTGCCCCCCACAGAGCGCCGTTCGTCGGTTGCAGTCCACGGCGACACCCCCCATTCAGTCCGGCCTCCGCGACATCACCTCGCCGTACGCATCTTGGTTGTCCCGTCCTCGATCCACAACACCTTGCCCGACTGCCGCAGTCCAGCCGCTGCGAGTCCGCCCGACTTCCTACATCCTGCCCAGCTGTCATCTGCATCGTCCTTCCCCAATCAGCAGTTGCGGGCTGGATCCACAACACATCTCTGCGTATGCCGCAGCTCAGCACCTGCCTATAATATCAGCATCTACCACCTCGCCACTTCAGTCCAAGTCCCCTCTTAGTGCCTGGTGGAGAGGGAGGTGGTCCGAGACGCTGTAGAGGAGAGGGGAGGTGGACTGTAACCGTACACCATTGTGGAGGTTGGTGTCCGACAGCACTGCCAATCCAAGACCAGAACCCTTTTTGAGGTATAGCAGTGACTAATGTTTAAATCTGAATTATTTGACAGCAACTAGGGGGTGTAGCAGCTTGCCAATTCATTTTCTGTGTTTTGATTTACAATAGACAGCAGTAGAAGAAGGATAGCAGTTCTTGAGGTAATCCTTTTGGGTCTATTAGTTGTGTATGTTGTTGTTTCAGTAGCAAAATTGCATGCTTCTCTGATTTAGGATGCTTAGCTTGCTGCTACTACTGTCTGCCTGCAATTCTGGAGCACCATTCCTCAGTACCTTCCTACTTATTTAGAATGCTGTTTTTATTTAGATAACTGCTGCTATAATATTTTGGACTATATGTTGGTGTTGGACAATCCAACGACTGAGTCACTGATAGCAATAGCTACTGTTGCACGTTAATTTGCACAGTCGCGGACCTGTTAAGTAGAGTTCCTTTTTGTGTGTATCTTGGAAGGACAGCGAGAGAGGGAAATGTACTGTTGCTACAAGTATTCAGAGTTTAGGTGTCATCTTTACTTGAAATTATCACTTGAATTAGTGTCCACCACCTAGCCTCCTAGCTTAATTTATTAAATTAAAGTAGTGAGCATATGCTAGGGAATAGGGAAAACAGATGTGAATTTCATGATTTTAAATTGCTAACAGAATCAAAATTTGAGATGGTTGCATCAGCAACTATAATCTTGGATATCTGAACTTATATGGTGTTCTGCCAAATATTGCTGTCTTCCAACACTTACCTATTTTTAAACAACAAAAACTCATAGAGTTTGTCACACAAATTCTGATGGGGGTGCCTAATCTGGATGAAAAAGCTAATGAGGTGAACTGACTAAATCTATGCAATCATTGAACATATGTCTTGCTACATGATTCTCATCAACTCCTAGGAGTTAGTAGGCATCCTCTTGCAGCAATGGGATCCAAATGCTGATGGTTATCCAACCAAACAATCCATATAACTAGCTTTGGAATATTACAATTTCTATATTGCTTCTTTGGATATAGTCTGTTGCCTCTACATCACAGGATAAGAATACATAGATTGAAATAACAGCAGTAGTTGGTCTTTTTTCTATCCAAGGATCAATTATGCCCCCAAACAACACAGCATCCAAAGTTGAGGAGTCATGTAATCTGCACTCCAGTCAGCTGTGAGTTGCTGTTGTAGTGAATTACAGCTGAGGAACAAAGCTGCTCAAGTTTCATCTAATGCCTTTTTTAATGGAATGGTTCTATACATATGATGAATACCCATGATCCCTTCTAGAGTACTGCCTTGAGTTGCAGTAGTGTTTTTTTAATTGAAAAGTTTAGTTGACAACTATGATGGTTCATTCATGCATAATTCTTGAAACCATGACCACGTCCCATCAGTTTGTATGATTTTGTCCATCTATTAGTTATTTGATCAATGTAATGCATATGTTGCCCTTCTTGGAAAATATCATGTAACAATGACATCAAAAGTGCACTTCTGATTCTGCTAGACCTAGATGTACTCACATGCATTTAGTATTTTCCTAGGTGTATTTTAGCTGACGGGATGTCATGATAGAATTGCTTGGATTATTCCTGAGTTCATTTTGGATTAGTCATGTGCAAGGGTACGAATTGGATTATTTGAAGTCATGTTTATATCACATATATGCCCAGTCTCCTAAAAAAACAGGTGCTTTGCCTTTGAGGCACCAGAATGAGCTTTTATTTCCTTTCCAACCAGCCATCCCTTTACTACCATCAAGTATTAGTCTGCATCTGAAAAAACCCAACCCCTTCCTCACCCACTCATGTTGGTATTGCATCAGTACTAAAAAGGTAAAAAATGCTTTGATCATTGATATAATCATGGCTACAACTGATATAGGAGATATGTCTTCGTCCAATTATATTGATTCAATTTTTTTTTTTTTTTGTTTAGGCCACCAACAGGAATTCTTGTGCCACTTTAAAGCCAGGACTTGGCAGCCACCAATATGAATGCTAACCCGAACTTCCAGTAGATGAAGGGTGCTTTAGCATTTTCCTTAAAATTATCTGTTTAACCTTTGATGTGAAACAATGGTATTATAGCAGATACTTAAATTCTTCTGATTAGTTTGAGGTTCTATATTGATGTAATTTTTCAAATTTTCTTTGTGAAATTTTCCATTTGTCCAATGAATAGGTACTTAAATGTATGGGTGAATTTGAGCATTGATGATATAATGGCAACTTATAATTTAAATTTTCCGTAGCAACGCACGGGCAAATGCTAGTTCTCCCAGAAGCAAGTAGTGTCCGTGTTCGGATACGCAATGGGCTATGGCAGCGTATACGGTATGCAGTTTCAAACAAAAAAAATGGTATGCAAGGTTTGGAGCCGGCCATTGGGAACAAAAAAAAAACTTTGACGGCTTGACGATCACATCAATTTTACCCGCATATATGGAGCAGTAAATGTTAGTAAAAAAAAAAATAACTAATTATATGGGGTAAATCACACGTTCGCCAGGCCTAGTTTCGTTGACAATACCAAATACAAACGAAAATGCTATCTGTTTGCTTATATACTTGTAATTTGTTTGTCTATCTTTTGCTTATATAAATTGTAATTTGTTTGTTTTTTAAACTATGGTAAATTGTAAGAACAGAACATAAGATCTGGTCGAGACAGAACAGAACAGAAGGGTTGCGTTGAAAAGGTGGTGTGATGAACGGAGAATAATTAGATAAACCATTTATGTCAGGCTAGATGGATCATTGATGTTGTATTTGATGAGCTATTTATGTCATGTTATATTAACTTATTAAGTTGTGTTTGATCATTGATGAATCATTTATGTCATGGGGGATGAACTAAGGCAAGTACATTGCTATTGCCTCGTAGATAATTTTATGTAGTGCCACATAATTATGAGACGATTTAAGAAGTAACACCTACTCTATATTATCTTTTAAGTTGTCTCATAAACCAGCTGATAAGCCAAAACACTGTAAAAACATTTAATTTTTTATTGAAAAAAAATAATGTTAGCTTATAAGTTGAAATGACTTTTTAGCTAAAACGAACAAAACATTCTATTATGAATTTTGCACAATGCCTGAATATGTTATCTTAGGAAGAATTAATATAAGCAGAGGCCTACCAAGAGCGCGACAGATCTACGTCTGTACTGGAACTCGAATGGCGGAGCCAAAGGCGCATGCTGCGATCACAGCGTCAATGGCAGAAAATGAATGTACAGCTGCCGTCTCTACAGGTCTGCAGATCCATTCTCCGGTTTGCTTCGTGTGCAGGAAACTGTTCAATTACCGCCGGCGGTGGATCGTGGTCGGCGATCGACGATACGAATACGTTCCCGTTCAAAGCATTTACGACCGCCTACCGGCCCAGCCGCTGCATGGACCATGCAGCATGAATGCATGCATGATCCTGATCCTGATCCCTCGATCAACATCAGCTGCCTCAAGCCGTGCATGTCCATGTGCACGGAGTCACTCATCTGACCAGTTGACGCGCACCATTTCTCTCGGCCGTCCAATCAAGCTAGATACTTCCCGAATCGTGTTTCCGAAATGGGAGAACCGAAGAAAGCATTAGAAAGCAGAGAAATTCAAAAAAATTAAAAAAATTTCGCAATCTAAACGAGGCTGTAGAAAGACCATCACGGAGATGCACACATAGCTGAAATGCAAGACCCCCCTGCACATCAGTGGGAGATCCTCCGAAGCAATGCATCAAATAAGCTGCAAGCCTGGAAGGCTGGAATACATTATATATATGAAAAAAATATAATCACTAATACTGTATTGTTAATCATTCAACTCTTTTTCTTTCCGGCATAGATTATTACAAACACTTGTTTAAAAAAAATATTACAAACACTTGGACACCGACAATGTCAACTCGTCAAGCTCTTTTGAGCAAAGATTGGCTACACAGCAAACACGGAAGGAGTGAAATTAACGGTAATTTTAATTTAACCACATCATAGAGTAGTAATTCATAACTACTACAGCGCGGAACATACACAGGTTTGGAAGGAGAGCATCGCGTGTCCATTACGCATGCATGCCGCACGCGTGCATGCACACCTTCTTCTTTGAACTCGACGTCGACGGATGAATCAACGCCCGCCGCCGCCAGCACCCGCACCGGCGCCGCCGCCTGCCCCTGCCCCTGCGCCCAACCCGACTCCGACGCCGACGCCAATGCCGATGCCGAGGCCGCCCCCTCCGCCTCCGCCGAGGCCAACGCCGTGTCCAACTCCAAGGCCGCCGCCGTGCCCGAGGCCTCCTCCGGCGCCGCCTCCACCACCGAGGCCACCTCCACCTCCGCCACCAAGACCGCCACCGCCGCCGAGACCACCACCATGACCGAGTCCACCGCCTGCTCCGCCACCGAACCCACCGCCGGCGCCGGCGCCACCACCCATCCCACCGCCTCCACCACCGCCCATACCTCCGCCGCCGCCACCACCAAGGCCGCCTCCTCCTCCAACGCCACCGCCTGCACCGCCACCGAACCCTCCTCCGGCACCACCGCCTAGCCCACCGCCACCACCACAAGGCCGCCGCCGCCACCCCAAGGCCGCAGCCCCACCAGCCCCCCCCCCATACCACCGCCGGCTCCAAAGCCTCCACCCTTACCTCCTCCAAGCCCTCCACCGCCACCCATGCCGCCGCCTCCACCGCCACCAAGGCCGCCACCTCCGCCGGCTCCACCACCAACGCCGCCACCCGCTCCGAAGCCTCCTCCCGAACCTCCTCCAAGGCCACCGCCGCCGCCGCCGCTCATTCCACCGCCACCTCCACCGCCTAGTCCGCCACCACCACCAGCTCCGCCTCCGACGCCACCACCAGCACCAAAGCCACCGCCTTTGCCACCACCACCACCTCGAGTCCGCCGCCGCCGCCTCCTCCAAACCCACCACCGCCTCCACCACCAAGCCCGCCTCCTGCGCCACCTCCACCTCCGGCGCCACCACCAAAGCCTCCTCCAGCACCCGCGCCACCTCCACCACCGAGGCCACCTCCTCCTCCTCCTCCTAGCCCGCCACCTCCTCCAAGGCCGCCACCAGCTCCACCTCCACCTCCGAAGCCTCCACCGCCTCCAAGCCCGCCACCACCTCCGCGGCAGCGGCCGAAGCGGCAGTCACGGCCAAACGGTCCACGTCCGAAGCGCGGACCGCGTCCGTAGCCGCCTCTCGGGCCGCGATCAAAGCCCGGACCACGGCCGAATCCCCCTGGGCCGTATCTCGGGTCGTCGTAGTCATCGTCGAAGCGAGCACAAACAGAGCATGTCAAGCACAGGAATGCTATAAGGAGGAGAGCGCAGGTAGGCTTCCTGGCCATCGCCATGATCCTCGGAATGGTGGCAAAATGGCTAGCTAGGTAGATCAGCTAGCCACTGATCGGTGGATGTGTTTCTGAGGTGGAGTGCTCTATCTTGCCTGATTTGAAGTGGAGAGCTCTGGTATGCTTATATAGGGAAGGGAGTGGAACGATCTCTCTGAATGGAACACTGAAGAGTGAGGCGGCGAAATGAAGGCTACTGCTATGTCAACACAACAATGTTGACGTATCAACTTGCCTGCCAGTGAGTTGCCGCGTTTTGGACAGGTGAGAGGCAGGTGAGAGCATTTAAAGTGTTGCATGCATGGTGCTCTACTGCTCTCTGTTTATGATTGTTTGACAGATTGCTCGTCAAAATTTTCTTCCCCATTCAGGCCTTGTTTAGATTGGGATGGAGAGAGATTGAAAAGTCCTGTAGCATTTCGTTTATATTTGGTAAATATTGTCTAATCGTAGTCCAACTAGGTTCAAAAGATTCGTCTCGTGATTTACAATAAAACTGTGCAAGTAGTTTTTTTTTTATTTATATTTAATGCTCCATACATGCGGCTACAAATTGATGTGATAGAGAGAGAGTGAAAAGTTCTGTAGCATTTCGTTTATATTTGGTAAATATTGTCCAATCGTCGTCCAACTAGGTTCAAAAGATTCATCTCGTGATTTACAATCAATTAGTTATTTTTTTATTTATATTTAATGCTCCATAGATGCGGCTATAAATTGATGTGATGGAGAGAGAGTGAAAAAACTTGGAATTTGGGGGTGATCTAAACAAGGCCTCAGTACAGCTCCCCAGTACAGAGACAGACTATAGTGTGACAGACTATAGAACGAATGCATGGGTTTTCTATGATTAATTTGCTGGAGAATTCTCAATCCATTGGGATTTAAAAGGTACGATTGGCAGTGCATCATAGCCAAACATTTTGCAAAACATAGTTCTCCCATCCTTTTGCTTTTGATATACTTGTTTAGAACGAATGCATGGCAACCTTCTATCGCAGGGCTAATTTGCTCAGAATTCTCAATCCATTGGGATTTGGGAAGTACGTATTTTGGCAGTATAATCATATTTTTTTACTAACAAACATTTTGCATAAAGCAGACGAAAGTTCTGAAAGTTGTATGAAAGTTGCAACTTTTCATTTTCTTTGAACAACGATAAGTGTACTTTGTTCGAAATTTTCATCAAGCATCAGCGAGTATGCGAGAATTTTTCATGAATCATCAGCTCGTATGCGAGAAACTAAAGAAGAATTTCAGTTTCAGCAACACGCAACTACAGATTGCAGTACTTTTGTGCCGGGCCAGTTCGTCATAATAATGTGTAGCATAGCATTTATTCCATCCACCAATAATCTCTGCATCCAGAGTTTGACGAAGTCGACAAGCATCCATATGCACGACTACACGTGAACAGTCAACGGACGAACACCCAAGCGAATTGCAGTACTGGCCACGAGCCACCACAGATTGATCGATCCAATCCACCGATACCGTGGGCACACATGGCTGGTGGCTCGCGGTCGGCTGCCGCTGCGCTTGCTCTTTGCTGCATGCATGGAAACGGGGGCACCGAGCACGCCGAGCTCTCTTCTCTGACGACCCTGGTTGGCCGCGCGCGCAATGGCGCAATGGCATGGCACACACGCGGCTTTGCCGGTGGCTAGCAGATAGGAGCAGTTACTTCCGCATTGAAGGCTCCCTTATCCGCCGTGGTCGTCTCGTCTGTCCCTTGGACCGTTCGACGCCATTGATGTCGATCTTGGTGGTGCGACGCCGTGCCTGAGTCTGAAGCGGCCGGCATCATCAGCTGAGCGGCTTATCTGCCAACCAGGCCACAGAGAACCGACAGTCCATCTCCAGCTTTATCAACGGGGGTTGACCATTTCCATGGACCGTCCGCGCCTAGGAGCTTGCCACCGAATTAAAACAAGCACGGCCAAGCAAATTATTAAGGCCCCATTTGGATGGTTTACCTCTACTTTTCTAAATTTGGATTCTATTTTTCTAAAATTTGGATTCTGAACAAAAACCTGTGGTTATGTTTAGGTTTTCTAGTTTTTTTAGAATCTAACTTCACTTATTGCTCTTTTTGTGAATGACGACGATCAAAACGAGAAAGAACACAATATCAAACCACAGCGAGACACAAGATTTAACGTGGAAAACCCTCCCAATGCGGAAGGTAAAAACTACGGGCGCCAGCCAGCAAACACTCATCACTATAATCAAGAGTCGGGTTACAACGCTGTATGGCGGCTTACAAGAGAATGAATCAAAGTGGAAACCCTACCACGGGCGCCAGCCAGCAAACACTCATCACTATAATCAAGAGTCCGGCCCAAGCCTCCGCTTCGCTTCGGCAGAAGTTGGCCAATAATGATGTGAACTGAATTTGGAACATCTTCAACAGCTCTGAGTCACAAGAAATCGGTAAAATTGTATCAACGACTTTCTGTCTTTTAAGAATCCTTTTAAAACTGGCCTACTTTTCAAGAGCCAGATTCTTGAAAACCGACTAAAGGTTTTTGTGATAAGACTGTATCGATTAATAGTTGGTTGAGAAGGGTAGATGACCAACAAAGATCTAACACCGCCACGATGTAGCACCTCCTCCTCTCCCGCTTCCTCCTCCGCCGTCACCCCACTCCAACCACCTCCCCCTCCTTCGTGCCCTCTCCTTAGCTGTAGTTAGTTGTCCGCTTCAAAAAAGTTACGGAAATTTCTTATCAAAATGAAAAACTTTTCTTAAAAAGAAGTTACGAAAATTATTTTTTTGCTAAAAAATAGGAAGCGGCGGGTTGATTTGAATCTGGTGAATATTCACTGTTTAGCTGCTCCGTTTTTTGCAGCTAATGTAAAAGTTGCATCTTTTATAATGGCTTACCGGAAAATCGTCTCTTTTGTATACCACCGTCCCACACTTACATGGGCCGAGCCTCCTACTCACTACCAGGCCAAGCCCATATCCCTCCACTAACTTCATCCAGCAGCAGAGTCATTCAGGCTTTCCTCCGTTAGCCACGCTTGGTGCTTCTCCTGGCTCATCGATCATGACACAGTGTCACACAGAGGTGCTGCCTGCCCTGCTTGGAGCTGCAACACCCGAAGTCCCGAACCGATAGAAGGATTGCCAGTGCATAGACAATAGCGATATACGATGCGAAGGGACTGACACTAGAATCGCTGGTCGGCGCATCAGGATCAACTGGGCTGGGGTGTGCCTAATATACAGGTGGTCAACCTGCCATATCCTGCTGACGAGACCAACTGACATAAATCTTCCGATCTTGACAATTTTACTGGGCTTTGCTTCATGATACCCGTAGTTAATTTCAGATGTTACCATTCCAGCATTTTGCTGAATATTTCACACAGCTTTCAAATGCCAGGGAGCTGAGACTTTTTCTGCACTGCTGCCTCTCACAGGGCGCTTAGCTGAACCCGCAAGCACACCGCAAGGTCACAGAAGGTTTGTGACTCCTGTAGTAGGAACACAGCTCGGCAACAGACTGTTGGAGCAAATAGAACACTCACTTTTGAGGTTCGTGACCCGCAACTTGGCAAGGAAAAACAGAGGAGCAAAAAGCGAATCGCAAGTGCTCGTGAGCAGCGAGGACCTGGTACTGGTGTTCATGCAGACCGCGACGGCGGCGCGACCTTTCGGAGTTCGGACGGATGGCCGCCTGGGGCCAGGAGGCCGGACCGGCCGGGCAGACGGCCGACCGGCAAGCAAGCGAATGCCCCTGCTGACGTCCGGCGGCGCGGGCGGACAGGCATGGAAGGAGTTCGCGACGACGCCATGTACCACTTCTGATTGACTGGTGTGCCCGACGACATCGTCATGGACTTCCGGCTGACGAGATGAAGGCTAGGAAACCATCCGTGTCGCGACCGGCAAATGAACAAGGAACAAAGTGGAGACAAGACAACATGATTCAACCGCTCTTGGTACAGAAGCCGAGAGAAGCTAGATCTGTGTGCTTCTAAGCTTCCTGTGTTGTAGTGGCTTTTGCAGGCTTCCTAACTTGTGAAAGCTGTAACCAAAAACCAGAGGTGTGTGTCTGGGTCTGGGCTTCTAGCTTCAGAGAACCAAAAGATGGTAGAACGAAGCGTGTAGCAATTTGCAAGCGGTTAAGAACTAGTTTCGTGAATGAATTCCTTCACTACGAATTCAAATGCAGAGTAACACAATACAGTAGTACAATTTAAGGCTTACACACCTGAGATCACTGAATCAGTTCAGTATATATACTAGTACATATGTGGACAGATATACTACTTATTAATTCATGTTGGATTCGTCACTAGAAACGAACAAATAATATCATGTGTTAAAAGCGGACTAATAAACAAAGATGGATCCTCCAGATTAAGCAAGCATGCATGCGGTGCAATCGATCCACGCCATGAAACATAGTATCATGCTCGTCTGCCCCATCAACGTCCGCCGCCTCCACCAACACCGCCTCCAAATCCAGCACCAGCGCCGCCACCGAAGCCGCCGCCATGACCACCTCCGCCACCAAGACCTCCTCCAGCACCACCTCCTATACCACCCCCTGCGCCGAAACCTCCACCGTATCCGCCACCAAGTCCTCCGCCGCCGCCGAAGCCTCCTCCTCCTCCACCTCCACCTCCACCACCAAGACCTCCACCTGCACCCAGTCCAGAGCCAAAGCCTCCACCATGGCCACCGCCGAGGCCGCCTCCGAACCCTCCACCGCTGCCAACTCCAGCTCCGCTACCGAGTCCGAAACCACCACCATGGCCGCCGCCGAGTCCCCCTCCGCCTCCGCCTCCAGCACCACCACCAAAGCCTCCTCCATGTCCTATTCCAAGGCCTCCCCCTGATCCAACTCCAACGCCGCCCCCAATGCCTGACCCAGCACCAAACCAATTACCAAGGCCTCCTCCAAACCCTCCCCCTCCACCTAACCCACCACCGTGGCCGACGCCACCACCGAGCCCTCCACCGCCACCGCCTCCGAAACCACCCCCAGCACCTCCGCCGAACCCTATACCTTTTCCAAAGCCAAACCGGCAACGACGTCCGAAAATGCTGCGGCCAAAGCCAAACCGTGGGAAGTCAAAATTGGCGAGTGCAACGGTGCTCAGCTCCGGAACGATGCCAAGGAGGAGGAGAAGGAAGACGGCAGCGTGTCTAGCGCTAGACATGGCTAAGCGCAGTACTACGTTGACTGGCTAGCTTGAACTCTGCTGTTCAGCGTTGTCTGCTTGTCTCCTCCATTGGCGAGCTAGGGAGCGCTATATATAGCGGAGGCATGCAGATGGAAAGGGCCGGCCGCCGCGCCGGCGTGTGTTTCCCTGGGGGACAGGACAGGGAGGAGGGAGGTTTCAGGTTGAGCGGTGGCGTGCATGGATGTGGAGTGAGTGCATTGATGCTGCCCGGGTTCGGTGAGCAGTTGTGGTGATGGCGGGAGAGAAGAACTTTTGAGTAACGGTGTTCAGAAGGAAGGAGTGATCGCGCTTGCAAAAGTCACCCGCATGCAGGGATGAGTACCTATTTTTCTTATTGCTACTATGGTTATCAAGTCAAAGTTAGACAGATTTGCTAAAATATATATACACAGTATTATGCCATGCATTTTGCTCCAAAATGATGCACCTCCTATCGCTACCGGGAGTTATTGTGACGAAAGAATCCTTGAACGAGTTAATATATACTTGAACAGTCAGAGCTGTAAGTTCATAGCTGAACGAGAACTTCAGTATCCAGATGCTCACATCACATTGAAATCTTCATCTTTTCAGTTTATTTCAAAATGTCCAATGAATTAATTGGAGTATTTACAGCTTAAGATTATTCCTGGCATCTTCAGGCCAGGCACCCGGGGACCCCCTCTACATGTACAAAAAGAACAATACAGGAATTTCAACTACAAAATCGTCCACTCACTCTCGTCAAATGGCCCAGGCGAAGATGAAGTGGGTGCCAGTGGCACTGGCACCTCCGGCGATTTCACATTCTTCTTTGAAAATATGTTGACCTTCTTGTCAAAAAGGTTGGAGAATATCTTCGTGTTCTTTTCCTCTGATGTGTTCTTGTCATCCTTTGGAGACTTCTTCTCATCCTTTGTTGTGCGCTTCCAGAGTGGTGGGCGATCTTTGCCCATAAAGTTGAGCTTCAGCTTGAAGCGGTTTTTATTGTCAATAGACTTTTCATCAGGTTGCTCCATGATCTGGAGAGCTTCTTCAGGGTGGGTTACTATGGCTTCCATTGTCTCGTACACCTGGCGTGCCATCAGTGTGTCATACTCTTCAACTGCAGTACGACAATTTCTGGATGGATAAATAAAAGAAGAATACCTTGCAGATCTCATCTAGCTCATCTTTTGACATGTCATCGTGGTAAATGGCAATTATGTAGTCCTTGCAATCGTAGAATAACTTTGACAGGTTGCTATCTGCTGCTAGAACAGATTCTGCTTCCACAAAGCATACAGAAAGCTGGCATTCACAATAGCAATCAGTAAGGCGCTAGCATGTGTCGTAAGATCAGAACTCGTAGCTAGCTAAAAAGTTAGACTGAAAGTGGGGGTCGGCATTATTGAACTTACAATGACGCCAAGTAGCTGCTCAAACAGTTTTGATGGCTCAATAACTTCCAACGCATCAAAAATGCTCTCCCTGCAAGGTTATATTGTTCCATTATAATTTATGACAGGTGTTAAAAGTCAACACATTAACTAGTCAATATATTTTTCTACTCACACAGCTAAATCTTCATCATATATAGGAGTCTGTTCAACAGCAGGTATTGGTTTTGCAGCCTCCCACAGTTCCTTCCACAAGTTACCTTCTAGATAACCACGGCACATCAAAGGAAAATACTTAGGTACATGGTAGCTTATACGGGCGAATGCAGAACAGATAATTATCAGTTATCACCTTTTGTTTGCATTCTATCACTTAACCGCCCACGTCTAGATGAGCCTTCCCCAACTGTGGTACTGTTTGCAGCACAGTCCTCAGACCAATCAGGTGGAGAGTGCCATCTAACGAAGTCTTCCAGGACACAACCAGGATTTGCTGCCTGTATCAAAAAATGGAATTGCTTGTTTAGGAAGTTCAGTTTAACAACATTGTATTCTCTGAGAATAAGGGCTTTAAACTTGCCTTGAAAGCCTGCATATCTGATAGAAGTTGAGAGCATCCAGCACCAAGACTGAGAAATAATAATAAAAAAAGCATCATTGACTGACTATGGAGTAGGGGTAGAAACACCAAATTCCCTTACTTAAAAAGTACTCCCTCTGTTCCAAATTATAAGATGGTTTTGGATTTTCTAGATACGTTGTATTTGCTATGCACATAGATGTATGCTATGTCTAAATACATAGTAAAAGCAATGTATCTAAAAAGCCAAAATGTCTTATAATTTGGAACCAATTTAGTATAACAATTGTATTGACAGAAATGAAGATATTGAATGGCATCACACAAGGATCAGATTTGCAAAGGAAGCAGTTACCAATGATACCCAATAAAAACTCAAATGGGTTATGGGGATAAGTATTGAACTACGAGTAGTCTTAGATTTAACTAGTGCCATTCCAGAAGTACAGCAGTACATAAGAAAACTTGACATACCTTCCTGTCCGTAACACTAGCTCCTCTGTTTCTTTTATAAGCTCTGCTGTCATGATGGGACCTTCCTGAAGATAGGTTATCCCAGATTCAGAAATAATGAAAGGAAGCACTATAAAAAGATAAACTCTAAGTCTGGGAAAAGCAACAGGGCATCTTACCTGCAGTGTCGGGGAATAGATAGGCTCACCAGTTTCCAGCAATGTTAAGTTCTCAGATGGCCGATCAGCACCAAGTCGAAGGACATAATCACCAGTACTATCTCTTGCATACATCTCACTGTCAGGAGACTTCCCTTTTGACAACCTGGGTTCTGATTTATCAATACTTGCCTGCTTTAGCAAGGCATCCAGTGACTCCTTAGCTGCTTTCCTTCGCTTTTTCCTGGCAATGCAGCAATTTACAACTTGGATCTCCTGATGTAGTAAACAAGAATTCAAGTCTGGAGCAGCTTCCAGTGGCATTCGAGGCACAGGTTCCCAATCTAACCATAGTTTTCTCAACTGCATGTAGGAAAAAAAACAATTGCGTTTACATTTTATTGATTATTCATATCTAATAAATCAGTACCATTCTCATTTTGTTCTCCTGGGAACAAAATTAGTTCTGTCATATATACTAAATTTATGCCTAGTTTTAGTGAAACATCATGACAAGCTAGTCTTTCTGAAGGGTATAGCCAGGATACACTAATTACAAGGTTGTTTCCTAATTTATGAGGAGTAATTTACCTACATACTACCCACCTCAAGAACAACTGATTGCCAAAAATATGCCATCTTGTGCACAGAACTAATACTGCCAATAACCACTGCTAAATGATGAATAAAACTTCCAGGTGGTGCACCATGTAGATCCTTGGACACGGATCTTGAATGAACCAATTCAGGGAAACATTGATTTCCTTCGAGTGAAAACTGTTCCTCTGAAAAGAAAATAATGTATCATAGTTTCAAATGACAATGCAAACTAAAATCCTCAGAACATCGAATAAAGCATACCTAGTTTGAACAAGGAGTACATCAAAGATTGAGTTTCTTCATCACCAAAAAATTCAGAGCTCAATCTTTCTTCCTTGTCGCGTCGAACAAGTGATTTAACAACAGACAAGCTCAAACCTCCCTTATCTTTCTGCAATTGGTCTCCAGTATACCTCATATCACTCATTGACTTGAAATTTTTCCCATTTCTACAAGAGCACAACATGATTTATTCAGTTCACATACAAAATATTAAAAATGACCAAAATGAATCCACTCATATAAGTAGGAAGCTTATAGGACATGTGAATCGCAAAATGATGCAACTTTGCTTGCTGAACTGAATGTACTCTTACTATAGAAATAAAATGCACAAATTGAATTCTAAGAATGGAAAATTTAATATGATAATGTAACTTATTTTCAGAACAGTTCCATATATTTTGAATATTAAGTACAGTATGATGGATGGGGTGCTCTGCAATGCTTGCTAAGGAACACAAACTTACTCCATGGCAGACACCAGTTGTTTAACTACTGAAGCAGGAGGAAAGTTCAGCTTTGTTGAACAAGTTGCCTCAGTTGGTATGCTTGAGCAACCCTCATTCCCTGAGGGGCTTATTTCTAGGACCTGGAACCACAAAGTTTTGAGTAGCATAAGTGAAGATCCAGCTGATTAAATAGCCAATTTGTGTTTATAAAAGAAATTAAATAAATTAGAAAATTTAAGCATTCAACAAAGAGGCCTTTTGTGGACTTGACCAAAAAAAAAAGGTTTCCATACTAACTACACAATCATACATGTTGTCCCTGACTGCTTCTGCAAACTTAATATCCAGCCCAATTCACCAGAACTGAATGCTCCGTTTTCTGTTTAACAAATGCAACTGCCACAATTCGTAATGAAAAAAAAAATGCTCAGAAGAAGCTCAGCACACACCGCCATATGCTTCCATGGAATCCACACCCTGGAGCATTGACAAAGCCCAACAAAGAAATGACAGGGTAACTACTACTAACTGAAAGGTCTCAATTTTCTAAGCATAACCCCCCCCCAACAAAGCTTGAATTCAGAGCTCCACAATTCTGCTGCGCACCACTGTGAGAACAGAGAAGGACACAAGCAAGCAACAGTTCAATTGCCTGGAACACCAACACTTCCACCACAAGTCGATCAATTAACCACTTTTCAGTGACGAGATACCACCAATTCCACATCACAACAGCTCAATTGCTTCCACCTCAAGTGGATGGATTCAGCACCAAACTCCCCGTCTTGTCAGTCACCAAGTAGTAGTACCACCGATCCACCATGACAACGTGAGCACCGGACTCGATGAAGCGGAGTCCAATTGGACGAGCAGAATGACAAGAACCAGTACCTCATCACGCGGCGACGGCGGCTTCACGTCCGGCTCCCGCCCGGTAGCGCTCACTTCGGCCTCCCGATCCAGGGACGTCCTCGGCGATGGCGCCCTGCTACGCCCGCCGAATCCTTCGGCATCTGCGCCCCCCACCACAACCGATCCCCCCGGCCGGAGGAGCTCATCAGATTCGGACGCGGAAAGCGAACAGCGAGCGCGAGGACCCGCGCGACGGCACGCGTGCGTACGTACCTCGGAGGTCGGCCTTGATGTCGGTGAGCACGCGGGTGGCGGCGGAGTGGATCGCGGTGCGCGCGCGGGACACGAGCGACTGCGGCGCGGGCGCCGGCGCCGACGAGGCGGCGGGCGGCTGCTGCATGGTGTGGCCTACCTGGCAGTGACCCGGGGCGGCGCAGGAGGGGGCCGCATGCGGAGAAGGAAGGGGAGCCGAAGCACGGGGAAGGGAGGAGGAGCCTTGGATTTTGATTTTAAAAAATGGGATTTGGTAGTGGCAGGGGTGGAATTTCTGGGCGAAATTCAGTGGGCCGTCCGATCCGGCCGGGCTCGGCCGTTGGATGGCTGGGCCGTGGCCGTGATGGGGCGGTGCCGGTGGTGCTGGCATCGTCGTGGACATGGATGGCTTCTGCTGGGTTTTTTGAGCTGCTTTTCAATTTCTACCGTGTCTTTGCAAGAAATCTTGGTTTGAGTGAGGATTGGGAGATGTATTTATAGGGATGGGTTTTGGTTGATGGTTTCTCCAAGGTAGTGCTACGTGAAAGGGTCATCAGCTGCTGATGGCGATGTGTCTGGCACGAGGGAAGATCCTTGGAGCATGAAGACGTCAAAGACGCATCGGGATCGTCAGGCCGTAGGTTACTACGAAAAAGGATGTATGGTTTGTCTTTCGTGAATGGATATACTCGTGTTTAGTAAACTACTATGTCATTTGTCTTTTATAAATGGCATTATATGTTTGTGTGAGAAGATGGCATTGGACCTGTTTTGATCCATCTAACTAGCTAAAGAAATTGATTAACAGCTAATTCTTAGCTACTAACTCCGTTCAAAATTATAATTCATTTAAGTTTTTAATCTTAAATTTAATTACTTGTTTTATTTTAAAAATTATATAAAATATTATATTTTTTGTTGTGAGTTACTTTGTATTAAAAGTTCTCTAAAAATAAATTAAATTAACCATGTTTGCATAAATTTTTAGAATAAAACAAGCGATCAAATTTAAACAAAAAACTTAAAAAATTATAATTTGGAACCAAGGGAGTAGTTGGTAAGCAAGACACCGCCTAACCTAGTATTAGCTAAAGACTAGTAAAACAAAGGCATAATAGCCAAATTGACCCTTGAACTTTCATCGAAAATTAGCTATCAAAAGGGCCAATTTGAACTTTCAATTAACAGCTATTTTCTTCGTTAGCATAGTAAAGTATTGATATTTGTTTATTTCATAACTAATTATTGGTGCATGCTAAATTCATAAAAAATTTTTGTGTGCCTCTTCATGATGTACTCCCCTAGAAAAATATGAAACCTAGAAAATAAATAGTTTTTGTATGTTTTTAAAATTCTTATTTAATTAATAAATGCAATTTCTATGAAAATGTCAAAATAAATATCCAAAAATTATAAAAAATTGATTTTGCTTTATAATGATATCAACCTATATAAAAGGGGATTAGGATAAAATTTAAAACTCCCCTTTTTTTTTTAATTAATTTTGAGTTTCGTGTGTTTTAAGTTTTATTAATTATTTAGTTAAAAAAGAGGATTAGGATAAGACTTAAAACTCAAATTTAAGTTTTGAGTTTTAAGTTTTATTCTAATCCCCTTCTATATAGGTTGATATCACTACAAATCAATTTTTTATAATTTTTGAATATTTATTTTTAAAAATTATAGAAGTTACATTTATTAATTAAAAGCGTAATAACCAAATTGACCCTTGAACTTTCATTGAAAGATCAAATTAGCCCCTCAACTACCAAAAAATTTGAACTTTCAATTTCGGTTTTTAAGTAACTTTTGACATTTTTCCATTTAATTATTGGTGCATGCTAAATTCATGAAAATTTTTGTGTAGCCTCTTATGATGTACTCTACCTAGGAAAAATATGAAACCTAGAAAATAAATAGTTTTTTGCATGTTTTAAAAACCTTATTTAATTAATAAATGTAATCTATAATTTTTTTGTCAAAATAAATATTCAAAAATTATAAAAATTGATTTGTAGCTGCTTTTATAATGATATCAACCTATATAGAAGGGGATTAGAATAAAACTTAAAACTCAAAACTTAAATTTGAAAGTCTTATCCTAATCCCTTTTTTTAACTAAATAATTAATAAAACTTAAAAACGAAACTCAAAATTAATTAAAAAAGGGGAGTTTTAAATTTTATCCTAATCCCCTTTTATATAGGTTGATATCATTATAAAGCAGCTACAAATCAATTTTTTTGTTTTTTTTATTTATTTTTTGACCTCAGAAAAAATCATAGAAATTGCATTTATTAATTAAATAAGGTAATTTTAAAACATACAAAAACTATTCATTTTCTAGGTTTCATATTTTTTCTAGGGGAGTACATCATGAAGAGGCTACACAAAAATTTTCATGAATTTAGCATGCACCAATAATTAGTTATGAAATAAACAAATATGGAACCATACTATAGAAAAATGTCAAAAGACGGCGTCGACGGAGGATGAGATTGAACCGAAATTGAAAGTCAGGGGGCCAAATTGGCCCTTTTGATAGTTGAGGGGCCACGATGAAAGTTCAAGGGTCAATTTGGCTATTACGCCTTAATTAAATAAGGTAATTTTAAAACATGCAAAAAACTATTTATTTTCTAGGTTTCATATTTTTCCTAGGTAGAGTACATCATGAAGAGGCTACACAAAAATTTTCATGAATTTAGCATGCACCAATAATTAGTTATAAAATAAACAAATATTGGCGTCAGGCGGAGGATGAGATTGAACCGAAATTGAAAGTTTGGGGCCAAATTGGCCTTTTTGGTAGTTGAGGGGCTAATTTGATCTTTCAATGAAAGTTCAAGGGTCAATTTGGTTATTACGCCTAAAAACAAAACTTGAGCTAATTTTTAAGGGCTAACTATTGGCTACCTTGAACCCAGACATGTCTATAGTTTTTGTCTGGTGTATGTGTTGTATTGATTGCTATGACGTGCAACACAATATAGTTAACCAATTCAAAACTTCTAATTTGCTGCGTGACAACTATCGCTAATGGTATGTTTGGAACACGGGAAAAAAATTATCTTTGTGTGTTTTTTTATGTGAAATTAAATTTCCCTAAAAAGATAGCTCGATTGAAAACATAACGGTGAGTCTGCAATCACGACGCCCCATTTGAACATTTCTTCACTCATGTAAATTCCTCGTTTTCGTGTGAGCAATCACGTGAGCACGTAGAAGCTTTCTTCACTGCTCAGAACTCCATCTGGGACCTCTTCTCGGCTGGCGCTGATCATCTGATAGACCCTTTTTTTCAAGCACAGGTACGACATGACCGCAGAACCATGTGGAGTTAGACAGAGTCAATCAGCGACCAAATTTCAAGTTGAATTCTGAAAGATTTCACCACGAAACCGTGCAGTGTCAGCCTCAGCAAATGGCCTAATCCGGATCCGCACAAATTGTGCTGGTAGTTTTCGAAACTCCTCCGGAATTTGGGGGAAAAAACATCTCTTCCTATAAGCGCTTTACTTCGGTATGTATAAGCATGTGACAACATGGAGAACATGCCTAAAGTCAGGCCATGCATGATCCAATCCAAGCATGTGTGATGTGTAGTACTTTTATTAAGAATCTGAGCAGCGTAGCAACGTGCCACAGGATTTGTTTATACCCATGTACCCCCAATCACTAACATGTAACAACAATTGCGTTGCGTTGCATATAAAAGGATCAAATCAAGCAAATTGCAGACACAGTTCAGCACTACTAACAGCAGTATTACACGGCCTAATCTGAACTATAAATCACATGAGAATGTTTCTGACAGGCAAACACTCTCCTTTGAGCCTCCCTTCAGGTTCTGTTCGGGGTATAAAAACTTCTGTGCCTACTCTTCTTCTCCAAAGTCCAAACCAATGCGTATGCAATGCTTGTCATCCTTTCATGACAAGCTCTGATCCGGCGAGCCACAGCACAGTGTCACAGAGGCCTGGTCCGGCGACCGGCCGCCCGGCCGCACAGGAGCGCGTTCTTGGGGATGGGGTACTCGTCGCGCAACGACGTCGACGGCGTCCAGACGCGGAGGTAGAACTGCTGCCCCAGGTACTGCCTGGCCCAGTTCTCCGACCGGACGTTCCACATGCCCACGTTGTCCAGCGGCATGTAGATCGCCGTCCACGATCTGGGGTAGACCTGATGAAAACACAGAAGATGGAATAATTAGTTTAGACGCGATGTAAATTTACACTTTAGGACAGAGTATAGTCATTTCTTGGTCTGATTTGATGCTCTGGGTTAAGAATACAGATGTGTCAGAAGAAGAAAAAAAATGGAGAAATGCAGGTCTATGTGTGTCATTTTAGGAGCACTTGCAAAAGCAAAGTCACTCGATTAGTGGTTCAACACAGTACTGTAGTAAATTTCCAGGAGAACAAGTCGCCACGACAGTGAGATGCCGGTGAATGGTGATAGCCACTTCAAAGCTGTAGGCAGATGAAAGCAGAGTCCATAGCTTCCAGAGCATGACACTACGCCTTTCCTGACGCAACGGATCACCACATCGTTTCTGAAAAGATCTTATCCTAGCATGGCGGCTGGATGGCATTTTTGGATGTGTGAGCTGTGCCATGCTATTGGTGATGGACTGATGATGGTGAACCAAATAATGCGCCTCTACAGTGAGTGCGCCACTGGCTTGTAGTGGAAAGACTTGACTGAATCATAAGCCGACTCAACAAAAAGGTGTCACCATTATTTCCAACCCATTTTCAGTTTCAGCTTGTAGAGCGCGTGAGAAGCTAGCACCGCATCATACCTGAACGGTGTACCGCGACACGCCGTCTCTCAAGTTGTAGCCCTGCCTGCTAGCCGGTGACCATCTTCCTCCATCCATTCTGCACACAAGTTCACATCCGGTCAGTTAACCAAGATTATACATACAAACATTTGAAATTGCTGAGAGCGGATTGGGATCGCAATGTTCCATAGGCACGCACCCGACGACCCAGAAGGCGTATCCGTCAATGTGCCACGACTGCACCTCGTCCTCGCTGTTCTCGAACACGATCTCCACGTAGTCCCTGTAGTTGGCCCCCATGACCGACGTCCGCAGGTAGGCGCCGCCGTATGTGGGGTTGTCGGCAATGGGGCCGACCGAGAAGACGCCGCCGATCTTGTAGTAGTCGGCGACCTTGAGCGGCGTGTCCGGGCTCACGTACGACACGCCGTTCACGGCATACCGCTGCTTCCCGTTGATGGCCGCCGACGAGCTGGCCAGCCGGATGGTCCGGGTCACGGGCACCAGGCCGTAGTGGTAGGAGCCCTGCGGGTTGGGCCGCGGCCCGCTCGCCGTCAGGTTCCACCGGATGGAGCGGGCCTGGTTGAGCGACCAGTCGATCTGGATGGTGGGGCCCCCCGGGAGCGCGCCGGGCGCCCGGCCGGCGGAGTTGGTGTAGTGCAGGACGGCCGTGGTGGAGAGGATCCTGCTGGTGAAGCGCGTGGAGACGACGATGGCGTAGTCGAAGCCCGGCTGGTCGGCGGTGAGCAGCACGGAGTAGGACTGGCCGAGGTGCACGTCCAGCGACGAGTAGGTGGTCTGCATGGTGTGGGAGCCCTCCACCTCCACCAGCTTCATGGTGTGGCCCTGGAACCGGATGTTCAGGGAGGTCGCCAGGCCCACGTTGGTGATCCGGAACCGGTACGTCCGGCCTGCAAATAAAACGCACCATTCAGAGATTCATCAGTACTGCTAGTATTTCATCAGTTCAAACTGCTTGTCGGCTTGCAATCGCAGAAATTCAGAATGGGCACAAACTCGTCAATTGATCAGTTGTGACTACTTACCGGGCTGCACGGTGAAGGTGTAGCCATTCATGCCCCGGCCGTTGATGAGCAGCCCGTCGGGGAACCCGATCGCCTTGCCGCTGTCAAGCACGTACCTCAGATCCTGTCCGTCCGTCCATGCAAGAACAGGTTCCTCTGATGTAAGATGTGGCCCTGCGAATTGTGTGACGAACAACGGAACAAGGAATGCAGCAAAGGTGGACGAGACGACGTACGGTGTGGTTGGCCTTGTACCAGTCGCCGATGAGGACGGTGTAGTCGGCGGCGGGCGGCGGGAACGGGACGGGGATCTGCGGGCGGCTGAGCACGCGGATGCCGCCGAACCCGCCGGCGGCCTTGTGGAAGGCCAGCGAGGGGAAGTAGTAGTAGGTGCCGATCTGGTCCTTGGCCTGCATGATGTAGGTGAAGTTGGCGCCCGGCGGGATCGGGCACGTCGTGCCGGCGACGCCGTCCTCGAACGAGTTCCGCCGCTGCTGGAATCCGCTCCTGCACAGCGTCAGTGTCCGTGTCAGGGAAGCAGCGCGCGTCAGTCGCATTCATCGCAAGTTTCACCATCTGGCATGGCTTCTGGCGCGAAAGAACAAGTTTGAAGCAGTATATATTTGGCCGTGGCCGGTCCATAACTCCATATGCCATTGCCATTGTCGTGTGCTCTGAATGAGCTTTTCTACTGCTGATGATGCAGTTATATGCGAGGATGTTGAAATAGGGTGCCTATGTGTTTCCCTTAATTTAATTTCAGCAATCCTTAGTCAAACCTCGCACCTTTGACCAAATTTGTCCAAATTCGAGTCATATCACCGCCGCTAGAAATTTCGAAGGTTACGGACAACATTTCGTCTAATGGGCTCGGGCCTAGGTCTCCGGCCTGTTCCACAGTGATTTGGGCTTGGTCTGAGTTTTATCCCGGTACAAACCTGAATGAACTGAATAGACCAACCTGACCTAACACAAGAATGAAGTTTCAGAGTACAATAGACTGTTTTTTAAGGATAACCTTGCAGCTGAAAACACGGAACACATTGTTTAGATTGGAGAACCAAAAATTTCTCTGGCGGAAGTTTCAGGTTCAAAGATGTACTTCCGGCCCACTGTTTTTTAAGGATAACCTTGCAGCCGAAAACACGGAACATGTGCACATTGCTCGTCTTGAAAACATTTACATTCTGTAGTACTATAGATATCGTATCTGTTCCGGAACATGGCTGCTGAGCGGACGACACAGTACATGAGACTCGGCATTTTCGTCCGAGCTAGCAGCAAAGGACGGAGACGCAGACGCTGCCGTACTAGTACGTACGTGGTACCCCTACGTGCAATCGCTACAGGCCTACTTGAACGTGCCCGCTCGCGTCGTCTCTCAGCCCTACTACCAAAATCGCGCCATATATAACCGCCACCATCCACCAGCCGCGCAGTCCAGCCAGTAGACCAGCAGCGGCTGAGCCATCGGTTCACATCTCGCCATCGCCACCTGCACGGCGGCATGCATGCATGCAGCTGGATGGCAACCCCGTGACACGTGACGCGTCCGTTCAATGGCCGTGGCGGATGGACGGAGCGCTTCACATGCAGCGCCGCACTGCCCGCGCCTACGTATTTAACGTACCTCCGTCCAGGTCCAGTCCGGCCGGCGGCCGCACCACCACCACGCGTCGCCCTCACACCTCATCATAATAAACCCAACGCTGCGACATAATGGCCGGCCCAGCTGGATCGGCCCCGGCCGACTGCCGAGCTGCTAGCTAGCCCGCGCTGAGCATTGCAACACTTGCAGCTGTATACCCGAACCGGCCGGTCCACCGACACTGCCCGACACAGGGCACAGGGTAAAGTGCGCCGCCGCTGTGTTCGCCTCTTGTTTTTACTGGAATCGTGAACATGGATGGAATCCTTCGGCCCGCCTAATGCGACGAACGGGTAAATTCCGGCGCCGTGCGTTTTCTAGATAGCAGAGCATGCTGCGTGCAGCAGCTGAGAGAGAGCAGGTGATCTACAGTAGCGGCCCGTGACCGTGAGGCCGTCGTCACGAGGGACGGCTGGACGTACGCGCGCCGAATCTGCAGGCGGCACGTCGACCTACGACGACCTGGCAGGCTCCCACGGGACGCGAGAGGAGAGCGCGTGCACGCGGGAACCGCTTGAAGATGCGCACGCACATGGCAAAGGCCAACGGGGGTCGCCGCCGATGCTTGGGGACGGGACGGGACCGGGCGTGGCCGGCGATCACGAGATGTGGCCGGCCGGCGGACTTGACAGCCCTGCTCCGGGACCCAAAATATAATGGCGGGAAATAGTTTGCGCAGGGAGGGACACGGGGAGAGATAAGTTTGGGAGCCTAGATCTGATTCTGATCTGAAGGCGTCGTCTGCATGCCTGCAGCGCTGCGTGCATGGACTCTTTTTGTGTGCTGCTACTGTCCAGTTCGGCTTGGTTAACAAACAAATACAATGTACTACAGCACAGGCGAATGTGGCCAAACCATGTTTTGCTGCAGAATCTCGTCGACAAACACGCCCCCATTGACTCTGCTACAGCCGCGCGCTGAACCCAGCGGAGCATATTCTAGCTCGGTGAAGGCACTCGCACACGACTTGGTCATGCTCACGCAGCTTGTCAGCGGCTTGTTGGTCGGTCCCCTGGTGCTGCCCTAGGACAGGATCACACACAGGCAAGAGTTTAATATTACTACTACTGCGGCGTATCCTAATCGCCCAATGATGCCATGAGTTGTCACGGAGCGTCGACCTGAAGCGCCGACAGACATGTATTCCCGCCTTCCCGGTAGGCGATGTGTGGTTTTTGTCTGATTAATAAGGCTAACTATGCTCGTTTTTTAATGGACCGGTAGGTACAGTGTAGTGACCACCCGGGCTCTCACTCAAACGGAGCAGCAGAGCACTGCCACTGCGCTTGGGCAGTTCAGCTGTAGCGTGGCGTGGGCCTGTGAGGGGTGATATGCCGATATGGAGTACTTCGATGTTATGTTACTACCGCATTGTGCATTCAAGTAACGCCAAACAAAAAAACAATTACTGATCAGTCAATTGTTGTAATCAGAGCAGAAAAATAGTTAAATGCTGAACTGATCGATGCATCTCTCTCTCCGAGAGTGGTACGAATGCCATCTTACAACTGAGTAGAACTAGACTGAGACGACTGCTCGTATCATTCAGAATTCAGATACATTTGGTTCGTTGTTAGTTGCAGTTGAATTAACTGAAACCCACGAACGAGCTACAGAGTGGTACGGTACGCGGCGAGCAATGGAGAAGATGCAATGGGGAGGGAGTGGGGAGCGCGTACGTACGTACCAGGAGAGAAGGAACGGCTCGTTGAGCTTGTTGAAGACGTTGATGATGAGGTTGTCGTTGGTGACGGCCTCGATTTGCGGCCCAGGGAACTGGTTGTTGATCAGGATCCCCTGCAAAACACAGTGCAAACACAAATCAATCACATTCGCATTCACCGCGCCGCGCTGGCCGCCGTTCCGTCCCCGAATCAACCGACGACGATGACGGAGAATGAGAGGACCACGAGCGGTAGTAATAATGTCGTAGTAGCTAGCACACCGCACCTTCTGCTTGACGCCCAGCGGGTAGATGTCGCCGTAGGTCACCGTCCATGTGAAGAACCGGTACGGGTCGTCGCCGGCCACGAGCAGCGGCAGCACCAGGCCGAGGACGGAGACCAGCAGGACACGAGCGGCTAAGGCGGCGGCGGCACCACCGGCATTGCCGCCTGCCATTGCTTCGGTTCAGAGGAGCTTCAATTCGCTGGGGGCAAATGGAGAGAGCAAGCAGGTCCGAGGTGGGTGGGGTGCGGGGTGGGCTGGATGGGAGGGAGCTAGATAGAGAGCAGCTGCGGGGTGGGTCGTCAGCGTGAGCGCAGATTTCGTGGAGGAGATGCAAAGCGGAGGCCGGGACGGGAGGTGACGAGCGGTGCGATGGGAACGGAGTGCGCGGGCGCCAGGGGAGGTGGTGCGGGGTTTTGGCTTTTGGCCGCGACTGAGCCTGCCGAGCCCGTGGCGTGTCGGGTGAGCAGTGAGCTCCGCCCTTGCCTTCCCCTCCCTTCTGTTAAGCGGGTTCTAGAGGGGGAGTGGATCACCAATTTGGTAGGCGCACCAAGGAGACCAGCGCCTTGTAGAGTACTAGTAGTACGCTAGTGGTGGCCTGGTGCGTGGTGGACCGGTGGGGGGCGATGGAGAACTGGAGATCCGGTTTGGGGTTGGCTTTTATTGTTGCCTCAGCTTCGGTGGTTTCTTTAACCCAAGTTAGCTATGTGATGTTGGATGATGAGCTAAGGTTCATTTCCTGCTATACCTCAGTTGACGCGAAAAAGTGCAAGTCATCATGTATGTCCTCATACAATGAAAAGGTTATGTGTATGTATTTAATTTTTTTCTTAGAGTAGAAGATAAGGAAGCTAAGTAACTAAAAATAATCACATGAAAACGATTTATGTTTAGAGGCTCTTATTGCAAAGTAGCTTTTCTTAGACATGCCATTTCTAGCTATCTACGGTCGTAAACATAATTTACGGATATAAATGGGAATACATGTGACAAGTTTAAATGTAAAATTATTAGTGTCCACTTGTTGGCCACCCCCTCCGTTCCAAAATAAATAACTTTCTAAGGTTTAAAATTTATTCCAAAATAATATTATAAACAAATATAGAACATTGCGCCTAATACAAAAGGTAATAATCATGATGCACGCAATGAATAGTTGCCAAATCCAAGAGATATCCTTTGGAAAGAAAAGCATATTAGGGTGCACACGTCTTTTCCAAGAGTCCTTAATCTATCTGAAAATTTTTAAAAACTTATTTATCATGGAACGGAGGGAATATAGCTTAAATAAGTTTCTGATTTTTTTCTAAAAATAATTTTCTTGTGTTTTTCCTATGAAGATGAATTGATTCCCCTTTGGAAATACAGGATTTTTTTTCCTTGTTTTCTATATTTTTCTTGTAAAGATGGATTTATTGCTTTGAAAATCCTACACGGTCCCTATGAAATTATCATGTGTTCCAATGGAATTGTTAGTCATATACATGTAGGCTGCATCTACCATGACTATGATACTCCTCTCTATAGGAACAATATGGCATTGCTCCTACATCCATGAGACCGTAACCAAAAGTTGCTTTTCGTAATCCCTAGAAAACACAATGGTGGCTTTTTAGTCAAGTTATATTAAAGTTACAATGACTTTTTACCGTATCGTCTAAAAATCAATTTCTAGTGAGATGTATGTAAAATTGAAGATGTAGAACTCCTCCTAAAAACCTTCTTTTGCAACACTTAGATGTGGATGTTAAAACACAAATAATACATACTCTCTCCGTCCCAAAAAGGATGACATTTTGGGTTTTCGTGCCACAAGTTTAACTTGATTTGTAAAAAAATACGTTCAATATTTATATCTCTAAATAAATTTGTTAAAAAACTAGATCTAACGATCTTTCTGATAATACTAATTATGATACTGATTGATGATATTTATTGTTTATAAAAATTGCCGGCAGTTATTTCTCGGGAAGCGAGAATGATATCTTTTTTTTAGGACGGAGGGAGTAGGTCCGTTCTAACGTGCGCTCAGTGATCTCTAGGGTAAGACAAACCCCAAGAGCACGGCAGCTTTATATAAACGATCATCATTCATTAAGCACAGTATCAAAGAGAGGGCTAAAACTTCGGCAAACAATGAGGAACCGAGAGTGCCATCAGGCAGGTCCCATGTGACGCGGAAGAAAATTCTACGTGCGGGGAAGCCTGCCGGGCGCGTGATGCGTTTCGACCAGGAATAAGTGTCAAGGGATGATGATCAGCCGCGGGATGGGGAGGCGTGTGTTGCGTTTGCGTAGCGTAGCGGCCACAGCACAGCACTGGCCACAGAAAAAGCCATGTGATCATCGCACACGGCACGGGCGCCGGGCGGCCTCTGTTTGCGCCACCGCACACCGGCCCGCCCGCCCGGCGCCTGCCGACGCGCGCGCGGCGCGGCCGCTTGTGTTGTGTCCACTCAAGGATGATGTCCTGCTCTTGGTCCGTTGCTGGCTTCTCGGAGTCGCTCGCACTGTCGCGGCCACAAACAGCTAGCGCTACGGACGTTCGATTCCTCCTTCCTCACCGGCTCTCCCTCGCCAGGAACGCCGCCGCGATGCTGCCTGCGGGGCCCGTTGGATGCACGATCCAGTCCTGATCTCCTGGACCCCGGGGCCCCGCTAGCTGCGCCACTAGGCACCACTGCACCAGCACTGCTGGCTTGCAGTTCGAGCGAGTGGTGTCTAGTCCGCGCTTGGAGAATTGGACTTGTGTCCCTGCCCATGTCAGAGTTGTACGCATGCATACCTGGCCTAGTGGCCTGCCTGGGCCCTAGGAGGACTGCATTCTGCACGGCCCATCCATCAGCCCATGCGTTCGTGCTCCCCTAGTCTTTGACCTGCAGTTCTGCTTCTCTTTTTTTTTAAAAAAAAATGTTATTCTGCTTTGAAGATGTCTTTTCTAATGTCAACGTGTGTACAGGTATGCCCAGCTTCATCAAGTAACTTTACTCAGACAAAACTCATACTACTGCAAAATGAAGCCAATTTTTTCCTTTCTTACTTTATTATTAAGTAAGGCACTCCCTCACCAAAAAGAATGTATTCTCACTTTTTGCTAGTCAAATATTCTCAACATTAACCATATACTCCATGCTTATAAACTTGATGTTTTGGATAAAGTTTAGGTCAAACATTGGAAACATAAACTATCAATAACTTTTAAAATATTTAGTTTAAAAAGATGAAACTTTATGTATGATTCACCTTGAAACCCACCTTTGTAAAAAGTAATTTTATTTTTAGTTTTTCTTAAATGTTTTAATAAAAAATTGATAAAGTTAGGTTTTGGAAACTACATCCTTGTCCAAAACGATAAGTTTTATAGATATGGAGATAGTATATAAATATTAATATTTATTATATATAATTAGCATTATTAGAAAATTGTTAGAGATACAAATATTAATATTTTCTAGAGACCTAATCAAACATAAGAAAGATTGACCCGCACGAATCATATAGTGATATTGTTTCTAGGACGGATAGAGTAGTGTTGTGTTTGTTTTGTTCCATAGCCTTATTTTTTCTTGAACCACACATAGCAAAGTCGCATATATACATTCACACCCACCCATATAGATACCCTCATATATACTATATTTTCTGTCTCAAATTATAAATCATTCTAATTTTTCTGAGAGACAAAACATCTCAAGTTTAACTAAATAGATGATTTGATGATATTTATATTTTTTTTAATTGTTGAACTTCGACTAATTTGAATAAGGTTGGAAGCACCTTTTCCCGGACGGAGTTAGTACTCCTGTATGACTCGATGGCGGTCAATCTCGTTGTAAATTGTGTGTGCAGTGTCCAATGGATCCTAATTACTATTCTCTCTATCCCATGAACTTTGTCGTTGGAAAACCGTGCTCCCTCACAAACATGCTTCCCGGACGACATACTTCCATGTGACGGAGGGAGTACGGCCTAGTGAATGGCCGTAGCCCGTATGGGACGATACTACATCCTCTGCTAGCCTGGTGAAACGGGCCATGTGGCTTTGGAAGTTGCAGCCAATTCTTCCGCCTCTTCCTATCTCCAATGTGGCTTTGCGTTCATTCTTGCCTTGGAGCAGAATATATATGAGGGATATGTGAGATCTACTGTATGCATTTGCGACCTGGCTAGCAGCTGCTCTCTACACTTCTACTGATCGAGAGGCAGAAGAGAGAAGAGGTAGAGTATCCGGTTGGATCAACGTTTCATTCGTGTGCTTACTTCTTTTTTGGCATATCTGTTCTTAGTCAAAACTTTCAGCTCTCGATTGTCAGTTGCAAAATGAACTGAACTATACCATTTTTTCAATGCTCTCGATTGTTAGTTGCAAAATGAACTGAACTATACCATTTTTTCAATTTCTTATGCCTGCTGCTACGTTCACTGCCTGACAGACCCGAAGCAAGGTTCCTCGGCCATGTCCGCGAGTATCAGCTTCATGACGTACAACGTCTGGTCATGCGAGCACGTCGCGGTCTATCGAAGGATACAGTCCATCTGCGAGATCATAAAGCAACATGACCCGGACGTCATCTTCTTGCAGGTGATCTGTTTTCCGTTGACTACGTAAATTCTATCTTCTCAATCCTCATGGTCATGGATACACATGTCTTGCGCTAACAACCTTGCTGCAGGACTACATTTACAGCCTCTTCCAAGAGGCTTCATGGTGGGAGAATTACAACAAGTTCTCATCAAAGGATAAATATGAGAATTATAACTATTCATCACGGCCGTCCAACTCGAATCCTTCCTCGTTCTGTCTTGTGGTAATCATAAGCAAACTAAACTGCAACCCATTCCCGACGTGATACGCTTCGACGACAAGGGGGACTTTGTGCCGGTACTCCCCAGCCGATGTCACTTCGGCTTGCTGCTTACCATCAAACCGAAACATAATTAGCAAACGCCAAATTATGAACTAGTGTATTAAGGTTTGACGGAAAGACTAGGTGCAACAGCACGCTAATGCAGGGTTCTACTATTCATGTAACGAGAAGGATACCTCACGCGTGCTGACCCGTTGTGCGGGAATCTAGACCTCGGGGCCGCCGCCCAATCTTCCGGGGCAAGCCAGGGGAGACTTTGGGGCGAAGACAAGCGCGGGGTCGTGTGGGTCGCGTCTTCCGGGGTCGTGGTCCCGGGGACCCCCGCGCCCGCCCGAAGGGTCGTGGCGAGCCGCGTGCCCCGGGGTCGTGGTTCCGACCCCCGGTGAGTCGCGCGGCGCGGTTCACGGCCCCGTCGCCACGGCTCGTTGGGCCGTCCTGTCATGAGGTGGTGCGACGGACTGTGCCCTTGGCCTTTCGGCGGGCCAAGGCGCGGCCTTAATGATGGGCCGTGAGATACTTTAGCCGGGCCCTTAGCAGACCGGTAGTTTGGCCCCTGACACAATGTGATGCCCTAGACCCTATGGATAGGAAGGTGTTCATAGGAACATAGCAGGACATCACAAAGTAGAAGGAGAATGAGAAGAACTTCCTGAAATGAGGAACAAAACTCCTATATAGAAGAAGGGAGTTCCTAAATCTAAAATACAAGGCAACTAGTGACAAGAGTTATTTATATAGGTTCCTTGAATCAGTAGAAGACCAATGCAAAAATCTAAATGCAAATCAGATCACAACCGCGGAAGAGATTAATGAAATGGCAAGCATAGAGTGCACTGGTGCTACAGTACAACACTGGTGCTTACACCCATGATGACCGATGGCAGAGAAAACAACTCAAGTAAACGTCTATGAGTACTGACACCGATGCAAGAAGATCGGTGTACACCTGTGGTCACGGTGGAGAAGCATGAAGAAAAACCATGACAATGCAAAGCGAACATGCACTGTTGGTACAGTAATAGACACCAGTGCTACAATAAAACAGTAACAGTGCACTTCAAACAGCAAAGTGCAATAACTAAATTTAATCGAAACTTGACCAAATCAAACCTAACTGCCACTAAATTTTTACCAAATGGTCACAAGGTAGTAGGTAGAGTATAAAAAAAACGTCACGAAGAAAAGTTCAATTAAACTCCTTCAGGTTTGAATTGATTTCTAGTAAACTTGTTGCTTATCAGTAAAAAATACAGTAATATGTTCTTTGCTTAAGAGCAGCATCAAAACTGTGTCATCCATCAAAGAGTATGTCTCAGGACAATGCTGAAGAGTTGTTGTCGGCTCTCTCCAAATACGCGGGTTGCACCTGCCCACGCCCTCTCCCCAAGTCTCCAGCATGTACACCAAGAAGGATGCACCTGCTAGGCCCCCTCCCCCGAGTAGAAAGAATGTTTGATCCCAAGGCCTACACATGCTACATAGCACGCAATCGACAACACAATGGTGGACACGATTACAATCACCATGATGGACACAATTACCATCACCATAATGGTATTGGTGTCTGTCTCTATGACCAATATGATGCATGTCACGAAGGACTGAATCTAAATCATTCCTTATCCTCATCATCGAGGCATCAGAAACCAAATCAACGCTAAGAACACGTGGCTCCCTCTTTCACCCAAAAAACCTAGTCGCCATCTCTTTGCGCAAAACCTTAGCTTGTTGCCACCTATACCTCGTCGTCATGGTTCTCGTGGTGCCTCTATGGACGCAAGCTAGTAGCTAATTAAAAGAAATCTCATCTCTCCCAAATGCTCTTCTTGTATCTCATCTCGGCAGCAGCGGGACATCTCTCCCAAATTTGGCTCCTGTGTCTCGCACTCTCGGTGACGGTGGCGGCAGGATAGAAACGCGATAGTCATGTAGGTAGTCTCGCACTCTCGATGATGATGGCAGCGGGATAGAAACACGACAGTCAGGTAAGTAGGCTTTAGTTTCTATGCATCATTGTCAGGGTTGGCGTCGTTGATAGAGGAGCCGAATGCGGGCCACATCGTCGCGGCAGCAGGTTACGGATCCGAGGCATAGACTTCTTCATGGCATGGTGCTGCTGCTATTGATCTGCTCGGTGCTCTCCTCAACACCAAATATGAAAAGAAAATTCTAATTTAGAAAACTAACCTAAAGAAGAAGAGAAATATTACAATTTATCATCTGAATGACAAACCCAAATAGTCACTCCAATGACCGAGAGATAGAGAGAAGATGTGAGTTGATTTGATAAGTCGACATGTAGTAGTAAAAGTTTATACTAAAAATATCTCCTTCACAACTACATTAAAATTAGAGAATTTTATATTACGCAAACATCGATTTTTCTTCTCCAAAAACAAAATTGGCTAAGCAAATCTTTGTGCTTGTGTGGATTCAATTAAACTCTTTCAGTACAAAGGTTCAACACATATCCTAGCATGATTTGGACCAACCAAAAACTTAAGCAAACCTCAGAACAAAAAGATTAACAGCAAGAGAGGGGAGCGCGGAGAGAGAAAAACAACAACAAAAGTCACAAGGCACTAACTCAAAATCTAAATCCTAGAGACACGAGGAGGTAAGGGTCTCCATTCTCAACTTCAAAAGATTTATAGAACACAGATGTAGTGATAGAGTATTTGTGGATCCCTGCAGCGGTCTATTTGAGGGAAACCTAGCAAAGAGGAAATGAAAGACTGACTGAAGAGATGAGGCTGAGTAGAGGCAGCTCCATCTTATTTATAAGCCTATTACATAATTTTACTAGTGCCTCTAGATATTTTTAAACAAACCACCTAACCTAAGGGTATTTGATTCAACCCGAAAATATATATTATGTTGAAGGGTTAAGTCAGCCTCCTTTTTTTCAGTTTAACACAAAATATATAATACAATAGTAAAAATTAATAAAAACATTTAAGACTTTGTTTGGGACCATAATTTGGGTCAGCATGCCTCCACAAAAAAATTCAAGATATTGCCGGAATGTACATCATATCGGGTATACGGTTATTTAATTTTTCTATGTATTTTTCTAGAAATCGTGAAGGTAATGATTTACCCTTACAGTTATGCAATAGCCATCAAAACAAATACGAAAATGTTAGGGAATTAGAAATTTCCATCACGGTTTTGTGCACTTGTAGGTTAATTAGAAATTTTATGATGATTTATTTAATTTTTCTGTGTTTTTCAAAACCGTTAAGATAATGCTATTTACCTTGACAGTTTTTACAAAAAATTGAGACCGTTAATAAATTTCAAGTTTCTAGCAGTGAAATATCAGAATACTGGGATATCAAACTTGGTCGATTGTTGAAGTACTTTAGAGTGTGTTTGACAATCTAGACATTTGGCATGCATACATCCTCCGAGCCATATAAACTATGAAAGAAGTGCTTTTGGTTTCCTGCATGTGCTCTTCACTTGCTTGCATCCGCTGATGCAAAATAGCAGCACCGATGGGATGTGGTAAATTGGTTTTATCAGCAAGAAAAGTAAGAGTGGATGCAAGAATTGTGTGCGAGGTCCATGCTTCAGTCTCACATGTGTTTCCTTTTGCATCCGCTTATACAGGCAACCTACCATCATATCAATTTTTATGCATCTATTCATGCAACTTTATCAAATACTTTTTTTATCCTAAAATATAGTTCCACTCAGTTTGCACCTTTATTTATACACATACAAAAATAAGATGCAACCTCTATGTAGCAACAAACACAGCTTACAAGTGGAGTCTATCTCAGACCAAACCGAGAAAAAGGACCAAAGCCATGGGAAGTGGGACCTTTTGATTTTGCTGTTATACTTCCAACAACAAACACACCATTACGCTCTGTACTTCTCAACTTGCAACCCCATAGGCCATAGCTTTCCCAATTCCAGCAGCTTTCGTCAATGCCTATCTCCATAACAAAGAAACAAAGATAATCACAACGTGCGTTCTGAATGGTAAGCAGCTTGCTTTTGATCGTAGACCCCAAATTGACACGGCATGTGAACTGGTGGTGCCCAACCGCCGAACAGTTTTCCAAACCAAACCACTGCATCTCCCCTCTCCCGACCTGCCTCCCGCTGCGTCGCGTCGGAACATCACGTCGGTGATCCAGCAGTCTGCATCCTGGGGCCCGGCCTGCTGTTCTGTGACAATCTCACTGAAGTGACGCCTTGGTCACGGCAGCTCTGGAGGCGGCGGTGGAGCCATGCCAGCTCGGGTTGACATGCATCGCCAGTGAATCTAATCATCTTGTATGGAGTTATGGACTTGTGCACTTTCTCTTCTCCCACGCAAAAGCACGCACGAGTTCGCCAATGGAGGCAGTGAAGCGGTTCTGCTCGCTGTCCCGGCCACCGCTGTCCACCTTCTTCTTCCTCCTCGTGTCTGCCTTCGCGGCTAGGGACACCATCCTCCCCGGCGAGGGCATCTCCGGGAACCAGACGCTGGTGTCCTGGAACGGCGTGTTCGAGCTGGGGTTCTTCTCCCCGGGGACGGACATCTACCACTTCCTGGGCGTCCGGGTCCGGAACATGCCGACGAACGCCGGCACCCCGACGTTCTGGTTCGGGGACCGTGTCTACATCTCCGACCTGCCCAGCGCGGCGCTGCAGCTCTTCGGCGACCGCCTGTACATCACGGAGAACGGCACTAACCTCTGGTGGTCAAGAGTGGCGGGCGACGGCCCCAGCGCCGACCCCGCGCCGGCAACGGCATCCGCCGCCGTCGCGGTCCTCCTCGACAGCGGCAACCTCGTGGTGCGGGACCAGGCCAACTCGTCGCGGGTCCTGTGGCAGAGCTTCGACTACCCCGGCGACGCGCTGCTCCCCGGGGCGAGGCTCGGGCTCGACGGGGACACCGGGAACAACGTCTCGCTGACGTACAGGAACGCGAACTCGTTTCACAACAGCAGCCTCAGCGTCGACCGGAGCAGGAGGAACGGGTTCGTGCTCGCCACCGACGGCTGGGACGTCCTCCGGGGGACCTTCCCGGAGTGGATGGTGTCTTCTCAGGAAAACGGCAGCTCGCTGGTGCTGCTGAACAGCACGCCGGCGGCGGGCGCAGGCGTGGCGGAGCACCTGCAGCTCCATCTGGGGCAAGTCAGCCTACGGAGCTGGTCGAGCTCTGATGGCTGCTGGGTGGCCCGCTGGACCTTCCCTTCCGACTGCAAATCCAGCGCCTTCTTCTGCGGCCGCTTCGGCGCCTGCACGAGCAACGGCACGTGTGGCTGCGTCCCCGGATTCGAGCCTTCGAACCCATCAGAATGGCAGCGCGGATACTTTGTGGACGGGTGCTCGAGGTCTCTCCCACTGAGCTGCACGGCAAGCAATGGCAGCCTGACGGCGGAACAAGACGACGACTCGTTCGTGCTCCTGGACAACCTGCGAGGGCTCCCTTACAACTCCCAGAATGATACGGCAGAGGACGATGAAGGTTGCAGAGAAGCCTGTCTGAGCAAATGCTACTGCGTCGCGTACGCGTATGACGACGACTCTGGGTGCAAGCTATGGTACAACTACCTGTACAACGTGAGCTTCGCTGAAACACCTCCGTACAGCAAGGTTTATGTTCGTTTGGGCTCGAAGCTCATGGCGGCTCAAAAAGCTCCAAAAACAACAGGGATCGTCTTCATGGCTGTCGGATTGGCAGCAGCAGCTTGTGTGATCTTGGTACTGGCGCTTCTTTGGAGATACAGGAACAGGAGAGGATTGTTTTCCACTTGCAGAAAGTTCGAGCAAGTGGAAGGAGGTTCTCTTGCGGTCTACCCATATGCAGAGGTCAGGAGAGCTACGAGGAATTTCTCCGACAAGCTCGGCGAGGGAGGTTTCGGCTGTGTTTTCAGAGGAACAATGCCAGGACCAAGACCAACTGTCGTCGCCGTGAAGCGTCTCAAAGGATTTGGGCACGTAGACAAGCAGTTCAGAGCTGAAGTGCAGACACTTGGAGTGATCCGGCACACGAACATCGTCCCACTCTTAGGATTCTGCGTCAGAGGGAACACGAGGCTGCTTGTGTACCAGTACATGGACAATGGGTCGTTGGACGCACACCTCTTCTCGGAAACCAATCCCTGTCTCCTGAAGTGGGATCTTCGGTACCGGATCGTTCAAGGTATCGCCAAGGGCCTAGCGTATCTCCACGAAGAATGCCAAGACTGCATCATACACTGCGATATCAAGCCCGAAAACATACTCCTCGACGCGGAATTCGGCGTGAAAATAGCAGACTTCGGCATGGCGAAGCTTCTTGGACGGGAGTTCAGCTCTGCACTGACCACGATCCGAGGAACCATGGGCTATCTTGCGCCGGAGTGGGTGTCTGGACAGCCGATCACCAAGAAAGCAGACGTCTATAGCTTTGGCATCGTGCTTCTGGAGATCATCTCGGGGAGAAGGACTACCAAGAGACTGAAATTCGGAAGCCATCGGTATTTCCCCCTTTTTGCTGCTGCACAGCTGAATGAAGGCAACGTGCTGAGCTTGCTGGATCCTAGGCTGGAAGGAAAGGTCAATGTCGAGGAGCTTGATGTCACCTGTAGAGTTGCCTGTTGGTGCATCCAGGACGAGGAGAACGACAGGCCGTCGATGGCCCAGGTTGTTCGTATGCTGGAAGGTGTTTTGGACACTGAAATCCCTCCAGTTCCGTCTTCCTTCATGAACCTTGTTGAGGGTGAGAGCAGCAGTACATCTTCGGAAGAAGGCTAATATTTTCTTTACTATATATGGGGACAATTGATTACGATATGGTCCCTGTTTGGGCGCTGATCTTTTTTCTGCTATACATATGACCATGGGTGGAAATTCTTGGTTTATTAGGTAATTGACAGTTTAATCTGTTCAGACCATTATCAACAAGAATGAAGGGATTAATTGCAGTGTGTACTACTGGTCCAGTAAGACTAGTCTCAATGAAAGTTTCAATGGTAGGTTGTAACCATTGCTTGGATGACATGTACATTATTATATTTAAAGTATCGATTCCTTTAACGGTATAACACACGTCTAGACTTGAATTATCATACGCATGACCCCTGACCCTAAAATACTGATGTATATAATAATATAAAAATATAAAAAAGGAGTTCACATGTACATTATATCTGAAGTATCGATTCTTTTATTTTTTTTTTTTTGTTGAAGGAACTGGAGGGGCCTTGGCCCCTGCAGAAAATGCATTAAAAAAAAGAGTAGTTTATATGTACAGGAGAGTGTCATTCTGGAATTAAGAAACAAAAAAAAGGAGATAAAGAAAATGAAACTGGTACACCACTCTATTGCAGACTTTGGATCCATTGATCAAAAGATGCAGAAAGACTTGTCTTGACCCTTAGGGAAACAAGATGAATTTCTTTGAGAAAAATGCCTCTGCAATGTTGTATGCCAAACTGGTTGTTGTTGAAGACGATTTCATTCCTGGCCATCCAGATTGTCCAGCTCATTAGCTGTCAATAGCTGGTCATTATGGGATTGGCCCATTTTGGTTTAATAATCAATTGATCTATTTGAGTGCTGAAATGTTCTTAAAAGGTGTTCTCACTTAATTTGAGAGGGGATGTCAAGGTTGAGGAGTCCCTAGCATTGACGTGCAAAAGGGCAATGCCAAAACAGATGTTGGACCGTTCCCCATCCCTGGGCTGGGAGGCAAAATTCGGCAATTGAAGGACTCAAGGTTCATTTGCGTCTTTTCTCCCGAGAATATTCCTTGTGCTCAATCTTGTCATTCAACAAAAGCCAAAAGAATACCTTGTGTTTTGGTTCCTGACAAGGGGACTTCCAAAGCCACTTGAATGCCGGATCAATGATCCGTGTTAGATGGCCTGCAAGGATTTTATAGGCCGCTTTGGATTTGAAAATTGGGGTTCCTATATGAATCATGTGTTCATGGTATAACTTCACACATCATCATGTTCCATTTTCATCTAGAGTTATTTGGTTCATTTGTGTCATCTTCATTTTGTTGTATGACTAATTATCTGCACTTGATCAAAAGCTATCTCGAGAAAGAGTCCCGGATGGAAGAGGCTTGTGATATCTTCCATATCCACTCAAGGTTCATTTGCTTTCTCCCGAGAATATTTCTTGTGCTCAATCTGTCATTCAACAAAAGCCAAAAGAATACCTTGTGTTTTCCGACAAGGGGACTTCAAAGCCACTTGGATAAGTCTTTGCTTTGCAAATGAGAATGCTTGTGGGAAGGCATCCTTAAAAATATCTTCCATAGTGTTTATTGTGATAAGTCTTTGCTTTTATCCGCCGTAAGAGACAAGTTGTACCATTCCTTGTTTGAATTACTGCCATTCCTTTGAATACAGATAGCAATTTCAAAACATCCCTCCACCAAAAAGAGCCCTTTTTAACTGAACCAGGTAATCTACCATTTGAATAGTGTTTTTCCCAAACAAGGTTCACCCATGGAATATCCTTCTTGTTGAAGAACTTGTCTAGATTTTTCATGAGTAAAGCTTGGTTGTGCAATTCCAGATTGATGACACCCAGCCCCCCTTCTGCTTTTGCCTTACAAACCATTTCCCATGCTGCTTTTGGTTTGCTTCCTCCATTTACATTGGAACCTCTCCATAAGCAGCATTTTCTGTATTTATCAATCTGTTTTATGACTGCCTTGGGGAGTTCCAATGTACACATATAAAAGGTTGGCAAGGAGGAGAGAACAACATTTGTTATTTGAAGCCTACCAGCCTGATTCAGCATTGATGAGATACCTCCCAGCCTTCTTTCACATTTAGAGACAAGAGGCAGAAAATCAGCAATCTTTGGTTTGGTTGTGCCCATTGGGAGGCCAAGATAAGTAAATGGCATGGTTCCTTTGGAGCAGCTAAAAGTTCTTGCCAAGTGTTCTAATCTTTCTTCTGAAATATTAATAGGCAGCATCATTGACTTGTTATAATTTACCTTTAAGCCAGTTGATTGAGAGAAGACTTGCAGTAGAGTTTTGAGGAAGAAGAGCTGATTGGGATCTCCTTCCATGATAATTAATGTGTCATCTGCATATTGTATCACTGGAAAGTCTTGATCAGTCTGTAGTGGGATAGGTAATTGCAGCATTCCCAAATCCTTTGCCTTGTTCACTAGTACTTGCAAAAAATCAGCAGCCAGCACAAACAGGAGGGGTGACAATGGGTCCCCCTGTCTTACACCCCTTTTGCAATGGAGTCTTTTCCCAGGCACTCCATTGAGTAAAACTGAAGAAGAACCTGAGCCAAGTATTGCTTTCTTCCAAGAGAGCCATTTTTGACCAAAGCCCTGTGCTGTCAAGGTTTTTAGGATAGCTTGATGCTCCATTTTATCAAAAGCCTTTTCAAAATCCAGCTTTAGAATAACAACTTTTTTTTTTGATTGGTGACATAGATGTATATATTCAAAGGCCCAGGCTAGACAATCCTGAATGGTCCTTATTTTGATAAAGCCATATTGGTTTTTGTGTACTAAAGAGATAATTGAACCTTGCAGTCCATTAGCCAGTAGTTTTGTGAGCAGCTTCACTGAGGAATTTAACAAAGAGATGGGTCTGAAATCATTGACTTGCTCAGCATTGTCAGTCTTGGGCACAAGGGTGATGTAAGAAGCATTGATGCTTTGCAAACAACAGCTGTTATCAAAGAATCTATTGCAAAGGTTGTAGAAATCTTCCTTAATCACAGGCCAAGAGGCTTTGATGAACTCATTATTGAACCCATCCGGCCCCGGGGATTTGAAGTTGGGCAGTGCTTTAATGGTGTTATCAATTTCCTCCTGTGTGAAAGGCAACTCAAGGCTGTCCAGGTTTGGATTTCTCTGAATGACAGTATCTGGATTGACTGTGAACCCTTCAAATTCAGAGACCCCCAATCTTTCTTTATATTCTTGTCAAAGGATCATTTCCTTTTCTTTGTGATCGGTGCTTTTAATACCTGAACTGGAGGTCAGCTCACTAATCAAATTCCTCCTATTTTTGAGGGTTGCATTTGCATGAAAGAAGTGAGTTCCTGCATCTCCCAGCTGCACCCATTTAATGTTGCCTCTCTGACGCCAGTAGGTTCTTTGCTTTTCTAGCAATTGCAACAGGTGGTTCTGCAGGATTCTATGGAAATTCCATTCATGGATGCTTAGATCTCTGTAATCTGCTAGGACCTCGAGGAAAAGGATCATTATTCTAACATTGGATATGGTGACTTTCAAACTGTGCAGCGAGGCTTGCCATTCCTTTAAGTCCTTCCTTAATCTTTTCAGCTTGGCTGTTATCAGTTTAGCACTATCATCAATGTTGCAAGGAGAATTCCAGCTCTGACTCAGGATGCTTTGATAATCCTGGTGTTTTAGCCAGAAGTTTTCAAATCTGAACACTTTACTTCTTGGGATGAGTGTGGAAATGCTAACCACACAGGGGCAGTGATCAGAAGGGATCATATCTAATGCAGAGGCAGTAGTATCAGGATAAGAATTGGTCCATGAGTTGGAGGTGAAAACCCAATCTAACTTTTCTAGTAAAGGCATCAACTGCATATTTGACCAGGTATATTTTCTGCCTTTAAGAACAATCTCATTCAGGCCTAACTGACTCAGAGCAGCATTGAATCTGAACATTTCAGCAATGTCTCCACCTGGCTTATTCCTGTCTTCAACTTTCCTTATGAGGTTAAAATCTCCCAGTAATAACCAGTCAGCCTCAGTGTGTATTTGGAAGCTTTGCAACCAATCTAGGAATGCATTTTTGCCTGTAGGCGTACAAGGGGCATATACACATGTGAGAGTCCATTTACTAGTATTATGCCTTGTACAAAACTCCACTGTTACAGCAAAGTTATTAATCGAAGTGCTGATTGCAGAGAAAAGTGACCCTTTCCAAGCTATTAGAATACCCCCCGAAGCTCCAACAGATGGAAGGTATTCAAAACAGTCAAAGGTAGGAGGGCAGAATTTTCTCAAGAACATAGAATCGAAATTCTCTTTCTTCGTTTCTTGTATGCAAACAATATCACATTGTGCTTCTGTAATCTTGTTTTTAACTGGATCCCATTTCCATGAGGAATTTAGTCCTCTCACATTCCAGGTCAGAACTCTCCATCTTCTAGAATGAGCTTGATTCATTGAAACAACTTAAAAACATACCGATTACAGACATATGCATAACATTTGTCTTTTACCTAAACGAGGTGAGTATTTCTGCCACTAGGCTTGACTAATCTTAAGAAGCATTCAAGAAAGCAAAAGTAGTGGAACCTCATAGTCATAGGTGTTACAACTAACATGATAAAGTCTGGGTACATAGGACTAAAATCTGACATGCATCTAAACTGGACTGACAGGCCCCAGGCTGTCATCATCCTTGTCAGCTTCATCATCCTTGCTTTTGGTCCACTTTGCCTTGTTCTTTTGCTTCTCTATTGGCTCTTTCAGCCCATTGCCTCTAATCAGGTTCTCATCCTTCAGTGCTTTAGGCTCTAAGCTGCAAAACTGAGTACCCAAAGATTTTATTACTTTGCTGGACAGAATTGGTGGGGTGCAAGCAGTGCACTTTTTATTAGAGCATTCTGAGTTTTTGAATCCATTATTCCCTTGCCTAACTCTATCACTTCTACGCACCTGAGTGTCTACAACTGGTGTTGGCCTTCTAGGTGTCTTCTTTTTCCTCTTGTCTTCCTTTCCAGCAGACTGTTCCTGGGAGCCTCCTTCTTTACAACCTCCCTTTGAGCTGTCTCCCTCTGAAATAATGGTGGAAAATTCTTTGGTAGGGGGTTCAAGAGAGCAGGACTGTGGAATTGAGATGGAGACTATACCAGAATTGTTGTCCAGCAATAAGGCTGCTCCAGAGGTGAGGAATCCTTTTGCCCAGTCAAAGTTTTCTGGGGAAAGAATCATGGAGTTAAAGAAGGGTGCCCAGTCAGCTGAAATTGTAATAGAGATTTGTTCACCATTACCTTGACAATTGTGCTCCCAGGGCATTGCAAGCTCAGCCCTTTTTCTTTTAGCAATCAGATTTCCATGGGTTTGTTCCCACTGTGAGCTGGGGATGAGAGCCATCCCTATCTGGAGCTGATTATTGAGATTGGGGTCCTGGTTTAGCAACTGCTGATCATCTCCAATATTGTCCAGGGGTTCCAGAAGGTCATTCAGATTATGCTGAGGCATCTGCTGATCATCATTTATAAGAGGCGCCAGCTCTGCAGGTTCCACAAGCTGCTCCTGGTTGATGATGAAATTGCCATTTTGATGAACCATTTCTTCAGGCTCCTCATCCACATTCCCCATTATCTGGTCCTGAGGCACCTCCTCTCCAATGACATCATTAATAGGAGGGATAGGGAAGGCATTGTTAAGGCCAGCATTATTGATGTTCATGTTGGCTGGCATTTGAACAGCATTCTGCTCTTGCACTGGGTTCAGTTGCTGCAGCTGTGAGATGTTTTCCTCTACCACTTCCACCAAGTTTCCAGCCTCTGGATGGTCTTGATTTGGAGGTGGTGGGATGACTGGGTTAATGATGACTTCTAGGGGGTCAACTGGTAGGTTCAGATCAATTTCCATCTGCTCTCCTACTTGTGGCATCACATTGAGATCTTGAATTTGTTGGGCTGGTTGATGGGCCGGGCCCTCCGGCCATGCAGGCCAAGGGTCCCAGGGGTTGGGTCCTTGCTGAATGTTTAGGCCCAATTGCTGACCATCCATTTCATTTATCCTATTCTGCTGCTGCTCTCCCTGGTCTCCCTCCTGTTCCTGCTGATTCATTCCCTGCTGGATAACTGGTTGCCCGAGGCCAAAGAAATCAAAGGGAACTATGTCCTCCAACTCCAGCTCATCAGGTATCTCATCTTCTTCCGGTGGTTCATCCCCAAGCTGAACTTGCTGCATGACCTCACATTGGATGGTCCATGACTCTCCATTGAGGTCATGGGAATCAGAGTAAGTGATGAATTGGGGGATTCCTTGAACATTTGTTACTCTGACTCTGGCCATGATTCTTCCAGGGTAGGCATTGCTCTCTTCCCATAGTAGGAGTCTCCCGAACTTACTGACTGCATTCTGAATGTGCCGCTCTGACTTGTAATCTTCCGGGAAGCCTAGCATCATCACCCAATAGTCATCATTGAAGAAAACCCTTCTCCAATTTCTAGCCTCATTGTGCTTGACAAACGAGATGTGCATATTTCCGCAAACCATAGGACTGTTTCTAATCATATTGTCTCTTTCATAGGCATGGTAGAAACGAACATAAGCTTGTCCTAAGTGGCAGGGCAAAATCTCTCTTGGGTTGATGCGCTTCTCTATCAAGAAACCTCTAATGGTGTTTCTGACAGCACCAAAGTTGAGCATGTTACCAGGGAGCGGGTCGAAGACGGCGATCGCCAGGTCTTCGTTGGTCGGTGGCGGCCTCACCGGAGCCACCGCCCGACACATGAACTCCCTGTTGGGGATGTCCACCCAATGGAAGCTCGCCGGAACAAAAGGTCTTGGGTCAGCTCGCTGAAACGCCATTGATGCTGGCCGAAGCTCCAGACCAGAGCCCGCCGGCGGAGAGCACTGTAGCGGGACGTTGGGGTTTTCGCGTAAGCTTTGGTTTGGGGCGGAGGAATGTGGAGAGCCGGGGGAAAGGGGAGGGGGACGAAGCAGTGTATTCACTCCCTCTCGCACAGTGGTGGGCTCTCGTTCCCTTGTAGAATTAAACGCCGGCACATTTCCCCTGGCGGCCCAAGAGGGAGCGAGCGACATAGCGCGCGCTAAATCCGCGAAAGAAGAGAAGACCGGTGGGCTTGACGAAGACGGCCCAGCAGCCGCCAAGTTGAACCAACCAAAGGGCGCGCTTCTAGCCGCCAAAGATTTACTGTTGTCGGTCCTCTGTTTAAAATGTTTGACCGCGTTTAAACCACGGCAGTTTACAGTAACATGCCCCCAGCCAAGGCAAGCCCGGCATTTGATTGGGTATTTGCATGCCGCCCTGCTGTGACCATGCAACAGGCATCGTTGGCAGAAAGGTGGCAGAGCCCTTTCTCCAAAGACAGTGTCCCCCAGAGGATCTGGGTGAGATTGCCTGGTCGGGACGCCATGAATCTGGTCAGCATCCAACCTCTGACCACTTGGAGGTTGAAGACGAAGATTTTTGCCAGGCAATGGAGGTTGGGGACGGAGCGGGATCGCATTGGCTCCCGTGGCATGAAGAGGAATCGCATTGGCACCAGAGAGAACATGGCTGTTGAGGCTGGAAGGCTGTGGCCTAACAATCTCAGCGAAAGTAGCAGAAGGGCGAAAACGATCAAGAACAGGGGGCCAAAGTGGCTGAGGAGATCGCTTACGCGCAGGGAGCCAAGAACGTGCTTCATCCTCAAGGAAGCGAGAGTACTCTCGTCTCCAATTGGGGCCGCCATTGCCCCAAAGGTGCAGACTAAAGGAGTAAAGCTCACAAGAGAATGATCGAAGGTTGTGAATGTAGAACCCAACAGGTTTGGAAGAGACGAAAAACTTGAACGTTCTGTTAGCAAGCAGAGTTACACGAAAATGGTGGGCAGCAACGCCAAAGGTGGCCTGCAAGATCGTGCTAACCGAACAGGAGTCCAGACGGAACTTGCATCGACCAAAAGCAATCACAAGTGCAAAGGTTGGGTTCGGACAAGAAACCAGGAGATGGAAACGCTGTTCAACTTCTTCCTGGAAGCGTTTCCCAGGGGAGAAAGAAAGCCCCGGCAATTCCATGACCAGGAGGGAAGAACCAATCACAGAGGCAGGGTCAAGGGCGGAGCATCAGAAAGACTTACAGGGGGAAGTCCTCCGATCAAAACAGCATTACTCGAGTGGCCGAGACGAAGAGATGCCGGGGGAGACGATGCAGCCAGCCATGGCCGCGACGACTGCGGCGGCGGTGGTTAGGCGGCGGCGACGGGCGATGGCGGCGATCGGCACCTTCACCGCCACGGGCGGCTGGCGAGGGAGCCCGTCGCATGGCGTGCCCAAGCGGCGGCGAGGCCACGGTGCTGGCCGCGGAGGTCGACGGCGTGCCGCTGGCGTAGCTTGGTTCTGGCTTCGATTTAACATATTAGAATGAACATATCATTCGATTCTTTTAAATGTACAATGCACATTTAGACTTGAATTATTAACGCCTAGACTTAAATTATTGTATGCATGACCTATGATCCTAAAAGACCGATGTATATAATATATAAAATATAAAAATATATGTAAAAAAGAGTTAGCAGGAAAGGGTTATCAACAACTTCTGAGAGGGCTCTCTCGGCCCTCAAGTTTTGGACAACCAGGAGCGACCTAGCCAATCCAACCCTCAAGCACTATATTACCATCTAGATGTGGGCCCCATCTAGACGTAGCCCAAGACCAATATGGTCGTTAGGCTGTACACATGACATGTACTAGTATCCGAGAGAGCCCATCATCGAGAAATCGGACTAGCCCAAACCTGCTAACTCCTGCCCCCCAAAGCTGGGGTTACAGGCCTACGCTACCGGGCCTGGCGAGAAGAGAGTTAGTGTCTCTTTTTTTATGCCAGTTTAGTGCTCTTAAATAATCCTTCCGGTACTATTTCTTTTTTCCTGCGAGGAAGTATAGGATACATACATGTATACGCGGCATAAATACAATTCTTATTAATAAATACGTGTGTGATCGCGTGGCCCTTACTGGACCTGTTCGTTGCATTGCATCGATCAAAACAGGCCTCTGGAGTGGATTCGATGGGCTGTACCAGACAGACCATACCAGCAATTGGCTAATTAATCCCGGCCGCAAAGAAAACTTAAATTACAACACGAGCCGCCTAATAAACACGCCGAGCGCAGCAGCAATCCGTGCGGGGCTCGCCGCGTCATCCTCGTCGCCGGTCGGCGGGGCGCCGCCGCCGCTGCACCATCACCACGGCAACTACGTCGCTGATGACCTCCCCGCCGTCAACGGGTCGGAGCTCAGGAACGGGCTGGAGGCCGCCGAGGTGAAGACGGCGCCCGTGGCGTACCTGCCCCAGACCAGCGCCACGAGGGGATCGACGAATGGCACCCCAAGGACCGGGTAAAATGACGTAAATGTTAAAACTTGTCTATTTTTCTCTTAAACAAGAGTTAGCAGGAAAGGGTTTATCAACAATACACTGGTAGTTTGGAACGTGTGTCGAAGGGGGTGGGATGGCATTCTTAGGATCAATTTTTTTAAGATAATAATTGACTGAGCTTAAAAATGGCAAATTGGGTGCGGCTTCTCTGGTCGTGTGAGTTGACCATGGTACCTGCAAACTGAACATTACTTATCAATTTCACCTCGAAAGTCACGGACCAACCGAACAAGTAATGTTATGCTCATTGCTCTTGCGAGCAGCACGGCGTGATACAGATCGATCCTTGAACATGGAAATTAGTTAGATGGTTAAAGTCTGCCAAGCCTCCCACTGGTGTCAGGTTTTATTTTAGTGTTTTTGTAACAAGACTAATGGCTTGGCATGGACGCGCAAGGCTCTGAACGGAAAGCATGTATTTTTAATTGGTACAAGTAAGATCATTATGTCATTATCTGTGCATCATCGTGTAACTTAATTACATCCAGAAAGCAACAGGCTTCCAGTACGGATCAGGAAGCTTATGAGCATCGGTCATCTCGTAGGACCGCGCCTTGCGCTGCGTAGTCACGAGCTGTCCTTCTTTATCGTACTTGAGACCAAACGTGGTGACCGCGAGCACGCGGCGATGCGGGTAGTAGCCGTCGTCGTGGAGCCGCCGCAGGTCCTCCTCGTCGTCGCGCGCCAGCGACTCAACCAGGCAGTACCTGGAGCCACCCATAGACACGAGCATGGCCCCGAGGTGCCTCCTGGACCCCGCGTCGAACAGCTGGTCCTTGCCGAGCTTCCACGCCGGCAGGCTCCTGAGGTCGGCCGGAACGGGCGCGACGTCGCAGCAGCTGAGGTAGCCTAAGCCGCCCTCATGGCAGCAGAGGCCCACCCAGGCGTCCAGCTCGTCGTCGAAGAACGCCTCGCCTTTGAACGGCAGGAACCAGCTGCCGTGCGACGCCCACTCCCGGCTCTCCGTGTCGAAGGAGAACGTGTTCCTCTCGTGGGTGACGAAGAGCGTGCGCCCATCGGGGTGCAGCGCGGAGGACCATAGGCGGTCACAGTGGTCGAAGGGCGGCGGCGAGCCGACTCGGCTCCACGACCACGCCGCGTCGTCATTTGGGAACGTGCTGTCGGGCGGTGGCGCCGCGGCGCTGAGCATGTCGAACTGGCCTGCTCTTAGAAGGTAGAGGCTGCCGGCGACGGCTGCGAAGAAAGGTTTAACGAAGAGCTTGTTGCCGCCAAGGCGTGGCCAGGGGCAGACGGCGAGCGCCGTCGTCTGGACATCGAACACTGGGAAGGCAGGGTAAGGCGATGGCTGCATGGCAAGGATCTTGGTGCCGTGGGAGGCGAAATACCAGGAGCTGCCGTGACGGGTCTCGAAGCGGACAACCGGGTGCTCGGGGAGGGACTCCGGCCCGGCGTCGGAGCCGGAGGGGTCCAAGGCGTCGACGTCGACCTTGTAGACGCTGTATCCCCTCTCCCAATCATCCAGAATGAGATAGAGATGCTTCTTCTGCTGCTTGCAACGCTTGGCCGCGGGGTGGCACTGGCAGTTGCAGCAGGGCTCAAGCTCGCACTGATGCCGCTTGTTCGACATGCTCCTCTTCCTCAACGACGCCTGTGTGGCGTACCGTATATATTTCCTTCTCGCCGTGCCCACAGTCCGAGACCTCTTCGCCTTCCGACTCGACTCCTCCTCGGTTCCCCTTCCGTTCCGTCCGATTCCTTGCCGTAGATCCCTCTCTTGATTCTTGAACGGACGAGGCACATCTCAACGTGGTGGCTCACTTCACTGCGAAGCCGCCGCGGGGTTTTTGAAGGCCAGAACACGACGGGCAACAGATCAACGCTGCTGGCGGCGGCAGCTGACGTCACCTAGGTGGGCGCGCCTGATGAAGGGAAGCGGATGAGAAGCCGGCAGACGTGCGGGAACGAAGGAAGGGGTGGCGGCGGATTTCCTGCGGGCTGCCTAACTGGGCCTCGGTCCAAATAAACAGAAGCGGTCAGAAAAGGTCCGCCCTCGACACAATGGGCCGTGTAAGTTATTGTAAGTCATTTTTTCTCTTTTTTTTTTCGAGAACTCTCTTTTTTTTGTTACAATCTCTATCTATAACTTAACATGTCAGAAAATTAATTTCACGGCCATCCACAGGCCTCCAACGTTGAAAGATTTAAGCATAAATCTTGCCTCTTGCGTAAGATATATAGGAATTTTTTCTTAGATAATGGAAAATAATATCTCGGCCTCTGTAACTGAAAATACACATGATCAATCAGCACTATTGTATGGACATGGACTGAACAGATTGAAATGTCGAGACATTTCAACAGATTATAGACACATTTCATTAGATGAAGAAAATTGATCAATTTATTAATGCTTATCTAACAATAAAGAATCACTAAGCATAACCCAATCCCCGGCCTCCTCTCCTTCCTCCTTCCTCTAACATACCACCAAAATTTTCTGGTTCTAGTTTGTTATACAGCTAACAACCTCTTGTCATGTCCAAAAGTTCGAATCCATCACGATAACCACAGCAATGCTAAGTACCAACCGAAGGAAGAACCCTTTGTCCCTTCCGGTTCTTAGTCTCCATATTGCAGATCCCTCCGCATCACTTGTGGGCGTCGTAGTTGTGTTTGCGGTGCCAGATCCAGTGCTGTTGCCCAGCAACTTACTGCATGATGAAGGCCAGCATTAGCAAAGCTTAAGTGTCGAGCGAGATATGACATGCAGCATCTGATTTAACATTTCATATTCAGATATCCTGACGAATCACTAAAATAGACTTTATGCTTATGGTCCATGATACAATTTTTCAAAAACAGGAATGTCCACTGCAAGGTAATCTTAGCTGCTATTTTTTTCTACAGTAATAGATGGTCTGTTGTCAACCTCTTAGTAGGGTTATATGATTCCTCAAGCTCATGTGTCCTTTCTATATATGTGTTATTGATGTTGGAGCTTATTGCAAGGTCATAAGAAAAGAGGTTCAGGCGTTCAGCAGATTTTGCTACAAAAGCAGGAAGGGGTTTGCACAGAAAGGGACCCTAAATTCACAATAAGCATATAGAGATTGTAAGCAAGTCGAAGAATAGAATGATTTTACCACCACTGCTGAACAGTTTTTGTTTATTTGGTACATATTATCTTTTAGCATTAACAAGCATTGATAATAATAGATAAGTAGAACAATATAATCGACATCACAAAGGAGAAGTTTCAGCAATTTACCTTCCAGGAAATAAACAGCTGTCATGACCTGCACAGTGAAAGATATCCATTTGTTAGGAAAGCAGAGTGGATGTTGAAGATATTTTTTTTATATGATATTTGCAAAAGATTGAAGCAAAATTCGTTATGGCCCAATATGTGAACACAAAAAAACTAGTCTGACATGTTTAGGGCCTTTGAACACAGAGGTGCACATATTTAGGGGCTTTGAAAACAGAGATGCACATGTCTAGGGGCTTTGAACACAGAGATGCACAACAAAGTCCTAGAGGTAGAGGAATATTCTAAGGCCACTCAGAAAAAGATGAGCAAATTTAAAAAATAACCCACACCAGTAAATTATCAAATGAGGACAAAATTGTCCGTTCACATGGTCCTTAGACCTCAGAACCACCAAAAGAAGGAAACCCTTGTTAGCAGATAGTACATGGAGCCCTCGTAAATTTCATGTCATGGGGAAGCTTTGGCCTCATGTTGCAGAGTAAATCAAGAGCTTATCAATAGGTTTGGGAAGCCATACCAGAAGAACAGAAAGTTATTTTCTGATGATAAAAAGGACTTTCAATCCAGAATGCAATCTAAATGGCACTAGGTACTGTAGAAAGCGCCAAATGGCCAAGGCCCACTCAGATTATGTTCAGTGGTTTCCATTCCATGTTGCCTGAGCAGATAACCACCAAATGCCTAAAGGCCAGACTCGGTGTTCGCCATCCACATTAGCTACCCTAGAGCAAGGCTTAGTTAGTGCTTAGTACTCTAAAGCAGTCTGTGAGGAAAACTGCAGATCGAGCATCATACTTCCATAGGCATGTGTCCAAAATATAATAATACTGCCCCCATACCAGACAATGCTACATGCTCCCAGCACTCCCTCCAGTTGGCCACTACCATGGATCGCGCTTTGTCTTGATCCCACATTGCATCCAGATCCAAGAGATTCCAGCCTGCACTTTCTCCTTTTCCATTTCTCTCACCTTGCCATTTTTTTTCTATATAAGATAGGAGTAATGGTATAGCCTTTTTTGCACATGACGAGGGTAACTATTACTGCCCCTGCCCCCAACAATTAGAAGTTCTGTTTCAGCAGCATTAGCTCATATATAGTTCTTGTGACATGGTAGTGCCGTGATTCATATGGCAAGAGTGCCTAACCTCCTGCAAGGAAAAAAAAACGTCTAACCTCCTGGCCAGATGCCCTCAGTTGAGTTGTATGCTGGCCACATAACCCAATGCCTTGCAGATAAGGTTAGTCTCGAAAGTACAAAGACCAAACTCCCCATCAATGACTGTTAATCTTGAACATGAAAAGTATACATGAGTGTATGATAAAATGTTGCAAGCTTCCAAACGTGTCCTAGATCTTCAGAATGGCCCTCCATTTGCTACACAACAATGCCCAGATGCCCAGGTACACTTGGCTGCATTTGAAAGCCCTATTGAAGTATTGAGAATGCAACCTGTACCAATGCTGCAATGCAGAGCATCCAAAAGGAAATCATGGGCAAGCAGAAAGATCTCCCATCACGGTTCACCTTTATTAGCCTTTAGAGCACGCCACAGCCCTTAGCCACATGACCATTAGCCATGATTGAACTTTGCCGAAAGATGAGAAATATATTTTGTTTTCAAGTTTTTTTTTTTTTTTTTTTTGCCCCAAGTGAATGAGAAGGAAGCATGAATGCGGTCAAATTCCTGTCTGACAAAACACCGTATAATCCATAGGCAAAGTCGAAAAAGAGGATGGCCATTCATTCCCACATGCTACCCGCTTCCATGATGAACCGAAGAGTGACATGACATGAAAGGAGCAGCAGGATGACATGGTGAAAGTGATGTAAGGACTACCGAGCACTGACCAGGCGTGCAACCGGCAATGTACCCTTGGGGCCAGTAGGCAATGGCAAGTTGGCATTCAGGACAAGAATGTGCTGTGAGCATAGCATTGCAACGGCTCACATGGGAAAAGGAGACGATTGATTCTTTTGTACACTCGTGGCGCCAAAGTACTCCTACCAAACGACGAAACTAGTCTGTATTGGGGGGGACTGGCGGCTCCTGGCAATGGCATCCATCCAACCAGCACGGTCCACAGTGCATACCGCCACAGCGGTGAGCACTCGCTCGAGTCGTCCAGGCCTGGCCAACGGCTGACTGGCAGAGCACCAGACAAATCTACAGCCAGATCCAGCTCGACTCCTGTCGGCTGCATCCCCATAGCTGTTGCGCTGCTGCGCCTGCGCGTGTTTCTCTCGTCCTACGTGGCCAAATCAAAAGCGCTGCTACATGTAATGGGGTACGGATGGGAACGTAGCCAGTGAGGAATGCCTGCATCTGGATGGTGGTGTGGTAGACTGGAATTGGATGATCCGATGCCACGGATTCTCTCCCTGCGTTAGATTTCTTTCTACAAGTACGTACAGTATGTTAGATGCAGATCAATGTACGGAAACAAATCATCTGATTTGATTGATCTCCTCCCATCTATCGAGTCAGCAGCAACCACCAACGGGTTCTTTCCCGTACCTCCATATTCTCCCTCCCGCAAGGCCCCAAACCGAAAGCAGCAGCTTTGGTTTGTCCAGCTCCACTCTTCACCTACAAGGAAAAGCAACCTTTCTCCTACCCATCGATGATCGTTTCGTGCAATCAATCAGCCATGTCGCCCCCGCGTTTCCATGATGAATGAGCGGCCGGCACCTGCTGCTTTTCTGGGCGTCCGGGAGTGACAATGGCGTCGCTCCTACTGCTCGAAATCACGCCGGAACGATTCCATTGACCCCGTCCGACACTACGCACTTCCGTCACGAGAAGCTACTGGGCAGTTTCGCTTCACACGGATGGCGACGAGCAGCCAGACAAAAAAAAAAAAAAAGGATTCCAGGCGAGAGTACTCACTCGGATCCACGGTGGTGACCATGCCGGCGCCCTGGAAGTAGCAGGAGCCGGCGGCGCGGCCCTGGGACTGGTAGTAGGCGTCGAACGCGAACGACGCGTGGCTGCGCACGTCGTCGGGCTGGTAGCACGGCTGCCCGGGCTGTATCGCCGTGCAGTCGGCGCGCCCGGGGCCGCACGCCCAGTCCATGGCCGCCTGCACCGCCTTCTCGTCCGCGTCGTCCGCCGCCACGCAGAAGGTCCGGTCCGTCGTGTCGTTCCTGAGGAACCCGTCCGCGCCGGACACGTGGAGGAGGTACACGGGCGTGCCGTTCCCGTAGAACAGGCCCCAGTTCGCCTCCGACACGGGGCCGGGGCGGAGGTCCTCGTTGAAGAGCTCGTAGATGTAGGCGCTGGACTGCGCGGCGGCGCCGGGCGCCATGGGCGTGCCGGGCCTGTCCTCCAGCACGTGCTTGATGAGGTTGGAGTTGTAGGCGTCCGCGTTGTCCCTGGTCGCGTACGGCTCCGCGCGCCGGTCCCCGTACGATGGCCACCCGGTCTCCGTCACCAGGATCGGCACGGTCGCGCCGCCCGTGGCGTTCAGGTTCCGGACCGCCACGCGCACCGCGTCCAGCATCGCGTCGAACACGTTGGTGTAGTGGAGCAGCGTGTTGGGGTCCACCATCTCCAGCGACGGCGGCAGCGGTCGGAACAGCGCGTTGTCCAGCGGGATCACGCCCTTGCTCTGCATCAGCGAGTAGTAGGGGTACAGGTTGAGCATCAGCGGCGCCGAGGTGTTGGCGAGGTGGGCGAGCAGCGGCGCCACGAACGACTTGTCCAGGGACTGGTTGAAGAAGGCCTGCGACGGCGGGAACGGGTCCAGCACCACGGAGAAGGGCAGCGGCGTCGACACCGGGATGGAGGACAGGTTGGCGGCGGCCAGCGCGGCGGCGAGGGACCGGATGGCCGGGAGCAGCACGGGCAGCGCCGGGGGAGCGCGGTCGGCACCTCGTCCCCGACGGCGATGGCGGAGATGACGTTCGGTGTGCTGGCGTTGACGCCCGCGAAGGGGAGCACGCGGCGGGAGACCCAGGAGGCGGCCGTCGCCGGGGAGGAGCCCAGCGCCAGGAGCTCGTCGTTGGGGACCCCCACGATGGCGCGCACGCCCGAGCCCGCCAGCGCCGACAGCATCCGCGGGTCCGCGTCGTAGAGGCGCACGCGTGTGATCCGCTGCGCGCGCAGGAACGACGCCAGGTCCGACGGCGACAGCAGGTTCGTCACCTGCGTGCCGATCGTCACGCCCACGTACGGCTCGCCGGAGCCGGACCCCGCCGCCGACACCACCACCGACGGGCCTGCTGCGGTCGCAACAAGTCAGGGAGAGCCGGCATTTCATTAGAGAGAGAAAGAGAGCGAGCTTACAGTGAAGAGAGAGGAGGTGGAGCAAGAGGAGGAAGGGGAGGAAGAACACGCGGCTGCCACTGCCACTGCCACTCCCTCCTCTGCTCCTGCTCCCCATTGGGATTGGGGAGTGTGCCCTGCTGCTGCTCCTTTTCGTGCCGGCCTCCGGGATTGCCTCTTTTGACGAAGACTGGTGCTTTCGATGCGCACTCGCTCGCTTTCTCCAGGAATCTCCTTCCCTCCCGGCTCCCTCCCTCCCTCGGGCCTCGCTCGATTTCCGCTGCGTGGCGTTGGCTGGCGTGGGAGCGTGCGTGCTGGCCGCTTGGTGCTGGATGCAGGAGAGCTGGTCCCGGAACGGAGTCGGCGAGGTTGGTGCGGTGTCGGGGCAAAAGCCGCGTTGGGATTGGGGGATCTCCGGGGGCCGGTTGGGAGTGGGTGAATTGCTGAATCTAGAATGGGCTCTTTGTTTCTTGGTTGCTGGTGACTTCTTGGGTTCATTCGGTGATTAGTGGCGACTCATCACTCATCAGTCATCGCTGCTATTCGGTGTGGGTTGTGGGGGGACGTGGGGGGCAAAAAGGGCCGTGCGAGGAAGCAGTGTGCCAGGCAGAGAGTGAGCCACCTGGATAGTGGGCCCTGATAGTGACACCTGCACAAGTCATGTCAAGGATGGGTAGTTTACGGTGTACTAGGAGTACACTGGGATAATACCGGCCAGCTGCATACCCCTTTGCTTTTTCCAAGGCAATTTTACAGCAGTGATCAACGATCCAAGCACCAAGCAGCATGTTCTTGGCCAGCACTGTTGAGCTCAAAGCGAAGTTTTTTTTTTTTTTCACATGCCATGAGTACTTTTACCCTCTACTTTGGCATTACTGGAAGTCTAGTCTGTTGCTTCGGCTAGAACTCTGGCCGATTCTCTTCCAGCAGTTTGTCGTCAGCGGTAAATGACTGTTGCGGTCATCAATTATAGGGGGATCTATATGTACTAGTACCTCTATAGTGTGCTCAATCTCTAGCAAGCAGCATGTTTTTGGAGGAAGAAAGGTGGCCTTAAAAGACCTATCTGTACCTTTTTTATTAATTATTGTTTCAAATTGTCCTGTTTTTTAATATGTGTTCAAAAAAATTATCGTTCTAGATTTCCATGCCATAAATTTGACTCGATTTATAAAAAATACATTCAATATTTATGTATCTTAATAAACATATTAAAAACTAGATTTAAAAATCTTTTTAAGAATATTCATTATGAACTATAAATATTAATATTTTTAAAATATATTTAATCAAAGTTGTTTCTCAGAAAAAAAAAAAAGGGAGTATGAGATGTGAGACTGCTGTTGTCTTGTTTATTTCTTAAAAAAAGGAGCCGTAACATGCCATACTACCATGCTACCAAAAAAAAAAAAAAAAAATTGTCGTCTTTGGTTAATATACTATTTCTTCATCACCTTACACTTTCCTAGCTAACCAACTTTCCAACCACCCTCACACTTGCACATTCAGTACATCTATATATTAGTGTAAAGTTTGAATAACTAAGCTTATAAAGTTTGGCCTTTTCAAACCACCCTCAATACTTCAGTAGCAACGTCCACTTTGGGAACTCGTAACGCCCAGGGACCCGAAATTTAACAAGCACAATCCCCATGCGGCAGCGATAAATGACATGCTAGTTCCCATCAATAAGACAGTACTAGTAGCCTAGATTTGCTGTCCCTGAAGTAGTAAAGGACAAGGTACCCTAGACCCTAGTATTGAGATTGAAAGCATGAACGAAGCAGACAAATGTCCAAGTTGCTTACTGTTACTGGGGCCAAGCATTTGGAGATTTGGTCGTCCGTAAAGCTAACAGTGGCATGCAACAATATTACATTAGGTAAAACGACTTAAAATATTCTTGTCGGTTAAAAAAATGGACAAGACAGTATCAAGGTAACTGAATAATGTTTGAAAAGCATTCTGAGGCCTTCAACTAAAGTTCAGCCTGCAGTCATTTCAGCTCAAAATAGACTGGCCTGGTTCAGCAAGCCATAAACCATGACAATGCAACGGTGACCTCTGATCAAATCATGTTCCGATGCCCTGTAGTCATTTTGTGTCGTGTGCAAGTGCAACACAACATGTGTTATCAGACTATTACACAACAAACCCTACAACCATAGATAGATCCAGGCGAAAGAAAATCATTGGGACCATGCATTGCCAACTGTGCTTGTAAATAGGTAGCACGCATGAAATTTTCCGTGTCATAACTGGAAACAGTATCTACTTCTAAGTTCTAAACTGAACTGTTAGCAGTTCTATTTCATATACAGAATATCTTCTAGAATCCAAAGGCAGGACTTGCCCCAGCAACACCATTACAGCAGGCAGCAGGAGACTAGCAATGAGTCAATGGCAGAGATGCAGCTGTGACTGTGTGCTACACATGGGGAAAACTTTGCCATATGTGGGCCTGCAACTGATCTCAAAACTATGAGTACTGCAGCAAGCAATGTGCAGGATCAGGATGCCTGGGACAAAAACCATAGCTGAGAACTGCAGCAAAGAAAACATACCTAGAACATTTTATTAGAGATTTGCTGCACAACCATCTCATTGGGAAAATGGATGACTCACTTCTGACAAGAAGCAGGCAGGAGACTAATTCAAACTTTCGTCAATATTTCTGCACCATTCCTAGTGACCAGTATGGTATGCTCAAACTGAGCTGCCCAGCTACCATCAGCAGTGACAGTCGTCCATCCATCTTCCCATGTTACACACTCTGTTTTCTCCATTGTAAGTATAGGTTCTGCAGAATTCCATCAAGATATTTCAACTTCATATGAAATATTTTTACAAGTGTAGGACTTCATGTATACATGGTATGCAAGAGCTTGTACAATTACTTCCAATGCCCCATTATGTCATTCTATATGCTCATGGTATTATCTCTGTGCCAAGTTTTTTCCCCGACAAACATGTTCAAGCAAGGGCAACCACTAGGAAATCTCCAGCACAGACTATTCTGAAGGGCATTAAACAATTAACTGAAATGGAAGTCAAACATATAATTGAAAAGGATGGATAGCACATACCAATTGTAAATGTTTGCCCCTCAACCATACGCCCTGAGTTTTCGTTGGCTACAAAACCAATAATTCATTAGTCCCATGTATACTAAAATCGCATTGTTTGAACAGGATATTGGAGCAATTGAACGCTGCCGTAAGATGGATAGGAAATATCAAACCGTAACAATCCTTGGGAACGATATAATGCGAATCTAATGAACACCCCCCCCACACACACACACACACAAAAGAAAGAAAAAACAACTAGGGGGAGAGACGTCCCCCTGATTTGTTATCAAGAAGTTTGTGCCAGCTTTCAAACCTTAACTGGTGGTGGGGGTTTCATAGATCCCTGGACTTCAGCAGCCTACCAGTGTAAATCAAGATAAATTGGCATCTAATGAAAGCTTAGACAGTTTTGCAAGGAAAAAATGGTTCCATCTTGCCAGTGACAATTTAAGCTTACATATAGTACTACATATTGTCAGTCTAAACAAGCAAATGTGCCTAACAATCAATGGAACTGAAAATTTAGGACATCTATAAGCAGGAAACCAGTAAATCTACCAATACGAGAAGCCACACTCCATGAATTATTATTATATAATGAAACGAATGTCAATACTAAAGTTGGTCTAAATGTCAAAAATGGTACCCACCATGATGTAGGATAAGTGGCTCAGAATGATACATAGTTCCAATTCCATGCCCAACAAAGCGTTCCACGACATAGTAGCCATAAAAATAGGCAAGCTTGCTGAAATAGCAAAAGGCAGAAAAAAATGCATGTGTTATAACAGAAGCAAATTAGATTAGATGCATACTTTTTATCATAGAACCAAAATCAGCCACAGGTTGTACAAAACTATATCAATGAAGTCAGCTGTCTTTGTATTTTACAGGTCCATATGTGATTCATCATAAGTACTACTATGTTCATCCTTTTTCTTGTACATTATTCAATTTAACCTGAGGTAACACAATGATGCGGGACATCATATAGATGGATCATCAACATTCAAGTATTCAAGCATATGAATTCAAACAGGATTTGGATACTAAGAATTGGTGGAGAAATCTGATTTTACTACTAGGATCAAGAATTCAAATTGAGTTTTACCTCTATGTATCTTGGAGAGTTGCTTAGTCTATACATGGAAGATACTAAGGTGTCCTATGAGTGTTTCTTAGGTGTTATTGAGTAATATGTTAGTTGCCATGCTAGTTGTCATCTAGTAGACTATTAGTTGGGCTCATAACCTATAAATAGAGGCAATGCCCTCAAGTTATGTAACATTGTTTTGTATCTTCACCATATGAATAGAACTCCATGTTTCTATCCTAAGATCTTGGATTAGATCTTGCTCTCGAGCTTTGTATTGAGCTCATACTATCCGTGGATTCGGATTGTTGTCCGTGGACTCGGACTGCCCTTAGGGCATTATCTATTAGCACGTTGAAGTGGTTCCTTCAACACTTTGTGCTATTCCTACACTTCAGCACCTTGGAGTTGTTCCTCCAAAATAGTGTGCTGCATCACACAACTTGAATCAACCAACAATCAAGTGTATGAAAACTACTTCGGTTGTCTAAACTGTATGATAAAAAAACAAAGAACCTTATTTTCTTGCCAATCTTTCTGTAGTTCACACCATCCCTGCAGACAGAAATGCCCTTCTCCAAGCATTCTTCAGCCGCCTGATACAGTTAAAAAAATCATTTGTGCATGTTCTGATGTAGGAAAGAATCAGCTGGTCAGTAAAACACAAACTACAAAGTAAAGAGAACCAATGATATAACACAGATGGAAAACCCTTCTGGACCATTTAGCCCCAAGAGATCTTTAAACTGAAACTGACATTGCAAATGTTCGTGAAAATCAGACAAACACACAGCAGAAAAACATGGCAAAATGTGCATTATGCAAATCAGAGCAGCTATTGGTTGGCTTACATTGAGAAAATGCTTGATAGAATCATCCACTTGTCCACATGCAAATGTTCTGGAGGTACCCCCATGGTATCCCTGTTGAGGAACATACCAAACTAGTTACAAAGCGGGAAACATCATCCAATTTGACTGCGCCACAATTTCGGAGGGTTTCTTACATTCAGGAACACATTTACATCAATATTTATAATATCCCCATTCTGCAGCAGAAAGACTTTGTTAGCCCAAGGTACTTGGGTACTACACTGAATAGAGATGCGGAGAGGCAAATTTCATTATCACCTGCAGCTGAGTTGAATCAGGTATCCCGTGACAGACACACTCATTTACTGATGTACATATACTTTTAGGAAATCCACGATAACCAAGTGGAGAAGGATAAGCACCAGCCTCAATGATCATGTTGTGAACTGCTGCGTCAATTTCATTTGTAGTAATGGATGGCTAGGATGAGATTGAAACAAATACTGCATTATTAAATTATAGAAATCTAAGAATGCAGTCAGAGAACAGAAAGAATCTAGTCATCTGCAAATGAATATGCTTACCTTCACTAAAGTCCCAGCAAAGTCAAGAACACGGGCAGCAAGTTTGCAAGCAGCTCTCATTCCAGTAATCCCTTGAGCATCATGCAATTGGCCCTTGCATAGTTCTGGCAATCCCTTTGAACCAACATAAGATGGTCTTGGAATGTGCCCTGGTACAGGAAGTTGTGGAGAGACCTTTCCACGCCTCAAAGGTGGCCTTTTCTTTGATTTTACTGAACTTTGCTCTTGTGACCTTCAAATGTGGAAGTGTATTGGTTTGTTAGCAGAATAAGTAAATATGAAACATGGTGAAAGTTGGGTCTTGGTGTATTAGTTTTTTTTCTTGCGGAGAATTTAGTGTATTAGTTTAATGTAGATAGCCCACAAACTACAAGGTTATCATAAGGAGATGTGTATGAACTAGTAGACAGTCAAATATTAAAGGAAATCCAGGATCCAGTATCATAAGGACTCTTTTTTTTTGGTGGGGATACTGCTAAATATCTTAACCCAGGACTCTAGATACAAAGGAACTGTCAAGAGCTTAAAGGAGCTCTCTGAGCCCTCCTATATTTGTCAATGCTTGTGGTTTTGTTGTTAGTGAGAAAATATGAAACTAGTACCAATTTTTTCCTAAAAATGTTATCTATTTTTTTATTGATCTACTTAGATTTATTTGGAACTTATTTATTTCTGTTCCTATTGTTTTATTGCTTGTAGTCACTCTTTTATTTATTTAATTGTCAATTTCACTCTACTTTATGTTGATCGCATGACTAGTTGATTGCATGATGTTTGAGGCGCAGCCTTGTTTGAATCTAGGCCCTGCCTTGTTTCAAATGATCAAATCTATAACCTAACCAGGCAATCAACATAAAATAAAGTGCTAGCCAAGTAGCCATGCAGTGCCTGTATAGGATACATGTGGTTGGTACCATCTTCCACATCTTTCAATGAACCCATAGTTTGCCAGACCCTCTTGGTCGTTCTTTTTTAGACCAAAGGCTTAGAGCCCAGATTATATTGAAAGCTTAACCTCTTGGTCGACCTAGGTCAGACATAGTGCAAAACAATAATTTAAACAAATAATGAGCACCACTATGAGCAATAAAACAATAGGAACAGAAATATATTGATTCTATATAACTATAAACAGATCAACAGCAGATAGATAACAATTTTAGAAAAAAATGGTTCTAATTTCATAGTATTTTTTAATATTTAAAACAAATTAGTTATGAATTTTCAGAGACTAAACTAGAATTTGTATTTTTAGAAATAGAAAACTCCCTTGGAAACCACTTTACACAGGTCCGGGTAGTGTTCCATCCAGTTTTGACAGTTGAAGGATGTCCGGTACTAGTTTTTATAGTTCAGGGTTGAAAATCGGATCGCCGTGCAAGTTTGATGTTGAAAAAATAACTTTACCCTAGAAAAAAAAGGGGGCTTAAAACCAGCATAGGAGTAGCAGAAAAGCTTACTTTCTTATCTCCGTAAGCTCATCTTCCACCCATGCAAGCCTACTTGACACAGTGAAGCATCGCTTTGGCATTATGAATTTGCCTGCAACAGTACAAACTGGGAGGATCAGCTAGGCACAGTTTTAGCGAAATGACCTCAGCTGTAAGTTGCACACAAAAAAAAGCCTCCGTTGACAATGACACCATCTAAAGCGGTACGCTCCATCCAAAGCCACCAGATGGTTCCATAATTGCACCTTGAAACAGCAAGGAGAAAACAAACTAGATATTTGCAAGTGCAGAAACAGATATGGAGATGAATGTATCGCTTACTAGAAGTGTCTGATGACCTGGTAGGGTGTCAAGGACAAGTGGCAATAAAATCATTTAAATGGCACGGAGACACGTGAGTCTGCTTCCTATGCAGCATGGCATAAAGCTAATTTTCAATCTGAGTCCTGACATATAAGGGAGGCATATAACCAACCCAAGTAAAGCAAGTATGTCATTTCACCTTTGTATATACTGACGAATTTAGGTTCACACAAAACTCGACTATTACTGCCACAGAAGGCAAATAGGGGGCAGTGGGATAAACCGGTGAACTCTCGTGACAATTCACCTCAATTTTCTGATGAAAACGGATGAAGCCAACATTCCGTTCCTCAGGCAACAACAATTCAACAAACCTAGGATAGTACTGTAGAACATAGAAGTACACTACAGCACTTAAAATTCGTACTAAGCATGGGCCGCGCAACGTGCTACGGTTCTCTGAATCCTAGCACATGATCTCGTATGAATAATGTCCACCGTTGGGAAGAACACAGAAATGCGAGCCACCAACAAAGGATGTATTATTACAAATTGGCACGCAGAGGCAGAGAACATGGGCGAGCGAGCAGAGAAATGAGGGGGAGAGTGCGTATCCGTACCGGAGCGGACAGGGCGGAGAGGGGCAGCGAGAGGCTGGAACCTCCCGGCCTCGAAGGCAGCGGAGGGCCGCGCTCCCAGTCCAGCGCCGAGCCCGGCCATGGAAGGGGA
>JADLZL010004041.1:0-158148 GCA_015844335.1 Chrysopogon serrulatus
AAGTTGGATTTACATATATGTAATTTATAAGTGTTTTAGGACAAAAACTGGGCTTCCAAACTGATCCAAAGTGTATCTACAACCAACTGTATTGTTAGCCCTTGCGTGGTGTGCGTGCAGGCATCTATCTATGGTCGCGTGTTGGGCCGGTTTGGAATACACATTCTACCTAACACGGTTGCCTGACCTAAGCTCTAGCCAACACAAGCATGACTTTCATTATGCAACCTTGTGTGTTTGTTTTACTACAGTTTAGAAAAAACTATGCTAAATAGGGATCATATTTGTTTACCTGTACAAATGCATAAGGCTACCTTTTTAAGAATGGGTAACCTTACGACCATCCTTTAAGTTCACTCTTTATCGGCATTTCAAGGAACACTCAAGTTGCACCACCGCGAGTCCGCTTCGATGCCGGCTCGGCCTTTGCTCGCATGCCGACATCCCCCCGTTGTCCATCTGTTGGTCGTAGCCCAGCGCTGCCGAAAACGTCGCCACCCCGTCGGACATCTTGTGCCGCACCTCCTCCTCCTCCTCTACTAGCTGTCACCACCGCCACCGCTAGTGGTGGTGCAGGAGTATCAAGGGTCAAAACCACAGTCCCTTAAAAGCCCAGTTAATGACTCTCAAAAACAAATTGCTGAGCTAGACTCAGCACGATTGCGGCCCAGCCCAAGAGGGCTTAAGGCATAATAGCGCTCTTGGCCCAGCAATAACTGAATGCCAAATCCCTGGCCAATACGTCCTGGGCCCCAGAGCCTGCGGGGCGGGGCGCCACCCGGAGCTCTCGACCCTCCAAGAGACCTCCGATTCGCCCGACCCCAACCCGCTGGGGGGTCGGAGGTCGACCCCGCCCTGTGAACGAAAGGCAGGGCGCATCATGCAGGGCCATCGTACGTACGAAGTGTACAACGGCATCTGTACAGTTCCGTAGCAGACACAGGTCACGCCGCCGCCATCACCCCCACTCCTAAACAGTAGAAGACGGGGCCCTCAAGCAACCAGCGGATCTTGCGTTGCCCCACGCTTCTGCCCTAGATTCTACGACGTTGTCCACCCTATGCCGTTCCAGTACGGAGGGCATCCCCGTGCACAAGTCTCTGCCATTGGCGCCGGGTTTCGTACCTCCCCACGGACTGTCACCCTGACAGAACAGGGAGCACGGGAAAGGCAACGGCGCTCGTACTAACACCGTGGCCGATGTATCGGAGCGGCGGCCGTGCCAGCCGCTTTCTACAGGAGGGACTGGGCGCATCAGGAATCAACCCTGTTCAACTGGCCTCGCCGCAGCCTATATTCCTACATCCAAACCTTTGACCCACGGCCTCTGTCATCAACATGGCTACCCCGGCGCCTACGAGTATAGCCCTGTATACATGGAGGACTACGACGACAGGGAAAAGACCCTTAGGGGAGAAGAGATGACGACGGCTACAGTATCCATGGCTTCTGTCAGAGACACCGAATCCTTACTCTTCAAGCTTCCTTGACCTCCACGTCGACTAGCCCTTCTCTGTGAGCCTCCCTTCGAACTATAAAAGGGAGGACTTGGGCAATTGAACACGGGTGCGACTCTCGTCCCATTCTCACTCTACATACGATACAAACTCACTTCAAACCTAGACTCTCTCTCGGAGACTTGGGAGGTTCTCCCTCTCTCGACCCCTCTTGTACTGCCCCATATAAGCTCCTGAGTAACACGACCCCGCTCGCACTGGACATAGGGCGACTTGCCCAAACCAGTATACATCACCATGTCCGCTTGAGAAACCATCCAGAGAATAAGTGTGCTCTCATTTCGATTACTCGTTGGTGTTCATTCTTGACGCCGACAGTTGGTGCGCCAGGTAGGGGGCAAGCGCACTTCTACGACTCCAACAAACCTCTGGATGGCCATGCACCGCTTCGACCACACTCCGGGTACCCAAATCCGTTTTGGGAACCTGGACTTCATCCTCAGGGAGGACGGCGTGACCTGGCTTGCTCCAGAGCCGTCAGTCGACTTTTCTAACCCAGACAACGTCGCTCCTCCTCCCGCGGTGGAGCCTCAGGCGAACGGCACGAGCCGTGGTCTCGCCCACGGTTCTATCGATGACCTCGTCACGGCCATGGGCGACGTGAGTCTTTGGTCTCTGCCGCGCGATGCGGGGCACGCTCGACCGCAAGTGCCGACTTCTGCACCACCGAGGACCGCTAGCCGTGTGTCGTCGACACCGGAGCAGAGCTACCACGCCCCGGACATTCGTGAGCTGACAGAGCTGGACCGACGGCTCTTACCTTACTTGGGGCCGTATCCCTCCACCGACGAGATATTCGCGCTCTCATACTGGTACGAGACCATTATGGTGAGCCTCACCAGGGGCGATCCCATCCCCCGGACGGTCCTCATACAGGAGGCGTCTACGCCGGGCCCGTTCGGGTACCATAACGCGGTGACGACCATGGCCCACCTCATCATGAGGGGGATCGCGTCCACCCCCGAGGATGTCGAGCTCGTAGCCATGGCCGGGCCCCTCGTCGATGAAAGGTCCTTGTTTGGTTTTGGTAATTGAGTGACAACTTAGGTGGACTAATTGTGCTTATGTAAGATATGCAGAGAATTAGTTCACAGGTGATGAAGGAGCTTAATGCATGATATATGACATGGAGTCATGTGGGTAGAGGTGAAGATCAAGACAAGACTTGGCTTGATGGACCGATCGTGATGGTGAAGGGCAAGTTGGAGGCTTTGAAGCCGTTGGTACCGAGTGTCGGGAGGCTTGAGCAAAGACTTGGCGCCGAAAGACCGAAGCGATGGTGAAGGGCAAGTGAGGTCAAGATCGATGGACCAAAGGCCATGTGATGATATGAAGTGGATCATATCATTCATGTGGAATGGTCGGTGCATGTGTTGCATCGGCATTGGAGGAGATGGAGTGGAAAGCACAAGGCAAAGGTATAACCTAGGGCGTTTCCATTTCACCGGTCATAGGTGTGTAGAGAAGTTGATGACCGGGTTTAGGATAGATGGCCGTACTATCAAGAAGGGCAAACTTGTTTGCATATCGGTCATCTAGTGCCACTTGAGTGATCTAACTTTGCAACGTGCTGCTAGGATCGAGTGGCGATGTGAGAAGGAGTGAAAACCCTTTGGAAAATGATTGTGAAAATGCTAACACACATACACATGGTGATGTACACTTGGTGATGTTGGCACATTTGCAAAAGGGATGGAGTTTGCCGGGTTGAAAGGGGTTTGGGATCCTCTCTTCCTCCCGCCGAGCTTGCGAGGCGAGATTCGGCGCTTTCGTGGAAGTGAAGTGCTCATTTTCCATTCTTGTGGGAGGCCGGAAATGGAGGCGAAAGTTGTCGGAGTGTTTTCGCTGAGAAACACTCGGCCGACGCCGATCGGGGAGGGGCCGGACGCGTCCCGTCAAAGTGCGCGTCAGGGGCGTTTTCGGTGGCGGCCGGACGCTCCGTGCCACGTCCGGTCGGCGCGCAGAGGCGTGGCGGCGGCGAAGGGACGACCGGACGCTGCCGGGGGGTCCGGTCGTGCTTGAGCGGACGTGTCCGTCAGGATTTTGGCTCGGGAGTTTTCGCGTGCGTGACCGACGCTGGGCGTCCAAGCGTCCGGTCGGTGGGCAGGACGCGTCCGGTCAAGGTGGCGTGGCGCTGTGAGCGTGAGTTAGCCGTTGCGCGCCAACGGCTAGTTTGAAAGGCGAGGATACGTGGCGTCGTGGGAGCGACCGGACGCTGCGACCGGACGCGTCCGGTCGTCACTTGGTGAGCGTCCGGTCAGCTCTGCTGACTGGTTTTGTGGCAACGGCTCTTTAGCCCTTGGGGCTATAAGTAGTTGCCTTGGCTGGTAGCTGAGCACCCTTGGGCCTATGTGGCTTTATGTGGGAGTGCTTGGAGAGCCTCTAACTCGCTTATGCTTGTAGTGATTACATCCGATTGCGAGTGAGCGATTCTAGTGCGTTGCATTGAGAGATTGCAAGGTGTGGCACTAGGTGATCGAGTTGCAAGCCGGTGGTGCTTATTACTCTTGGAGGTTGCCACCTCCTAGACGCCTTGGAGGCCTGTGGGCATCGTTGTAGCACGCTCGGAGATTGAGTGGTGCTCCGATTGCTAGTCACGTCGAGTGACATTGTGAGGGGGATTGTGCTCACCCCGCGGAAGATTGCGAAGAGCAACTCTAGTAAAAGGGAGACACGAAGAGCGACAAGTGGTTCGACGCGGTCAAGTGCTAGAGCTTGTGGTGAGCACTCCGGTGGGAGAGCGTGACTTGAGGGTCACCGCTAGCAAGAGGACCGGCGACAACCTTGGAGCTTGTCTCAACAAGGACTAGCTTGGTGGCAACCAAGTGAACCTCGGTAAAAAATCGACGTGTCAACTTATCTACTCTTCTCGTCGGTTTGCAAAGTCTCCAATCACTAGCTTGTCTTTACTTGATTCATTACTTGTGCTAGTGAGTAGTATTGCTCTTGTGTAGTTAGTTTACTTGTGTAGCTTTCTTGTTACCTTCTTAGCTTGTGTAGCATAGAAGTAGCGATTGCGTGGCTAGTTGGCATGTGTAGCCTTGCTAGTCACTTTGCTTAGTTTGTGTAGCTAAGCAAGTGAGCTCATTAGTTAGGCTTGTGTAGCCGTGCTAGTGAGAACTACTAGTGTGCTTAGGCTTTGTGCGATTTGCTCACTAGTATATGTAGGTGCTCCCAGGTTTGATTGAGTACTAGTTGCTTAGGTTTGTGTGACCTTGCAACCTAGTATTGGATAGGCGAGTACTACCTAGCCTTGCACCTTAGTGGCTCAACCTAGGATTATTTTGTAAGGTGCTTGATCATAGATAGAGGGGTGAAGTCTTGATTAGACCGAAAGTTTTAATTCCGTATTTTATTCGGTCATCCACTGTGACTAGATTTTAGAAAGGACTATTCACCCCCTCTAGTCCGCCATCTCGACCCTTCACTTGGTATCAGAGCCGAGGTCTCTCATTTATGGTCTTCACCGATCCGAGAGGATGGCGACTTATGGGCTAGATGTTGAGTGTCCACATATTTTTAATGGCACACACTTTGCACCATAGAAATCTTGGATGATGCATAATTTTAAATTTATTTGCCCTCAAATGTGATGGATCGTAGATGTAGGCTTTTCTCATGTGTTGGATGAAAACAATCTAACTCAAGCAGAAGAGAAATGCCTAGATCTCGAGAACTAAGCTACTAACCTTCTCTATAGATCTTTGCATGATAGCATCTTTGGAGAGATCATAGACATGGAGACTGCCCATGAGATTTGGACATATCTCAATGAGAAGTATGGGAGGGACTCCGACAATGATGATGATGTTGATCTCAAGAAGGAGGTACATGAGGATGTTGAGCATCTTCACGACTTGGTGGTTGTGGAAGATTGCTCCACCTCATGGTCAAGTGATGATGATGACGATTCTACCTCAAGTTCACTTGACAAGGATGATGATGCTACAAGTGGTGCAAGTGATGATTCTACTCCAAGCACACTTGATGGTAATGATGGCTATGAGAGTGATGTCTCCACAAGCTCATCGACAACACCATATTGCTTCATGTCACATGGTGACACAAAGGTATCAATTGCTAATATGGTAGTTGATTATGATGATCCAAGTTTTGAGCTTGTATGTAGACTCACCAAGGCTTTAGAAAATGAGATGGCTAAAACAAAGAAATTATAAAATAAAAACTCATTTATAAAGACCATATGTGAACAACAAAATCATCTACTTTATGTTACTACTTGTTCACATGAGGAGCTTAAATTGCATCATGAGGAGCTTAGTGTTGCTCATGATAATTTGGTACAAGACCATGCTTTTCTCACTAAAAAACTTTCTAGTGAAGAAATTAAAACTAGTGAGAGCTCATCATTTGGGTCAAATGATCAATCACAAATTGTTGCTAACCTATGTGATATAGGCAAGAAGAATGTATCCACCTCTTGTGATGACTTACTTGCTATGACATGTTCTTCACATATAGATTCTTGTTCTTCTTCTATGTCTTGTGGGACTAACCTTTTGAAGGAGAACAATGAGCTTAATGATCAAGTGAAGAAGTTGAGCAACAAGCTAGAGAGGTGCTACAACTCTCAAGTCACCTTTGAGCACATGTTGAAGACTCAAAGAAGCTATGGTGACATGAGTGGTCTCGGTTTCAACAAGAAGAACATCAATAAACCGAGATTCCAAGATGACAAGAGTGGCATCCACTTCAACAAGAGCAAGATCAAAGGCAAGAGATGGGGCAAGAGGAAGTTTGAAAGAGAGATGAAAAAGCTAGAAGAATTGAAGCTCTCTCATTTCTTGTGCTTCATATGCCAAGAAGTGGGACACTTAGCAAATGCTTGCCCAAACAAAGAAAAGCTCAAGTTGAAGAAGGAAGAAGAGAGGCTCAAGCATGTCAAGTGCTTCAAGTGCCGCACTTGGGGTCATCTCACCTCAATGTGCCCAACCAAGCAATTGGTGAAGCAACAAGAGAAGCCTCAACCAAAGCCACAAGTTGAGAAGCCCCAAGCTCATGTCAAGATCAACCAAGAAGGTGGTGACTTGAAGATGAAGAAAAGAACAAGAAGGGGTGGACAAGCAAGAAGGCATCCAACTCCAACTCAAGATGTCAAGATGATGAGCAAGAATCAAGAGAAGAAAGTCTATGCTCACATCAAGTGCTTTGAGTGCAAGGATATGGGTTACTTTGCCTCAAAGTGTCCCAACAAACTTGAGAAGAAGGCTCAAGCAACCCATGAGAGGCAAGGCAATGAGAAGCAAAACATGAGCAAGGAAGAGAAGGCTCTAGCAAAGAAGAAGTGCTACTCATGCCGGGAAAGGGGACACATGGCTCATTCATATCCCCTAGGTGAAAAATCTAAGCCCATTTCAATTGATGATACTAATGTGCTTAGGAAGGATGACAATGGTACCTCCTTGATTGCTATTGTAAAACATCCCGCAATCCATGCTAAGGTTAAGCCTAAGTATGTTGCACCTAACTTGAGAGGACCCAAACTAGTTTGGGTACCATCAAAAGTGGATGAATGTATGTAGGTACCATTGGCATTGGAGGCTTGATTCAATTGGCATTCATAATGATCATTGATTGATTGAGTCAAGTATTGAAGCCTAGTGCTATTTTATCCCAATGCCAAGTCAAATCAAGTGAAGTCTAAGTGCTACAACATACAAGTGTCATATTCTAGTTGTGGTGATTAATTGAATATATTTGATGGCTTGCAAATATTTGAGTTGAAGCTTGCTAGTGGAGGATCATGACTTACCAAGGTATATCTCTTGTTGATCATATTCATTTGGGTGCCTATGAGTTGATTGAATTGGATATATATGCCTAGTTGCTTGCTACAATTCATGCTTAGTAATCAAGTTTAGATTGGTTTGGTTGAATATGATCATGAGACTTCATTTCATAAGTGGTTTGAATGGATATATGTCTTGTGAGGGTATTCAAACAAGTTGATTTTGAGATTGATTCACATTTGTTGAAGAATAGCTCAATATGTTGAAATATGTCTAAAAATTGAAAAACTGAGCTAGCTGTGATCAAGTCTAAGTTTGATGGATCAAATCTATTTAGATTGACTTAAAAACTTGTGTGCATGCTCTACACTTATGATAGTTGTTGCTGTTCAAATTTCATAAGAATTAGACAAGAAATACTTTGGTTTTGGAGTAGATCTTGTCAGCTATAGTGCAGCAGTTTTCAGCATGTACCCACTGAGAAAGATATAAAATCTGGTAGCAATCTAGAAGTCCAATGAAGCTTAAATTTTTATGGGTGATAGATGACTTAGTGAAGCACATCTCCACCAAATTTCATGGTCATTGGAGCTGTACGTTGAGAAATATGATTTATTCTTTGAAGAGTACAGAATCTGCCAGAAAAGTGACAAACATTGGATTAATCAAGAGACACTTCAATTGAAAGGCCCTCAAGTTGGATTCATGTTCATAAATGGTTGAGAGACCTATGTTTGGTTTTGAATTAATCTTGAAGCACGACAAGCAATGGGTACAAGGCATAAGGTTAAAAAGTATGTTTGACACATAATTTGGTACTAAAATTGGAAGATCAAGACCAAACTCAAGATGAAGATGAAGTTTAAGTTCTAGTGATGATTAGATCATATGATAGAAAGAAAAGAACTTAAACAAGTAGAAAGAAAAGGACTTAAAGAAGATTTCAATGTTATTCATCATGACAAGTCCACAGATCAATCAATCAAAGGCAATTCAAGTGGGTATCAAGATTGTTCTTTGGAGAGAGGTCACTTCTCCCTTGAGTAGGGGCTTGCCGCCTTTTGTAGGTTAACCAAGCGTGGCTTGGAAGGCTAACATGGAAGTGGTGATCTAAAGGATATTTGAGATGCTTAGTTGATGCAAATCAAAAGGGTTGATCATGAAATGCAAGCAACACCCAAAACAAGAGCAATTCATGGAGAATCCAAGCGGTATTCACACTTGGCATATATTGGTCTTATATACAAGTGAATATCAACTATAGTTATCTCTTGCAAGCAAAGATCAAAAGAAAAAGCAAGCCAACCACAACAAGAGAGTGCACTTAATCATTAATGGTTCCAAATTCATATGGGTGAAGAATGGATCTCATTATTGATAATTGGTCTTCACCAAGCTTTCAAAATGGATTTCACATCGCCTTTGCGAAGCTTATTTGGAATATAATGACTATACTCCAACAAAGCAAAGGTGAAATTGGTTGTCATATGCATTCATATTTGCTAAGGATTTGTTTAGTGCATATAGACATATCTAGTGAGCATTCATAAAAATTAAATGATTTTAAGTTCATATTATGCCACTATTGCTTCTATGCTTTGTATGATATAGTGGCTAAGTATAACCTATTCATGAGCATGTGAACCTAAGTATTTGATCTAGCTAGATGAGCAAGAAAGGATCTAATTCAACATTGACAAGATAACCATTAAAAGATGTGTGAAGAAGCTTGTCATTGATTCAAACCGAGTTAGATCACTTATGCAAGCTTGCTAGTTTAAACTAAAAGAGAAAGAAGCTCATGGAAAGAATCAAGTTCAAGAAGTAGAAGACAACAATATAAATGGATATCAAGTTTGATATTTACAAGTGGTATCTAGACTCACCATTCATTCAAGTGGTATACACATGGTGTTATATTCCTACTTGTGGTATCCTTCCACAAATGTGCTATATCAAGTGGTTACAAATAGTGTCTAGATCAAGCATTCAAGTGATCCTACACTTCAAGTGATCCTCAATCTTAAGTGATCAAATTCAAGTAGCTTAAGTGAATCAAGTGGGTGACCCTACAACAAAAGAGAGTTCCTATAAGTGGTGTCATCCCAAATTGGTCAAGAGATTATCTTCAATTCCAAGTGGTACTCCAACATCAAATGAAGGTGTCCATAAAAAATGCAAGATTCAAGTGTCAACATCAACACCCTAGGTGCAACCCTTTGTCAAGAAGAAGCATACCCTTTATAGAAATTGATGACAAAGGGGGAGAGATTTGGAGCACAAAGATATAAAGTATGTTTGCATAAAGAGAAATGCATGACATAGGGGGAGAGCTTGGACAAAGATGCAAGATTGACATGGATATGACCAAGAGTGAGCAAGATTGAAGAATGCAAGGGGATCAAAATTCTTGGACAGGAGAAGCACACAAGTAGGGGGAGCAAGCTCATGAATACATGCTTGATGCATTTGATTGTGCATTATATTTGCTTGTTTGCATTGCATTTGTCTTACATTCCTATATGCTTGTGTGCAAGTGTTTGCTAGAACTAAGACTTGGATGATGTTTGATATTTTGTGGTATCTAGAGCCTAGTCTTAGTATAGCAAGTGGTGACTAGAACCTTGATTATAATGTTGATCTTATGTGATATCTAGTTTCACTTGTTTCTAGCAAGGATTGATGCTAAGGATGTTAAAAATGTTGTATACACGCTACAAAGGTTTATTCTCTATCTTGTATACCTTAGCATCACTTAGTAGTGGTAACGCTCCTATAAATTTCATATTCATGCATGTGTGCAAGCTTGAAACTAAACCATTTGAGCACACATGTAGGGGGAGTTAGCACTACCAAGTTGATTTTATGGTGCCTATCCAAATCATAGACATTGAGCTTAAATGTTGGATAAGTGGCATAAAATCCCAAAATGCTTAATTTCCATATCTTTGTAGAGTTGTCATCAATTACCAAAAAGGGGGAGATTAAAAGGTCCTTGTTTGGTTTTGGTAATTGAGTGACAACTTAGCTGGGACTAATTGTGCTTATGTAAGATATGCAGAGAATTAGTCCACAGGTGATGAAGGAGCTTATTGCATGATACATGACATGGAGTCATGTGGCTAGAGGTGAAGATCGAGACAAGACTTGGCTTGATGGACCGATCGTGATGGTGAAGGGCAAGTTGGAGGCTTTGAAGCCGTTGGTACCGAGTGTCGGGAGGCTTGAGCAAAGACTTGGCGCCGAAGGACCGAAGCGATGGTGAAGGGCAAGTGAGGTCAAGATCGATGGACCAAAGGCCATGTGATGATATGAAGTGGATCATATCATTCATATGGAATGGTCGGTGCATGTGTTGCATCGGCATTGGAGGAGATGGAGTGGAAAGCGCAAGGCAAAGGTATAACCTAGGGCGTTTCCATTTCACCGGTCATAGGTGTGTAGAGAAGTTGATGACCGGGTTTAGGATAGATGGCCGTACTATCAAGAGGGGCAAACTTGTTTGCATATCGGTCATCTAGTGCCACTTGAGCGATCTAACTTTGCAACGTGCTGCTAGGATCGAGTGACGATGTGAGAAGGAGTGAAAACCCTTTGGAACATAATTGTGAAAATGCTAACACACATACACATGGTGATGTACACTTGGTGATGTTGGCACATTTGCAAAGGGGATGGAGTTTGCCGGGTTGAAAGGGGCTTGGGATCCTCTCTCCCTCCCGCCGAGCTTGCGAGGCGAGATTCGGCACTTTCGTGGAAGTGAAGTGCCCATTTTCCATTGTGCCAGAGGCCAGAAATGGAGGCGAAGTTGTCGGAGTGTTTCTCGCTGAGAAACACTCGACCGGACGCTGATAAAGGAGGGACCGGACGCGTCCGGTCAAGTGTGCGCGGCCCCGGCGCGGTGGTGACCGACGTCATGGGACCGAACGCTCCGGTGGCCCCGGTCGGCGTGCAGAGGCGTGGCGCTGGCGAGTAGAGGACGACCGGACGCTGGCAGGGTCTGGTCAGTGCTGAGCGGACGCGTCCGGTCAGGATTTTGGCTCTCGGGAGCTCTCTGGTGCGTGATCGGACTCTGGGCGTCGCGCGTCCGGTCGGTGGACAGGACGCGTCCGGTCAAGGTGGCGTGGCGCGCGCGTGAGTTAGCCGTTGCGCGCCAACGGCTAGTTTGAAAGGTGAGGACACGTGGCGTCGTGGGAGCGACCGGACGTGTCCGGTCGTCACTTGGTGAGCGTCCGGTCAGCTCTGCTGACTGGTTTCGTGGCAACGGCTCTTTAGCCCTTGGGGCTATAAGTAGTTGCCTTTGCCGGCTTTGGCTGGTAGCTGAGCACCCTTGGGTCTATGTGGCTTTGTGTGGGAGTGCTTGGAGAGCCTCTAACTCGCTTATGCTTGTAGTGATTACATCCGATTGCGAGTGAGCGATTCTAGTGCGTTGCATTGAGAGATTGCAAGGTGTGGCACTAGGTGATCGAGTTGCAAGCCGGTGGTGCTTATTACTCTTGGAGGTTGCCACCTCCTAGACGGCTTGGAGGCCTGTGGGCATCGTTGTAGCACGCTCGGAGATTGAGTGGTGCTCCGATTGCTAGTCACGTGGAGTGACATTGTGAGGGGGATTGTGCTCACCCCGCGGAAGATCGCGAAGAGCAACTCTAGTAAAAGGGAGACACGAAGAGCGACAAGTGGTTCGACGCGGTCAAGTGCTAGAGCTCATGGTGAGCACTTCGGTGGGAGAGCGTGACTTGAGGGTCACCGCTAGCAAGAGGACCGGCGACAACCTTGGAGCTTGTCTCAACGTGGACTAGCTTGTCTCAACCTAGGATTATTTTGTAAGGTGCTTGATCATAGATAGAGGGGTGAAGTCTTGATTAGACCGATAGTTTTAATTCCGTATTTTATTCGGTCATCCGCTGCGATTAGATTTTAGAAAGGACTATTCACCCCCCTCTAGTCCGCCACCTCGACCCTTCAGTCGAGCCTATCTTCATGTCAGACTCCGATGATTACCCTGGCACCGACGACGACGACGACACCGACTTTGACCCGTCCTGGGAATGTTTCATGGCGGAAACCCCCGAGGGTCAGGTCGACGACGTCACCGAGGAAGGCGAGGACATGCTCGACTCGGTAGCCGAGCGAACGCCCTCACCGCGACGATCGCCGACTCCTCCTACTTCTCGTTCGGACAGTTCGGAAGAACGACGGGAGTTGGCGCGCCGAGCAGAACTCGATGACAAGCTCCGCAAGGCTGAGCGGGATCGAGAGCACCTTAGGAGGGAAGATCCCCCACACTACCTCCATGCCGGGTGAGCACGCGACATGGCTCGCGACGTCCACCGACGGATCTTGGAGGGAGGCAACGGTCCCCCAATCTTCACGCGCACAAGCTAGAACGTCGCGGCTGCGGCGGCCCTACTTCAGCAGCTTCCTCCACCGACGACCCCTGCTGAATGGCGAACTCAGCAGGAGATCCGGCAGCTGCTGGATAGGGCAGCCGCCCTACAGGCTAAAAGTTCACGTTCACGACGACGCGGCGCGTCCCCAAGCCGTCACACATCCGTCTGTCGCCGGGACCAGGAGCCATCGGTGCACCAGCTGATTCCTGCACCCACAGAGATCCTGCCGCCTATGCAAGAACGCGTCAGGCCTATCCGGGACGCACATGTCATCCTCAACGCCCGGGCTAGGCAGTATAGCCCCCGTCGAGGAGGACGTTTTGACCCGGAGGAGGACAGGGGACGGAGCCCCCCACCTCCGGGCCCGCCGGCGTTTGGACAGCATATTCTCCGCTCACCATTTCCACGGCGTTTCCGCGCGTCGACCACCATCGCCAAGTACTCTAGGGAGACAAACCCCGGCACGTGGCTCGAGGACTACCGCCTCGCATGCGAAGCGGGTGGGGCCGACCACGAGTACTTCATCATCCGCAACCTCCCTCTGTACCTAGCCGACTCTACGCGGACTTGGCTGGAGCATCTCCCCGAGGGGTGTATTAACAGTTCGAGAGATCTTGTCGACATCTTCGTCGGCAACTTTCAGGGCACGTACTCACGCCTTGGAAACCCGTGGGACCTCCGGAGCTGCCAATAGAAGACGAGCGAGTCCCTGCGTGACTATATTAAGCGCTTCTCCAAGCAGTGCACGAGCCTCTCTCACGTCACCGACGCAGACGTGATCAGGGCCTTCATCTCCGGCATGTCCTGCAAAACCTTGGTGCACGAGCTGGGACGTCGACCCCCTCGTACCACCAAGGAGCTCTTGGATGTAGCTACGAGCTTCGCATTAGGAGAAGATGCGGTGGGCGCCATCTTCAATTCACGCGGCAAGGCAAAGCGTGACGAGGATGCCGACGACGGCCCCTCTGATTGCAAGGGCCAGAAGAAGAAGAAAGGTCGCAAAGGACTCGACAGGGTGACGGCGAGTTGGTCGCCGCTGTCGACGCAAAAGGCAAGAAGAAAGCCCCCGCCAAGCCACCTTCCGACTACTTCGAGAAGAAGCTCGACGAGCCATGCCCACATCATGAGGGTGCGGTCAACCACACTCTCCGAGAGTGTCGCCTCATCCCGAAGTTCTTCGGGATGGAGAAAGGCAAACCAGAGGCTAAGCAAAAGACCAATCCTCCTCCTCAGGACGACGACCAGGGAGAGGGCGGATCGGGATTTCCTCATGTCACCGATTGCCTCATGATCTTTGGAGGCCCCGACTACTACCACGTGGCGGCAGCGCAAGCTCGAGCAGCGCATGGTCTGCCAGGTCAAGCTGATAGTCCCGGCAACCTCCAAGTGGGCAAAGCACTCCATTACCTTCGACCAGTCTGACCACCCGGAATACGTGCCGAATACGTTTCGATATCCCCTCATCGTCGACCCCATCATCGGCACCAAGCGGCTCACCAAGGTGTTGATGGATGGAGGAAGCGGTCTCAACATCATCTACCAGGATACCCTCGACGCCATGGGGTCAACAGGGCGAGAATTCGACCCGGAGGGGCGCCGTTCCACGGCGTCGTCCCCGGCCAACGCGCCGTCCCCATCGGACAGATTGATCTGCCCATCACATTCGGGACCCACACTAACTTCCGAAAGGAGATATTGACCTTTCAGGTGGTGAACTTCCCCGGCTCTTACCAAGCAGTTTTGGGCCGGCCATGCTACGCTAAGTTCATGGCCGTCCCTAACTACACTTACCTCAAGCTCAAGATGCTGGGTCCCCACGGCGTCATCACCGTGCACTCGTCTGTTCAGCACGCATACCTGTGCGACATCGAGCAGTGCGACGTCACCGAGTCAGTATTGAACTCCCACGAGCTATACGTCATCAACTCCCTCACCAGCACCGACCAGGAAATGCCCGACGTCCCAAGGCCACCGCGTCCTTCACACCCAACAGGGACACCAAGCTCGTGCCCCTCGACCCCGGTTGCTCCGACAGCATGACGGTGCGCATCGGCACCGCCCTCGACCTTAAATAGGAAGACGCGCTCATCGACTTCCTCCGCGCGAATCGTGACGTCTTCACGTCGAGGCCTTCGGATATGCCTGGCATACTGAGGGATGTCGCCGAGCGCGCCTTATGGATCAGGTCCGACTCCAAGCCGGCGAAGCAGCGTCTTCGACGTTTCGACGAGGTAAAACGCAGGGTCATCGGTGAGAAGGTGAAGAAGCTCCTAGCGGCCGGGTTCATCAAGGAAGTGTACCACCCTGAGTGGTTAGCCAATCCTGTCATTGTGCAAAAGAAAGGCGGGAAATGGAGAATGTGTGTTGACTACACTGGTCTTAATAAAGCGTGTCCTACGGATCTGTTTTCTTTACCACGTATAGATCAAGTTGTGGATTCCATTTCTGGGTGCGAAACCTTATGCTTCCTCGATGCCTATTCTGGTTATCACTAGATTAAAATGCGTGAATCCGATCAACACGCTACCTTGTTTATCACCCCGTTCGGTTCATTCTGCTATGTAACCATGCCTTTCGGGCTTAACAACGCGGGAGCCACCTTGCAACGCTGTATGGTTAAGGTCTTCGGCGAACTCATCAGAGAAATAGTCAAATTTTACGTGGACGACATCGTAGTTAAGTCCAAACAGACCGGCGACCTCGTAGCTGATCTGGAGCTGGCCTTTGCCCGGCTCAAAGTAAAGCACATCAAACTCAACCCCGAGAAATGCGTCTTTGGGGTTCTTAGAGGGATGTTGCTGGGGTTCATCGTTTCTCAACACGGCATCGAAGCCAACCCCGACAAAATCAAAGCGATCACTGAGATGAAGCCTATTCGGGGGTTGCAGCATATCACGGGGTGCCTCGCCACGCTCAGTCGGTTTATATCACGTCTAGGTGAAAAGGGTCTGCCCCTGTACCGACTCCTTAAGAAGGCCGATCAGTTCACGTGGACTGATGAGGCTCAAGAGGCGCTAGATAAGCTCAAGGAACTATTAACTAGTCCCTCGATTCTTACTCCACCCGCGAAGGAGGAAACCTTGCTCCTCTACATCGCGGCAACTACCCAGGTGGTAAGCACCGCGTTCGTCGTAGAGCGAAGCGAGGAGGGATGCACTCTGAAGGTGCAACGCCCAGTCTACTTCATTAGCGAAGTCTTGTCCGATACCAAGACGCGCTATCTGTAAATCCAGAAGTTGGCATACGCCCTCCTCATCACGAAGAGGAAGCTTAAGGACTACTTTGAGGCACACCCCGTCACTGTGGTCTCGTCTTTCCCTCTAGGGGAAGTAATTCAGAACCCTGAAGCCACAGGACGGATAGCCAAATGGGCGCTCGAGCTAATGGGCTACGATATAACCTACGCGGCTCGCACGGCGATCAAGTCGCAGGTTCTAGCTGACTTCATTGCGGAATGGACCGAAGTCCAGTTACCGCCGGCTCCAATTCAGCACGAGTGCTGGACGCTTTTCTTCGATGGCTCGTTGATGAAAAAGGGAGCTAGGGCCGGGCTCGTCTTCATCTCTCCTCTCGGGGTCAGTATGAAGTATGCCCTCCAACTCCATTTCTAGGCCTCCAACAATGTCACGGAGTACGAGGCCTTGGTGAATGGCTTGCGCGTAGCCAAAGAACTCGGCATAAAACGCCTTGAGGTCCGCGGCGACTCACAGCTTGTTGTTGATAAGGTAATGAAGGAGTCAAGCGGTCACGACCCAAAGATGGCAGCAAACTATAAGGAGGTACGTAAGCTCGAGGAGTGCTTCGACGGTCTTGAGCTCAACACGTCCTCCGTCGAGACAACGAGGCAGCCGATGCCTTGGCCAAAATGGCCTCAAATCGAGACCCCATCCCTAGCAGGATATTCGCCAGGGATCTCACTCAGCCATCAGTAAATTATGACAAAGAAGGGATCGACCTCTCTCTCTCCAACCCGGGGACGGTTCGCTCGACCCCTGGAGACGACTCTCTCCTCTTCGGCCCAGAGGCGATTCGTCCAACCCCGGGAAACGACCCCTCCTCCGAACCGACAGTCTTCGTGGTGACGCGGGTGGATGAGGGGGGACCCGGCCCAGGGCCCGAGAACGATTGGAGAAAGCCGTCTCTTGATTGCCTCATTCATGAAGTCTTACCCGCAGATAAGACTGAGGCACGACGGTTGGCTCGTCGCGCCAAATCATTCGCCATTGTTGACGGCGAGCTATACAAAAAGGGACACTCAGGCATCCTACACCGATGCATTCCCGCTGCCCATGGGTATACTTTGCTGGAGGACATACACGCAGGCGTCTGCGGGCACCACGCCGCACCACGTCCATCATGGCCAAGGCCTACCCCAAGGCTTCTACTGGCTGACGGCGGTAGCAGACACAACAGAAATCGTCCGTTCCTGTGAAAGATGCCAGTAATACGCCAAGCAGACACACCTACCTGTGCAAGCGCTCCAGACGATCCCCCTCACGTGGCCATTCACCGTCTGGGGGCTAGATCTGGTTGGCCTCTCCAAAAAGCGCCCGGGGGCTTCACTCATGTCCTAGTCGCAATTGACAAGTTCACTAAGTGGATCGAGGCTCGACCCCTCACCACGATCAAATCCGACCAGAGCGTGCTTTTCTTTACCGACATCATATACCGCTTCGGTGTGCCCAACTCGATCATCACGGATAACGAGACGCAGTTCACTGGGAAGAAATTCCTAGACTTTTGTGACGAATTTAACATCCGTGTCGACTGGGTAGCCGTCGCACACCCCCACACGAACGGGCAAGTGGAACGAGCCAACGGTATGATCCTTCAGGGCCTCAAGCCTCGGATTTTTCATCGTCTCAACCAATTCGGCCGACGATGGCTGACTGAGCTCCCGGCGGTGATCTGGAGCCTGAGAACAACTCCGAGCAGAGCAACGGGACACACTCCTTTCTATATGGTTTACGGGGTGGAAGCCATGCTACCCACAGACCTCGTGTACGGGTCCCCCCGCGTCAGGGCCTACGCTGAGCCCATGAATCAGATCTACCTAGAAGATGCCATGGACCAACTCGACGAGGCTCGTGACGTCGCACTTTGCTGCATTCCGCCAAGTATCTGCAGTCTTTGCGTCGGCATCATGGCCGACGGGTGCAGGGGCGCGCGTTCAACGTCGGTGACCTCGTCCTACGGCTCAGGCAAGATAACAAGGAACGCCACAAACTTACCCCGCCGTGGGAAGGTCCCTTCACCATTGCTGAAGTCCTCCGGCCAGGGACTTACAAGCTGAAGGACGACAGGGGCAACTCATCAAGAACGCTTGGAACATCGAGCAGTTACGTCGTTTTTACCCCTAAAGATTTCCTTTTTTCGTTTCATATCATGTATTTCGTTCTGTATTAGTGCTTTTTCCACTTTGAATAGTTTAACACTTAATTTGGAAGCTTTCTCTAAGAAGTCTCGACCCCTGGGGTTGACTCGTGTTTCCTGATTAAATAAAGAAAAAGTAATACATTTGGCTCGAGATCCTAGTGTAACTTTCCTATTCTGGAGAATATGTTGAGGTAAGAAACGGTCCTAGCACCCAATAACCGTCCTAGCTGTCTGGTCAACGCCTCAATGGCTAATGACCCAACCAGGTGAGGGTCCGGCTAGCCGTCTCAGGCACCAACATAACCCCTAGAGCTACGAAAGTTATGATGGAAAGAAAGCCAGCTTAACACGTTCCTAAGCTAAGAAAAGAGCCTTAAAAGGCTAGGATATGCTAGCTCTGACCCCAGATGTCGCGGCCGGGACAACGTACCTACGCTGTAAAATCTAAGGTACCACCCGACGGGTGTTTAGCCTAAGGCAATCCAATTTCGAAATTTTTCATGCAAAGGAACTAGTTCGAATTAAAACAAAATGAAACAGTCATTATTACAAGTGTTAATAATAATCTGGGGGCACGACAGGCCCATTACGAAATACAAACAAATAATTCTACTCCCTCTGAGGGAGCACCGCCGCCATTTTGCTCGGCCGGGATCCCGGCGTTATGCGCCACCGGCGCCACGGAGGGGCCACGATCTCTGTCTCGGAGGTTTCCACGAAGTATCCTCCGCTGAGGCTGTCAAGGTCGAAACTCCTCCCGTAATGCGAGTGCGCAATGGCAAACGACTCCAGGATCCCAACCCGGAAGGCATCATGCTCCAGGTGCCCGACACGCCCGGGCAGTAGAGACACTCACGCGTCGAGGGCCGGCGTGCGGAGCACGAGGGAACGCCGAGGCCGTCAAAGGCGCCATCAACCGCGCGCACGCAAACCCGGCGTTTTTGTTGTTGCTGCGGTTGTGAACAGAACCCACGGAGGGTCGCCACCTCCCCTGACATCAGTTGAGCCGCGCTCTCAGCCTCCATCTTCTAGCGGCGCTCCCGCTCCAGTTCGCCGCGCAGAGCTGCGACCTCGTCCCGGAGCGCATTCCTCTTTTATCGTAAGCGGGTCTCGGCTCTACGACTGTTGTCGCGCTCTCGACGAAGCCGCTGTGCTTCGGCGCGTTCGTGCTCAAGATCCTGCTTCACCTGGAGCAGCCGGTTACAACTACTCCGCCTCCTGGAGCAGCTCTTGAACGTGGCCGCCGCGCCGCTCTAGCTGCTCCTGGATGCGTTTTGCCTCAGCGTCGTCCGGCTCCTGTCGGCGTAGGAGATCCATGAATCTCTCCTCCATCGACTCGGCGTCCTGGATGGCATCCCTCAGCTGAATGCAGAGGTCATGGATCTGCTACTGACTTCTTCCCCCAAGGGGAATACTTGCCCGATGCAGGGCCGGGACTTCTCCCGGTTGATCCGCATCGACGCCTGAATAAGGAGCGATTTATAGGTGGATTAGAAACTCTGACACTCATAAAAGGAAAACCCAAGCTAGAATACCTGGTAGGGCGTCTGCGCCTGCCGAGCCTCGCCGTCAGAGCAGCGACGTCGCGACCCACGGCCGACATCACGGACTCGAAGGAGGCAACGACCTCCCTCTCGGCTTGATCGTCGATTACCGTGGGCTCCGCCCCCGGATTGAAGGGGTCGAAGAACAGCAGGCGTGACTCTCCCCAGAAGACAGGGGGAACCCCGGCATCTCCAGCCGACGCCCCAGCAGCGCCACTCGCAGCCGAAGTCGACGGCGCACCTCCCATTGGCTTCGGAGGCGTTTGAAGAGGCGCGGCACCTCCGTCACCCGCCACGGCTCCCTTGGTAAGAGAAACATCTGCCGCCGCAGGTGCCTCCTGGGTCGAGGAGCGGCACCTCCTTCACCCGCCACCACTCCTGCAGAAGGCTCGAGGACTACACCCGGCGGGTGCGCTCGCGCGCACCCCCCGGACCGACCCACAGATCGACCCTTCGTTGTTCCTCTGACAAATGCCTCAGCACGATGGGAACCCACATGCTCCCCTCCGTGCTCGGGGGCTACTGTCGAGGGTCAAAACCACGGTCCCTTAAAGGCCCAGTTAATGACTCTCAAAAACAAATTCTTTGAGCTAGACTCGGCCACGATTCTTGACCCGACCCAAGAGGGCTTAAGGCACAATAGCTCTCTTGGCCCGGCAACAAGCGAATGCCAAATCCACGGCCAATACGTCCACTGGGCCCCGAGCCCCGGGGGGGGGCGCCACCGAGCTCTCGACCCTCCAAGAGACCTCGATTCACCCGGCCCCCCCCCCGGGGGGGGGTCGGGTCGACCCGCCTGTGAATGAAAGGCAAGGCGCATCATGCAGGACCGTCGTACGTACGAAGTGTACAACGGCATCTGATTCCGTAGGCGACACGGGTCACGCCGCCGCCGTCACCCCCGCTCCTAAACTGTAGAAGTCGAGGCCCTCAAGCAACCAGCGGATCTTACGTTGCCCCCACGCTTCTACCCTGGATTCTACGACGTTGTCCAACCTGTGCCGTTCTAGTACGGAGGGCATCCCCGTGCACAATCTCCGCCATTGGCGCCGGGTTTCGTACCTCCCCACAGACTATCACCCTGACAGAACAGGGAGCACGGGGAAGGCAACGGTGCTCGTACTAACACCGGGGCCGATGTACCGGAGCGGCGGCCGTGCCAACCACTTTCTGCAGGAGGGACCGGGCGCATCAGGAATCAACCCTGTTCACCTGGCCCCGCCGCAGCCTATATTCCTACATCCAAACCTTTGACCCACGACCGTCGTCAACATGGCTACCCCGGTGCCTATGAGTATAGCCCTGTATACATGGAGGACTATGACGACAGGGAAAAGACCCTTAGGGGAGAAGAGATGACAACGACTACAGTATCCACGGCTTCTGTCAGAGACACTGAATCCTTACTCTTCAAGCTCCCTTGATCTCCACGTCGACTAGCCCTTCTCTATGAGCCTCCCTTCGAACTATAAAAGGGAGGACTTGGGCAATTGAACACGGGTGCGACTCTCGCCCCATTCTCACTCTACCTACGATACAAACTCACTTCGAACCTAGACTCTCTCTCAGAGACTTGAGAGGTTCTCCCTCTCTCAACCCCTCTTGTACTGCCCCATACAAGTTCCTGAGTAACACGACCCCCGCGACTTGCCCGAACCAGTATACATCACCGTGTCCGCTTGGGAAACCATCCAGAGAATAAGTGTGCTCTCATTTCGATTACTCGTTGGTGTTCATTCTTGACGCCGACAAGGAGCGCTATCGCCTCTCGTTCATGGCCCTGCATGGCCCTCGCCGAGGCCACTGAGCCCCTGCTCATCCATCTCGTCCGCGCCTAACCTCACAGCCACGCGAGAGGGTGAGATGCGGGCGTTGCCCGGAGGTGACAGAAAAAGGCAGTGCGGCGCCCAGAGCCGAGCTGGAAAAAAAAAAGAAACCAAATTCGTATCTCGGGATTCGACCTCGATCTTTGTGAATTCCATGCTAACCGCGCACGAGAGGAGATTAGGCGAGTAATCTCGTGCTCATGCCGCGTCCGCCACTTGGATGGTTGCGTCGGCACCACGGGCTTCGCCTCGGCCACGCGCTCCCACTCCCAGCCCCTTTCCTCCACCTTTGCGTCCACCGGTGGCGTCGAGTTCAATGAGGACGCTAGCGCCACTACAGCGCATGGTGGTGGCGTTCGTAGTGGCCATGGCGGGGAGCACCTCAATGAGAGCCGCAACCGTGGCGTTTTTCCATGGCGACCCGTCTTTGTGGTGCCCATGGCTTCGCGACACGCCAAAGCAACCCGGCCTCGCCGCGCCCAGCCACAGCGGCAGCGAAAGCCCACCCCGAAACACTCGATGAAATGACAACGAGGATAGAACGGTGAAAGGATGGTGGTAAGGCTACCGAATTTCTAGTGCAACTAGGTAAATGCCCGTGCGTTGCAACGGAAATACATAATACCCACAGTAATATATTTATGAGCATGTATTGTACTACTACCTAAAATAGATAATGCAATCGTGATATTTAAAACTTTAATATTATATAAATTTTCAAGAACGATAGAAGTTAAAATATAACTTTAAATTTTGATTGGATTACTTCGTATCTACGATACGCGAAAGATAGACTTGCATGTTTTAGGAATTAAAGTTTTTCTTAGGTTTCCTTCCAATATTAAGACCAGACATCACAAAAAATTGTAAACTTATATACATTACTATGAAATTTCACAAGTCACGATCTAATGGAATACTCATTAATATATAGTTCAAACATAAGATATGTAACTTTAAAGAATCAACGACATAATAAAGTTCCAAAGTTAAATGTCCCAACAGTTTTTCCATGTCACTATGAAAATTCACAATAAAGTTGCTAATTGGCAACCATGTCAGGCATGGTGGCGGGACATTTATCTCATTCCAAAGTTAAATGTCCCAACAAGTTTTCCATCCGGTCAATAACATATCAAGTAGCTTTAAAGAATCAATGGCATAATAAATGCAATTCTAATTCACAATAAAGTTGCTAATTCCCAACCATGTCCAAAATTAAATGCCACTCCTGCCTTGGGACGCTAAGGATAGTCCCAATGGTAGAAACTATACATGATTTTCATAGCAGCCACGTCAACAAAAATTATTTATAGAAACTATTCCACATAATGCACAGTTTCTTCGATTAATAAATATTGCCTTTTCTTTTCTTTTCTCTCTCCTAACTCCTAAGTCCGTCGAGGGGAGGGCCACGTGCTCGCGGGCAGCGGCGCAACCTGGGACAACGGCGACGCTGGGTGAGTAGCCGCGGCTGCCGGGCGGGCTAGTGCTATGACGCGAGCGAGCAACAGCAGGAAGCGGCAAGCGGCGCATGCCATGCAGGTGAGCCCGGCCGGCTGCCGGGCGGGCCAGCGCAGCGGCAGCGAGCACACACGCACACGCGTCGCAGCCGGCGGGCCAGCGCGACGAGCACGCCACGCGGGGTGCTCCTCAACGACGGCGAAAGGAAGTCGCGAGCTCCATTATCCTCCGTGCTAGCCTGGGAGCATGTACGTATGTACTACTTCTTCTTCCTGAACCTTGACTCAAGTGGCATCTTCCCTGCGTACACCGTCGCTTCACGGAGCTTCCAGAGCGAGTCATCGAACTCGCCCCTGGTGACGGAGTACACCATCCCCGCCCAAGGCCGCCACACGAAGGCTCTACTTCAGCACGCGGTGAGCTCAAAGGCGGCGCGAGCGAGCACACACCCTCTTGAAGTGGACGACGGCCGGTGAGCTCGGGCGGCGCGCGGCGAGCACACGCCCTCGCGCGCCGGCGCCAACGAGCACGCAGAGGCAGCGCTTGCGCGCGCCGGCGAGAGCACGGCCAGTGGCGGCACAGGCCAGCGCGGGAGCCGCCGGCGAGAGGCGAGCATGGCCTGGGGCTCTAGGCGCGGCGATGCGGCAGCGCGAGCGGAAGAAACGACTTCCCAACGCTAAAGTTGCGGTTTCTTCCTGCCTCGGCCGACGAGTAAACTCCGTTTCTCCCTGAAGAAACCGTTTCTAGTATTTTCTCTCTTTTCTCATTAATTAGTTTGTCATGTCAGCTTTTCTTGCTTATGTGGCATATCATTTAATGAGGATAGAAACTATTATTAATATCCATTAGGACTGCTCTAAATGGTCCCATCAGTTATTGTCTCTACAAATATTATACCTAGAGTTTTCATCAACAGCTAGCCAGCTAGTAGAGCGCTTATCCAGTCTTGGAATCTTGCACGTCAGCACCTCCTCTCCAAATTTTAGAAACCAACAGCACTGAATCGCTAATTCTTCAACTATGCTAAATGGATGATCAACTTTGCATAAATGAATGCTAAAGTTCAAGTGTTTATTATTAGATCCATGATAACTTTGTATAAATGAGTGTTAAAATAAATTTTAAGTTGATTTACTTTGCTCAATCCGTTGCAATGTAAATTGTAGTTCACTGTCCTAAATTATAAGACTTTTTCTAGACACATCATATATCAAGGTGTGTAACAAAAGCATCTTCGGGGTATTCAGATGGCAATATACGCCGACTAATAAGATAAACCGATTGGTAAGCCATTAAAGTATCTTTGTTATGAGAGAAAAATACTGTTCGAACGATTGATAAGCGCAGCTAATAAGATAAGCGAGCTTGTAATTTAGAACAGTCGTCATGTTCGCTTGTCTTTATCAGTCATTAAAGTAGTATTTTTCTCTAACAGCAAATCAACCGACTTGTTTTATCAGCCACTTTATATGAACAGCTAAACAGAGGAAGTTATTTACTTTTGTCATAAATTAAACGTGTCTATTTATATGCAACATCAAACAAGTTTTCGAATGATAGAGTATAAATTATTTCATAAAGTATTGCTTATATATTTTCAATATTTTATTTTGTAAAATTTCATATATATATATATATATATATATATATATATATATATATATATATATATATATATATATATATATATATATATATATATATATAACCAAAGAGTATTAATATATATAACCACTGTGTGTCGTTCCAGATTCTAGAAAACATAAGACCATCCGCACTGGGCTCCGCCACACTCGTCCGGGAAGCGCCGCGTCATGCATATACCGTAAAAAACGGCTGCAGCGGCGTCCGGGAAAGCGCCGCGCCGTCTGGGAAACCCTGGCGGGGTAGCGCGCCTCCGGAATGCGCCTGCGTGGCGCAGCGCGGGTCCCGCCCGGCGTGTGGGGACGGGAGAGAAGGCCCGGCTCCGTCGTCGTCGTCCGTCGGACCTCCGCCGGATGAGAGAAGAAGAGAGAAGGAGGCGGGGGAGGAGGAGAGGGGGGCACGGGCGGGGGGCGGGCGTTCCGCCGTTGCCTCGGTGGGCGCGGCCGCGGCGGCAACTCGCCGCCAAGGACGGCTGAGGGAGGCCGCGCGCCTCCGCTCCGCCCGCCTCCGGTCGCCGGCCGCGCGCGATTCACTGGCCCGCTGCCGTGCCGGGCCACCGCGCGCCCGGCAGACAGCCCGTAGCGTGCCTCGCGGCTCGGCTCGGCAGCGCATGGCGCTTCCTTCCTCGCGGCCGCCGGAGCCCCATTCAGCGCCCGCTGACCTCGTCCTTCGTCCCGCGCCGGAGTTGCGCTCGCCCACCGTGCCACCGAACTCGCGGCCATGGCGCCCGCCACGCTGGTCCGCACCGCGGGCTTGCGCCTCTACAACCTCGCGAAGCAGGCCGCGCCGCCCCTGACGCCCTAGCCACGCGGCCGCCGCGTCCTGCGGGGAACGCCGCCGCTGCTCTGGCTGCTGAGCAGCGCCGCAGGTTTGGCTCCCGCCGCTGCGCGCGTCCAGTTGCCGAGGCCCGCCGCTGCTACCGGTGGTGCCGGGCGGTGGTGGGCGCCGGGCTGCTGCTGGTGGTGGGCACGGCGGTGTTGGTGGTGTTGTACGCAGTGGCCGGTGAGTGGAGGGGGAGAGAGAGAATGGGGAGGGAGGAAGGGAGGGTGAGGTGAAAAATAAAAAAAAAACTGACATGTGGGTCCACGTGGTATAGAGTAGAGATATAGAGGATGAATGAGTGCGGGAGAAAGTGGTATAGGGGAAAGAATTTTGATGACCGGGATAGAATATTCCGTTTAGGCGATGAATTTGGAGTACGAAGAGTGCGGATAGCCTAAGACCCGGCGTTGACACCAGCGGCATTTGTTCTGCGCGTGCATGCCACTCGCTACGCCACGGCCACCGCCTTAGACCAACCGCACGGGCGGCGTCGGAAACGCAGCGTCGGACGCAGCGTTTACGGATGGGAACCGTTGCGGATGGCGTTACGCCACGCCGGCGTGGCGCCGGGTGGCGGAACGCGCCCGGCCGCAAACTGGCGCGCGTAGAAGTAGCGTCAGACGCGCCCTAGGTGGCGCGGGTCCCACGCGGCGTCCCATCCGCTCGGCGTGTGGTGGAGAAAGAAGGGCGGGCGAAGGCGACGAGGTCGAGCCGCGTCGTTCGCCACGGAGCCGCCGCGCTTGCTCGGGCCGGGGGCTCGTCGGAGCCGCCGCCGCGCTTCGCCCAGCCGCCCAGCCGGGCCTCCACCGCAGAGAAGAGAGGTGGGGGAGAAGGGAGCGAGCCGGCAGCGGGATCCGCGGCGGGACGTGGAGGGAGGAGGGAGCAGGGCAGCTGGCTGGAGCTTCGCCCGGCCAGCGTGCCCGCCCGGCCCGCCCGCCCAGCGTCTGCGCGTGCCCGTCGGCCGGCCGCCGCGCTCGCCCGCAGCCCGCTAGCGTGCCCGCCCGGCCCGCCCGCCCGTCGCGCCCTGACCGCCCTGCAGCGTGCTCGCCAGACCCGCCCGCCCGAGCTTCAGCGCCCGCAGCGTGCCAGCGTGAGCCGAGGGACGAAGGAGGGAGCCGAGCACGAGGGCCGCGGGCCGCCGGGCGCGTGGTCGCGGCAGCGCCGCTGCTGGCGCTTCGCCCGGGGCGTCGGTAAGTGAAGCCCGCCCCGCGCGTCCAGCGGCGCGGGCGCTTCGCTTGGGCTTGTGGCGCTGGCGCTGCGTGAACCCGCCCGCCGCCCCGCGTCTCGCGTCGCGCCACCGGGGAAGGAGGGGCGACGGGAGGAGGGCGCCGCCATGAGAGAGAAAAGAGGAGCTGCAAGGCCGTGGCCAAGGGAGAGAGAGAGAGAAAAGGGGAAGGGGGAGTGACCGGGCGGGGGTGGTTTATTATAAGAAATACGACATGTGGGTCCCACAGGGAGTAGAAGAGGATATAGAGTATGAATGAGTGCGGGAGAAAGTGGTATAGGGGATGAAATTTTGATGACCGGGATGGAATATTCTTTTTAGAGGATGGTTTTAGAGGACGAATAGTGCGGATAGCCTTAGCCATTGGTCACGTCGATGCTGTTGCTCTTGGTCTCATTGGTCACATCATAGTACTGTACGTATGCTAGTGCTCTACATGCAGGAGCTACGAGGGAGAAATGAGGCTATCCGCACTCGTCATACTCTAAATTCATCCTCTAAAGGGAATATTCCATCCTGGTCATCGAAATTGTCTCCTCTATATCACTTCCTCCCGCACTCATCCATCCTTGATATCTCTACTCTATCTGATGGGACCCACGTAGCAGTACTTTTTTATCCCCACCGCATTCCCTCCCCACACTCTCTCTCTCCTCTATCCTCTCCCTTCTCCCCTGCACCGCTCTCCACCTCTCTCTTTCTGCGATGGGGACAGACGGCGGCGCGCGCCGCCCAGCCGGGCCCGGCCAGGCGCGCCAACCCCGGCGACACGGCGGCGCCCTACCGCGCCCGGCAGCCCGGCGGCGGCGGGGCGGCAGCTGGCGGCGGCCGCGGCGCCCGGCGGACCTCCCCTCCCTCCCCGCGGCCGGGCGGACCTCCCTCCCTCACTGCCCCGGCTTGTCGGCTTGTGCGCTGCCGGCAGCCTTGTGAAACTCCTGCTCGCCCGCGCCCGTGACGGGCGCTTCGGGCGTGCGGCGCCCGGCGGCACAAGCGGCGCGATGCAGGCCAGCGACCCAGCGCCAAAGCGTGACCTCGCTTCCGGCGAGCTTTGCGCGGTGTTAGCGGGGCGGCCAAACCGTTTCCGGCCTGCAGCTGAACTTCGGCGCCGGGCGGTTTAGCGACAGCGTGGCAGCGGAGCGCGCGGCGCAGGCCCTCCCTCCTCGTCGTCCCTCTGTCTCCATCTCTTCTCTCCCTCTCCGGCGGGGGGCTTCGGCCTTTGACAATCGTCCGGCCCAGCGAGGCGAGGCGCTGGCGCTTGACGGCCAGGGCGGCCGGCCGACGCGGTGGGGCCCAATCGTCCTTTGGCGCAGCCCCTGTATCGCGCCATACGTGGGCGGACGGAGTGAGCTTCCCGGATGGCCGGGCGGCATAAGCGTCTGTTCGCCGGCGAATTCCCGTCGGGAAAGCTTCGTCGGGCGCATTTGGGCGGAGTGCGGATAGTCCGATGACGCTCCCATGCGCTGACCCGAGAGGCGATGGGCATGCCGAGGGAGCATGCGGATGCGTCGCGAGAAGCCAGGAGTGAGCAAGTTTTCGCACGTCGTGGGCGATTGTTGTATGAATGTTTTAGTGGCGAGAGAAAAGTAGCTTCAACCATTTAGGCCTTGTTTAGATGCACCTCGCAACTTGCAAGTTTTTCCACTCTCTCTCCATCACATCAATTTATACCCGCATATAAAGAGCATTAAATATAAATAAAAAAAAAATAACTAATTGCACAGTTTGGTTGTAAATCACTTAAACGAATCTTTTGAGCCTAGTTGGGCCACGATTGGACAATATTTACCACATACAAACGAAATGCTACAGGACTTTTCAATCTCTCTCTTCTCACAAATGATTTGCCGCATGTAAAGTGCATTAAATATAAATAAAAAAATAACTAATTGCATAGTTTGGTTGTAAATCACGAGAGGCGAATCTTTTGAGTCTAGTTGGGTCCACGATTGGACAATATTTATCAAATAAAAACGAAGTCTTCTGGGACTTTTCAATCTCTCTCCTCGCACCATCTAAACAAGGCCTTAGCCCAAAAATCAGAGTCTCAATTTCATCGAGCAAAGCGTGGGTGGGGTGGCGCAGGATGAGTCAGCCATCAGGTGCAGAGGGAGAAAAGCGAGCACAGGTGCTCGGGGCGCAGGGGTCAAACACGAGCAGGGCATCGTTTTGTCCCTTTCACGCGCTAGCCTTTTCCTTCCGCCGCGTGCCCGATACGTCCGTCCAAAGACGCGTTTTTGATTTCTAAAGACGCGAGCCGCCCTGACGTACGCTGCGCCTGCGCGGGCAGGTGCTTGTTTTTACGGTGACAAGCACAACAAGCACAATCTCCTGCCAGTTGCCAAGTGCCTGGCTCTATGGCCCTACCACCGGCCCTATAGCCTAGTATAGGAGGGGGAGGGAGGGACGGATCCCATGCATACTAGTTGCTGCAGTCGTCTTTGATGAGAGCTAGCGGCAAGGCAAAGGCAGTCTACAAAATGCTGCTTTTTGGAACCTTACGTCCACGCTGCGATCGATCTCAAGGAATCCACATGTCGCCATGCACGCCGCTTTAGGCTTTACTAGGCGCCAACGCCCGGCCACTTCTCCTTTTACTCCCTCCCTCGCTTTCCAGACCATCTCCTTGGCCAAATCCAACCTTGACGACGACACCATGCGCCAGCGACGCCCCGCTTTCCGCGCATGCATGGCGAAATGGCCGCCCCGCCTGTTGTTGAGCTCTGTCGCTGCGGCGGACGGGACCGGCGCCAAACGGATACGGTTGCTTCGGATTGGAGGACACAGGAGGATGAACGCCTTTATTTGGATCGCCAAAGTTGCTAGCTAGGGCTAAATGGGATCATGCATTGCATCGGCACAGTCACGAGAAAACAACACCAGAGCACGAAACCTACTGCACGCCGAGACTAGTACTACTCTAGGCACGCGTGTTTATGTCAAGGCTACGTTGGCACTGGTAGACGTCACGGTCACGCCTGGTCCAAAAGGACTTCGAGTCAACATGTTCAGGGATCCGGCCGGCGCCTGACATTCCACCACTATGCATAAACACGGTCACGCCTGGTCCAAAAGGACTTCCGAGTCATCCAGGCGCATGTGCCCATAGACGACTTGCAGCAACCTGGTTACAGGTCCCAAAAAATCATTATATGTATCTCATTTCTTTACGCCTTGTTCTCTTTGCAACTTTTTTCACTCTCTCTCCATCACATCAAGTTTTTACCCGCATATATGGAGCACTAAATGTAAGTAAAAAAATAACTAATTGCACAGTTTGGTTGTAAATCACGAGACAAATCTTTTGAACCTAGTTGGGCCACGATTGAACAATATTTTGCCAAATACAAACGAAAGTGCTACAGATTCACGAATTTCACTCTCTCTCCTCCATCTAAACAAGGCGTTAGTACTCCCTCCGTTCCAAATTATAAGTCGCTTGATTTGTTTTCGGTACATCCATTTTGCTATGTATCTAAATATAATAACATATCTAGATATATAGCAAAATGGATAAAAAAAAAAAGGTCAAAGCAACTTATAATTTGGAACGGAGGGAATAATCATTTTTTAAAAAATAGATTTATATAAAGTATATATTATCACTATGCATATCTTCTAACATATTTATTACCAAAAAGTTACAATTAATCTAATATTACGCATAACATCATAAGTATTAATATATTTTTATATATTTATTTAGTTAATTTAAAGTAATTTGACTTCTTGAAAAAAAGAGATGTATAATTATTTTGAAACAGAAAAAGTATCATGCAAAATAATTCAATTAATACCTAGAGAAAATTCTAAAACAATAAATATTGGTAAATTGATAATATCACTTCTATGATTTTACATGGTATAGTCAACATCAGATGGGAAATATACCATGAAGATTTAAAATTTTTGCTAGAGTTTCTGGTACACTGATAAGATCTTCTTGCATAATGTGAGGGTTCACATAATACTTGTGGTTATTTGAGTTCCTTAGAATTAACTATTAGTCGTGTTAAATGAAGAACCAGGTAACAACTAGTAATTGTTAAATCATTATAAATTATCGTATCGGTCCGAATCTAAACATGACATTAGTTATTTCTAGCAGCTAACCGTTTGTAAAAGATCCAAATAAACACACACTACTACTTAAAAGATTAACAGAGGCGGTTAAAAGTGATTAACCGAGGCGGTTTTCACAACCGCCTCGGATCGAAAAGGTCACGGTAAATGTGGCCTTTTTTCCGAGGCGGTTGGATGCCCGCCTCGGTTAATCAAAAAAAAAAAAAAAATAGAAAAAGCCCGCCGAGCCCATCGCCGCCGCCGTGGCGGATCCACCGCCGGAGAGCCCGGATTCGCACCACCGCCGAGCCCAGATCCGCCGGGCGGAGAGCCCGCCGTGTGCGGATCCGCCGGGAGAAGCCGCCGCGCCCAGATCAGCCGCCGGAGAGGCCGCCGTGGGTGAATCCGCCACCGAGAAGACGCCGCGCCTCGATCCGCAGCCAGAGAGGCCGCGCACCGGATCATCACCGACGGAGAGGCGGAGGGCTTAATCCGGGCCGAGAGGAGGCGGGTGCACGGATCCGCCGCCGGAGGGGCCGCGGTGAGCGGATCCGCCGCCGGAGGGGCAGCGTGAGCGGATCCGCCGCCGGAGAGGCCACGGCGAGCGGATCCGCCGCCGGAGAGGCCACGGCGCTACGGATCTGCTGCCAGACCTCGCTGCCTGTGGGGAAGAAGGTGAAGGCCGCCGACGCGAGAGACCCTCCGCCGGGAAGCCGCCGCTTCTCCGCGAAGGGCCGCCGCTGGGCTGCGTCGTCCTGCTAGGGCGCACCGCCCACTCGGCGGCCTTCGGATCCATGCCGGAGTAGGTGGATGGGAGTCGCCGTCGGGAGGGGAGGCCGGCTCCGGCGAGCCTGGGTCCGGCTCCGGCGAGGGGGCGAGCGTAGGGGAGTGGAGGGGGGAGCGTAGGGGCGAGCCTGGGTCCGTTCGCGTAGGGGAAGGGGCAAGCGTGAAGTGGGCGGCTGCTGTTGTGGAATGAGGAGAGGAGAAAGAGTGTGTAGTTAGGGTTTCTCATTTGCTTTATATACTGGAATGGTAGTGGGCTGGTGTGGGCTTGTGGGCTGGGCCTAATTTATCGAGGCGGTTGTATTACAGTAAACCGCCTCGGTTAATGATTTACCGTGGCGGTTGCGTTAGGACGACCGCCTCGGTTAATATAGATTAACCGAGGCGGTTATTTTAAGGTTGTCCGCCTCGGTTAATCTATTTTACGAGGCGGTTATTTCCAACCGCCTTGGTAAATAAAAACTGCCCGCCTCGGTTAATGATAGCATTAACCGAGGCGGTTTTTGAGGACAACCGCCTCCGAGGCCCATTTCAAAGTGTCTTGTAAAAGATTTTTTGTAGTAGTGACAACCTCTTTGTCATGATTTCTAGATTGAACAGTGTCCAGACACTCTTTTTCTTTGCAAGAAAAAAATCCTACATATAGAAAAAAATGGCTCATCCTATTGTTACTAATCTATTTCTCAGTTTTAAGGTGCATAGCGTAGTATTTGTTCGGTAGCTAACCTCGCAGACGTGCATAGTCCAGACATTAATCTTATGCTTCTGATTTTGGAGACCTATTGTTGGACGCCATTACCTTGGCCAAGCCGGGTTGTTAGGCCACTAAACGAAACAGCTCTCATATATAGCTATACGAGTAGCTAAAGAAACTACATGTTTTTTTTTTGAAAGAATACAATAAGTGCATGTTGACTGAATGATTGTATTAAGTCATTGTGGTTTAGGTATAAGAGCAACTATAATAACAAGTTGCAAGCTACTGTAGCTAAATGCTAAGATATGGAGAAGAGGGAAGAGGAAAGAGAAATGGACTATAAGCTTACAAACGACTTTGACACAAAAACCAAGAAATTTTGTGAGAGAGAAATCAAGAAATTTTGTGAGAGAGATAAGTGGGTCATCCGGTCACGTACTAAGAGTGAAGAGCTAAGTATTATACAAATGGGTTGAGAGACGGCTGTAAAGAACCTTAAATAGATTTGTGAAAAGGGAGAGCACAAGAAACATGGCCAACAAGAAGCTATTTACAGAAGACGTTCTCAATTATCGTCAATCCAGTCGAAGACCTTAGTAATCCCCTCTTTAATGGGGTTAGAGGCCCTGTGCAGAGCCAAACGGCTAGCTCAGGGTTAGCTTCGCTTATAATAAAACTTGAGGCGCTGCCATGGCTATATATATCATTGAGATTTCATGATTTCCAGAGAGATATTCCATATGAGGCGTCTCTCCTTTCTGTGACAAATTCATGCACTATATACGTTCACGGAAAGGGAAATATATAGATTATTATTATGCAAGCGATTCTAAACTATTCTGGTTATCACTATATGTTAATTATAAAAACATCTCTCCTTCCCGAATGCAGGAACTAGTCCTAGCTCACAACTACTACCGTCGAGGTTGCAGGTTGAACATGCGTGATTTGTAGGTGCATGCAACAAATAATAAAGCTCTCCATGTTTACAAACTAAACATATAGGCTTATTTCCATGCACATAACACGTGCATAAAAAACACAAATGTTGAAAAAGAAGAAGAAGAAGAAGTGCATGGATGCAATACCATGCGAATCCAAGACTTTATGGGATATACTAATGCCATGCGAATTCATGGGGACGTTTGGTTCCTTTCTCTAGAGAGTATGCATAGCATATGGGAACCAGGCTCAGGCTGGACAGGCTACAGTGGTGCAAGCTATCTTTGTTTGGTTAGTTGCATGTATAGAGCCTGGCTGACAAGAGATGTTGTTTGGTTGCCCGCATGAAGTCGTACGGTATAAAATAAAAATAGATAAACAAGTAATCTTATAATATTTAACTTATGTAACTACACTCTAATAGTCCTAACTTTACTTCTAGTATCTTAATTTACTTTAAAATACAGTAATATCGCTTAATATACACTAATCACATGTTAATATCATCATTAAAAAAATCTATGTTGCACCATGCGAGGCTGGCTCTCCAGAAACACAAACGAAATCCGTATCTAGTGAGCCAGACTGTGGGCTGCCTTTTGCATCTGGAGAGCCAGGCCCAGACTGTCATGCAGACAACCAAACACGCTGAAGTTGCATCTCCGAGCCTAGTTGTCCAATATACAGGCAACCAAATGCCCCACATATGCTACCTGATAACCTGCAATGCGTTTTCAGTTCAGAAAACCGGTGAACCTGAGCCTCCGTTTCTCTTTAGTTCAGCAAATCGCGCACTAGTTTTCTTAAATAAATGAGCACACATATTGAAAAGGAAACATTAGAATTTGTTGAGGGGCAGTGGAACCTTGGAATGATCTAATCGCAACCCTCTCATTTCCTTGAATTCAGTTTTAATTGGTGGGATATTTTTCGTCCTAAAATTCTCCGTGCTCTAGAGCTAAACCCTAAAAGTTTGAATACTAGTTTTGGGACTTTTGGATATAACACGTGTATCAAAGTTAATATGAGGTCCTTGATCCTTCGTAACAGTATGTCTTCTTTTATTCGTTCAAAAATGCATTTTGACTGGTTAAAAGAAAATCTGACAAAGAAATTGGTGAAACACTTTCATAAGGCCATTCCCGTTCAAGATTTTAAACTATGATGCCACGTAGATAAAGATAATAATATCATCATAGCAGTAAAATATGAAGAGAAAAGAGATGGGTTTCGTCAGGATTTAATTAACTGGGTGTACACTGTGTCCAAATCTATGAAACATGTGTTGAAACTGGCATCAGGGGCTACAGTAGTGTTTCATTTTATCTAAGGGCTCTTCAAATAATAGTAAGAGTCAGAGATACATCAAAAATGCATTTTGACTGGTTAAAAGAAAATCTGACATAGAAATTGGTGAAACACTTTCATAAGGCCATTCCCGTTCAAGATTTCAAACTATGATGCCACGTAGATAAAGATAATAATATCATCATAGCAGTAAAATATGAAGAGAAAAGAGATGGGTTTCGTCAGGATTTAATTAACTGGGTGTACACTGTGTCCAAATCTATGAAACATGTGTTGAAACTGGCATCAAGGGCTACAGTAGTGTTTCATTTTATCTAAGGGCTCTTCAAATAATAGTAAGAGTCAGAGATACCTATTGCTATGGATAACTTATTAAATCGTGTACTAAAAGACTGCTGCTATTTCATTGGATTGTCTCAATACTTTAGGTGATAATATGATGGTTTTGAAAACAATAGAATCAAATTTGCCACTAAAAAAGAAACTTAATATAATGTACTGAGTAGTAGTCATTCATGACACTCTGCACACCAAGTGACAGTAGTATTGCCGTACTAGTATCACTGGGTGTGCCTGCTGGTTCAGCCTTTTGGACCGAGTCCATTCTACTGTTGCACATGAGATGATGCTGTACTCCCTCCGTCCCTATTTAATTATCATCGTGGGTTTTTCGTGTCACAAGTTTGACTCGATTTATAGAAAATACGTATAATACTTATATCTCCAAATAAATTTGTTAAAAACTAGATCTAAAGATCTTTCCAATGATACTAACTATGATACTAATCAATAATATTTAATATTTATTAAAATTACCGGTATTTATTTCTTAGGAAGCAAGCGACAATTAAAAAGGGACGGAGAGAGTATTTACCAAACTACCCAGATAATCATTGACTGCAGGATATTTGCTGCCCCGTTAACCAAAGTGTTCAGAGCCACTCCACAGCTAAATTCCATGTGGACTAACAAAAGTTAAAATGGGATAATGGGTGATGGATGACAATATGAAACCCCAAATCATAGTTTAATCTGCTTGCTCATGCAAATATCATAAGCATTATATGATACTCCAGAACACAGTACTACTGCCCATATTTACCTTCATACGGAAGCGGGAAGCCCATGCATATATATACTTTCTCACGCACTAAATCTTGTATAAATGGTAGTACTGAAAATCATTAATGCAATCCCTTTTTAAAGCAAAGACGCATTTGGAGTACTCTAGTACCTAATTCAGAACAAACTTTTAAGGTTTTACCTAATTAAGCTATTTCTTCTCATCTACTCCTGTAGTACTTAATAAAAATAGAAAACGCATTTTGAGCAAAGTTCTGCTAGCCAGATAATAATCGTAACTTGCATTATATATTTGCGCAAGAGAACGACAGATATCCTACACACACCATGGCACTATGCAGCATATATACATAAAAAATGTGGTTTTTCATTAGTATGAGAGAAAACAGGCATCCAAATTCAAGCTGAGACAAAACATAAACCTGGGTAGTATATATAGTAGGGTGCGTTACCACATCTCATCACATTCAACCAAGTTAGCATAGCAAGGTTCCCTCCCTGCCTACACCGTGCATATATGAGCATATATACATGTGGATCTCCAAAACCATTCGGTACGTCGAGCAAATTTGCAAGTTGGGTTGGGTGTGGGAGCAAAGCATGCAACTAGTGGAGCAGAACAAACAGTTGATGCCAAAACCCCGAGCAAATTTGCAATGCCCATCCAAGTCACCAACCTCAGTAGCTGATGATGCCAAAATACCTGTAGCAGCAGTTGTCAATCAAGAAGCAGGGAAAAAACTCGCGCCAGGCGGCCAGGCGGCCAGTCCAGCTGCCTCTCGCTCGGCATTCAGCAGCGCCGGCCGGCATGGACCACGGACGCGCGCACGTCGGATCCGGCCAGTACTTACCACGCAATGCGAGCTCAGCAGCAGCAGCTGCTCAGCGAAGCGCGCGAATCCCTCCCCGTCCCGTGCCAGCCGGCCGGCCCCCACGGCGGCCGGCCAGGCCATCGCCGCTCGGCCTAGCCAGTAGACAGACAGCCAGCCAGCCCCAGCTGCCCAGGCCCCCGGTCCGCTCCGCGCCGCGCCGCGCCGAGGGGGGGCCCCGTGCGCGCAGGGCACGGATCGGCCGGCGCCGTGGTCCACGCCGATCTACAGAGCCCCTCCTCTCCCACTAGCCCGGCGGCCCGCCGCCCGCCGCGCGGTGGCGATCGACCCGCAGGCGCGCAGTAGAGAACAAAAGTCTGCTGCACCATTCAGATTCTGGCATGCATCATGCATGCGCATGCGCGCGCCCACCGGCCGGCCAAACCGCACAGCGTGGCACGGCGCACTTGCCCCGCTCCGCGTCCCGCGGCCGTGCGCGCGTGCGTGCGTCCCCGGATTGGCCATCAAGGAGGGCTTCAGTAATGGCGGGACGCGCCAAAGTACAGCACGAGGAGGCGACGGGAAAGGAAACCACGGCGTCCGTCCCGCCGTCCGCAGTCCGCACTGCATGCGGCTGCTGCATGCGCGTGCCTTTTACTCCACCGTCCGGCCGTTCCCAGCCTGGTGGCGTGTGCATGCGCGTGCCGACTGCCGTGCCGAGGAAGGCCGGCCACGACGGCGGTCGCGCGCAGGCCGGATGGGGTGGAAAGCCTGCGAGCGAACGCCGCACCGGCCGCATGCGACGCCCGGAACAAGAAAGGCAGCGCGCGGAAAAGACTAGTCAGGGGGAGAGGAAGCGCAGGTCGTCGTCCTCCCTCGCGCTTTCCTTTCTTCCAAAACACAAAGAGGGAGCTAGCTAGCTAGGGTCCTAGGGAGCTTGCGTACAGCCGGAGACGCCATGGACGCTTGCAAATCTCTAGCTGCTTCTTCCTCTCTTTCTCCTAGCTACGGCCGGACGGAGACGCCATGGACGCTTGCTTGCACTGCGGCTGCATATCGCATGGCGAAGAATGTAGCCATAAATGCTGCCGATCGAGGGCCAACCGGAATTGAATGCGAAACTCGGCAGCTCGCGCCTACTCCAGTCCAACCGGAATTAAAGCGGAACGGAGGAGGATGCATGCCGAAATTATAAAAGCGAGGAAGGAGACGACTTTTAGCTTCATTGAGTTCGATCTCAGCTCCTACAGTCCTCTCATGCTACGGATCATCAGCGTTACTGCGAGTCTGCTGCATTTCTGCAGCTGCTTCCGCTCGCTCGCTGCTGGGCCTCCTCACAAACTGCATCAAATGTTACGGATCCGAGCAGTGACATTGCTACAGTGAAGCAGGTGGTCGACCAGCATTAAAACCTGTGGGAGAGGTGGACGGATCAAGAACAGGTTACTGTAATTCTAGTACTGATAGTTAAGTCCTGCCACACTTGGATCGACGATGATGCTGGAAAGCCCATGCAGCAGTGCATTAGCTGCTGCGGCTTTGGCATGCATGGGCATGGCAGTTGGCAGTGCTGTAGGAGACTAGGAACAGACGCTTCTGAGTTCTGCCCTAGCTGTTGACTGTTGGCAAAGCCTGGAAGGTGTGGCCGCCGGACCCAGGAGCCCTTGGCCTGCCTTGCCGGCGGCAGCCGAGTAAAATTTTTAATCCGGGCTCTCATAGTCCCAAGCGCCCAAGCAGAGAGAGAGAGAGAGAGAGAGAGAGAGAGAGAGAAGATGAAACAATCTATGCATGCAACCCAAATCCCCAGACACGATGGAAATTTTCAATTGCAAACACAAAAGCGAGTAGTACATTCCCAAGATCCAAATCGGCAAATGGCCATGCCCTGCCCTCCTCCTTCCCAACACCAACGTCATCGTCATGATCGTCTCATCTAGGAAACACACAGCCAAAGAACCACAATAATAAAATATAAAAGATGAAAGAAAGAAAGAACGGCGGCCGTCTTCTCCATTCTGCTCACTACGGACCTAGCTAGCTTGCATTTTTTTGTAGACTAGCTAAAAGGCAGGAAGGCAAAGATTAAAAAAAAAAAGAAGAAGGGGCTAGCTAGTAATAAGCTGCATGCTGAGGAGAGGAGATCGATGGTGCAGTGCGATCAGTGGTAGTGTACCTAGCTAGCAGTAGCAGCACCGGCGCCGGCGAAGGAAGGATCATCATCGATCATGGCTTCTTGCCGAGGGTGTGCTTGTTGTTGTGCATCCACACCTTGAGCACGTGGCGCTTGACGCAGACCTCCTCGCAGAACTGCTGCACGGCGGCCTCGTCGTGCTTCTGGATCCGCCACCCGAGCCGCTCCGCGAACGCCAGCATCCGGTCCTTCTGCTCCTGCGTGAACTTGGTGCGGAACCGCTTCCTGCCGGAGCCGGAGCCGGAGCCGCCGCCGCCGGACCCTGACGGGCCGCCACCGCCCACCACCATGGGCGCCACCACCATGGGGCCGATCAGCCCGGACATGTCGTCGCCCTCGTCGCGCCCCGAATGGGAGGTGGACGGGAGCGCGAGCGGGCGGTGCATCTGCATGTGCCCGGCGGCCGCGGCCGCCAGCTGCTGGTGCTGGTGGAGGAGGTACCCGGCCGGAGTGCGGTAGTAGGGGGGAGAACTGGTGGTGGTGGTGCGCCGCGGCGCCGTAGGCGGTGATGGCGGCCGGAGACAGGGCGGCGCCGGCGGCGGAGGGATCGGCGCCGCCCGTGGGCGAGTCCGACTCCTTGCGGTGGAAGTTGCGGTGGCAGCCGCAGGCCGCGCAGCGGAGCGCGTCGATGGAGCCTTCCTCGCCCGCAGCCATGAACTCGCCGCATCCGTCCACCGCGTGCCCGCCGATGCCGACTGCGTGGTTCTTGAGGCACTCCCGATACCTGGTGCCCCCGCCGCCACCGCCACCTGGCGTCCTGAAGCTCCCGCCTCCAGCAGAATCCCCGGCGGGCTTCGGCGACCCGCAGCCGCTTCCTCCTCCTCCCAGTCCCAGCCCCGGCAGCATCGGCGCATCGTAGCTCGAGCTCACGGGCATCGGCGTCATCTCCTCGTCGCCGTCATCGTGCTCGTCGAAATCCATAGCTGTCGGTGACCTAGTCGGCGGGCTCGATCGGCGCACGGGGAAAGCTTGCTAGCTACTTTCCTTTTTCCCTTCCGACTTCCCGTAGGTTCTTTGCCGAGGTTAACAGCAAGACATAGCTTAGTGGCGGCTTACTACTCACACAGTCACACACACACACACTAGCTACAGGAGAGTGTTTGTGTTGTTCTAGCTGGTACTCGTAAGAGAGAGAGAGGAGTAGAAAAAAATATACTAGCCGTGAACTGTGCACACACTGCTGCTAAAATTTTGACGCATCGGCAGCGGCACTGCGCGGCAGGCTGCAGGCAGGCATGGCAAGCGGCTGTTGTGCCTGGGTGATGATGTAGCCACACAAAACTCTCTAGTACTACCAATCTAGCGTTGTCTCCTCGCTCCTTGTGTGAGGCGCACTTGTCGCTCCTTGTTGTGGCTCTGGACTTTGGCTCCTGTATATATCTTGGATCTTTGTCCTCCCTGTGTCTTCCAGTTTCGGCGTAGTATGCTGCGTTGAGATTTGGCTCCAGCCCGGTTTAAAATGGGGTTTTACTATGCCTTCTTCGTGTCTGGAAGGCTCGATCGAGCTCTTTTTCTTGCTGGTCCTTTGATTTTGTATTACTCCCTCCGTCCCAAAATAAATGATGTTTTGGGTGTTCGTCTTACAAGTTTGACCCGATTTATAGAAAATACGTATAATATTTATATCTCCAAATAAATTTGTTAAAAAAACTAGATCTAAAGATCTTTTCAACAATACTAATTGTGATACTAATCGATGCTATTTATTATTTTTAAAAATTGCCGGCAATCGTTTCTCGGAAAGCGATAACGACATCATTTTTGGGATGGAGGGAGTACACCGCATCGCAAGTGCTATACTGGTCGACAATAGTTCCCTATATACAGCACGTACTCCATAGTGAACTGTTCAATTCGTGATGATCCGTGTTTCAATGCCTCGGCTAGTACTCCATAGTGAACTGTATACATGCAGCAATATATGTAGTCCAGCTGTTAATAGGTTTCGATGTAATAACACTTGCACACTATGCATCGATAGACATAACAGCTGTTAATGGAAGTGCTAGAAGATTCGCAACAAAACTATAGCAACACACATATACTCCCTTCGTCTTAAAAGACCATCGTTTGTTTGCTTTTCGTATCACAAATTTAACTTGATTGTAGAAAATACATCCAACATTTGCATCTCCAAATAAATTATTAAAAAATTAGATTCAAAGAGTTTTTAATGATATTAATTATGTACTATAAATATTAGTATTTTTATTTATTTAGTTAAAGTTGATTTTAAAATATTTTTTTTACGGAGAGAGCACATGCTTGGCACAGCTTCACTGTAGCTGTTTTTTTGGGGTCAAACATCCTTTTCTAAAACAACTTCATGGATAAAGGTATTTTTTTTTCCCTTCACTCACAAAGAGGTGAGATGATATGAAGCTAGAAAAAATAGTTTTTTACAGCTCTCTTCGTTATTTCCCTCTCTCATCCATGCATAAAGCAATTAGTGAAGCTGTTTTGCCAAAAAATTTTCCAAAATAGCTCAGCTTCATAAAAAAAAACTACTCGTAAAGCTATTTTCCAATGAGGTATGCCAAATAGGCCTTAGTTTTAAGGTTTGAGATCTTGAGCTTCGTTGTTGTTGTTTAGTTTTGTTGTAGGGAATTTTGCCTTGAAGGAGTTGGGTTTGCTTGAAGTTAACTAGAACTAGTGCTTGTAGATGCTATTAGAGTCACCTATTGTTCTAACCACCGGTAGCATTGTTATTAGTGTGATATACATAATCGACATATAAGGACATTTACATGGTCTCGGTAATAGACATAGGTATATAAATTAATAAGTTTGATATGGCCATTTACATGCAGTTCTATCAAACCTATGACATGTATTTTTTCACACATAAATTTCGTACTCTCGTTATCGTTACTACTTCATCAACCCGTGCTCTCGCACGGGTTAGAACCTTATGAGACACTAACTGATCAAAATACTTTTATTAAATATCTTTTCTCTTCCTTGATATTCTAAAATAATAGGCGCTCTTCATCTATATTCATAATTTTTTTCTATACATAGAACCTCTGTATGTTACTGAAAGTGCATCTATCCCTTTAGTGGGTTTTGGATGATTGGATGACAATGCGATTAAAGGACTAACATCATTGCTAAGTGTCATGCAGAAAATTGGTTATCTCACAGGTATTTGATTCAAATGTTTAAAGCCAAAATGATGGATTGTTGTATGGTTTGATTGGGGTGATCATAAGTCAACAATGCATATGTGTTCATGTGAAGGCTTTTATATTGTGAGATTCCAATGATTAAGCAAGCATACTTTGGAATTGATTATAGAGACATGACTGGATTTGATATATGATGGTCTTAGATTGAAAGCTTGCTAGTATAAAGATTGAAGAAGACATCAATATAAATGGATATGTTTCTAATTGATGATTCAACACATGATGTGATTTGATGGCTTGAGAAGGTGAAGATAGCAAGGAAAGGCTTCGAGATACTAAGCAAGGGTGAAGGGCAAGCAACGGCTTGGCGGCCGAAGAACCTAGCTAGGGTGAAGAAGAAAGTACTTGTATTTAGTCGAGGTATCAATCAAGCTATGATGGTTGTGTTTGTGTGAAGGATCAATATCACTATTGGTGAAAGGATGATGAAAATGACTTGGTCTATTTGGAGTAATGCATATCGGATGAATGGAATCAAGTCATATGCTCAAGATGGCTATGCTCAAGATGGAAAGGTCAAATGGACATGTTGGCACCCTCATATGACAAAGATTGAAAGCTATGGCTCGGAAGTGAATGAAAGCAACTCAAGTGGTTCAATTCGTTTTTATTTAAATATCTTGAGTTGAATAGGAAAGCCGTACTATTAAGAGGGATGCATCATGTTGATAGATACTATACATAAGTGTTCAAGCCAACCCATGTGAGATTTGAGTGAAAGAGAGCACAAGAGACTGACTGGGTCAGCACTGCCAGTGTATACCGGACTCGTCAGGTATGCATACCGGATGTGTCCGGTATTCTCGAGGTGAGTGCACTCCTACTGGCTGACTTTTTCCAATGGTTCTGGTGCTGAGCAGAAGTTCCGGTCAGAAATCGGAAGTTCCAGTCCTTGTCCTTGCGCGCGCACCATGCTTGCATTGTGCACTAGCGGAACTTCTGGTCTTTCATCGAAAGTTCTGTTGGTGACCGGAAGTTCTGGTTATGTACCGGAAGTTTCGGTAGGTCTAGCTTGCGCCAAGCACCAAGGGGTTTTTCTATGCTGTGGGGGCGCATACCGAACGTGTTCGGTATGCCTACCGGACGCGTTCGGTATGCTGCAACGGCTAGATAACGGCTAGTTTTGTAAAGTGGCTTTATATACCCCCAAGCCTCCACCTTTGGAGGCTGCTAATTCTGCTGGTTCCTAAGCCTTCCTAAAGCCTTGCAAACACTCTCTAATCCTCTCTTAGTGTGTGATTGATTCAAAATTCCAAATCCTAATTGTGGGTTGAGTGAATTTTAGAATTGAGAGCAAGCCACCACTTGAGCACTTGTGTATACTGTCAAATCTCGTGATTCGTATTTGTTACTCTTGGATCTTCGGTCCTAGACGGTTAGGCGTCGCCGGAGACCAACCAAGAGATTGTGGTGTGGCTCGGAAAGTTTGTAACGGTTGATTCCACCGCCGCAAGAGAAGGAATCAAATTAGTGGAAGGAGGAAAGGGAGTTGGAAAAGACTCTGGCTAGGGTGACCTGCGTGGTCCTCTAGAGTTGGACTCAAGGAATCGAAGTTTGCAAAGACTTCGGCTAGGGAGACCTGCATGGTCCTCTAGATTAAGCCAAGCAAAGCGAGTTGAAAAAGACTCTGGCTAGGAAGACCTGCGTGGTCCTCAAGAGCTTGGTCCTCGGTCGCTCGCATGACTGCCTCAACGGAGAGTAGGACTTGAAAGAGTCCAAACTTCGGTAAAACAAATACTGTGTCTCAAATTCTATTTCATATTGTGTTTGTGATCTACTTGTGGTATTTGAGGTTGTCTGCAGGTTCACTGAGCTCCACAGGTCACCTAGAAGTGCCCGCAACCGGTGTCGAGGTTCGGAATCGAAAGGCGCTGGTTTCGGGGATTCCCTGCTGTGCCCGTGAATACCGGACGTGTCCGGTATTATACTGAGTGCTGAATTTTATTTATTCTTTGTTCTAATCTCTGTGGTGCAGGGTTTTACATTCTAGGCTTAGTCTCCATTACTCATTAACTTAGTGTGTAACTTGTGAGGGGTTGTATTTCCCTCTCTAATCGTTTCCGCATTTTAAGGTGTTAATTTTTAGAAACGCCTATTCACCCCCCTTTAGGCGCATCCTCGGTCCTTACAAGTGGTATCAGAGTGAGGACTCACTAAAAGCTTCACCGCCGTGAGAAAAGGATGTCGACGCCTATCGAGTTAGAGCCCGTTCTTCTCCAAAATGATGGTTCAAACTTTCTATCTTGGTCAATTTATATGCTCAATACTTTTAGAGATATTAGCCCTCTTATTGAGCGTATTATAGATGCTAGCATCTCTCTCTCTATAGTTGATTGGTGCAACTACAAAAATTTGACAAAAGAGGAAGAGAGATGCATGCAACTCAATGCTATAGCAACTAATGTCATTTTGAGTACATTGAGTGCAGAGATTCTAGATGAGGCAATTTACAATGGACAAGCACCTCCGGAGAGTGCTCATCTCATTTGGATTAGGCTTTTTGAGTTATATGGAAAATCTAAATGTAATGAGTGCTATGTATGGAAGTCAATGGTCAGCTCATCTACCATATCAAACTGTAATGAAGAAGCCTCAAGAAACAAGCAATTTACAGAGCTGGAAGCAATTGAGCAAGACTCGTCTTCTCTGCTGCCAGACGGCCACTACCGGACATGTCCGGTAGGACTACCGGACGTGTTCGGTATGGCCGAGGCAGCAGTACAGCAAGCAGCTGTGTGCAGCGGCACTTCCGCTAAACTGTCACCAAGTGATGAGTCAACTTCAGCGTCTCACCAGCAGCATCACTTGTGTCTTGCGGCCACAAAAACCAAGAAGAAGCGCACCAAGAAAAATCAATTGAAGAATCTTGATGCAAAGGAGATAGCACAAGTAAATGATCAACTAGGAAGTGACATTGCAATTGAAGACAATTACACTCTTGATCATCTCAGCAACAAGGACAAGCACATATTCTTGAAATTAGCTGAGAGGAATGATGAGCTAGAGGAGAAAAATAAGAAGCAAGAACAATCACTTGAAAGACAAGAAATGTTTCTCATCTCTAAGTTGGAAGAACTAAAGACAATCAATGAAAGGTATGAAAAACTGTCAATTGAGCTTGCTTTAGTTACAAACCTCTCCTCTAATGCATCACAGCTAGAGAAAGAATACATTGAGATTTAAGGCAAGGCTAGATGAACTATCAAGCAAATACAATGTATTACAAGCAAAGTATGTTCATCTCAAGTGCTCAGTAGCTAATGAGGTTGTTGTCACATCGGTAAAAACTTCTCGACCTCATACTCTCACACTCACTAGCACACCATCTCAATTAAATGTTTCTAGTAGTAATGAGTGTGCTTCTCAAGCAAGCCAATCTTTGATTGAGCAAAACTATTTAGAAAATCATGAGCTCAAAGAAAAAGTGAAAGGACCCAAGAAAGACGTGATTCGGTTGAAGTCTAAGGAAGGAGCACAACCTTCTCAAGATAACCGTGACATCATGGTGAAGAAGCTTGAGAAGGGTTCAAACCATGTTACCTCCAAAGCTCAACAAATAAATCACACATCAAACAATGTCAACGCAATCAAGAGCAAGAAACCCAAGAAGAGACTATGCTATGGTTGTGGATTGTATGGGCATGAATGGGCTATGTGTCAAAATAAGAGTTGGGCCAACAAGATGGAAGCGACTAATCAAAAGGCCTCAAACAAGTTGTTCAAGCAAGCCAAGAGCATTCAATCAAGTGCATGCATCAAGTGCAACAAGTTGGGTCATCCTAGCAAAGGTTGTCCAAATTATAGAGGCAAGAAATAGAGCCCTTGCTGCAACAAGAAGATGTTATGGTTGCAATGAAGTGGGGCACACGGTTGATGGATGCCCCAACAAGCAAAACAAGCAAAAGGCAAATCAAGGGCGTATTTGCTATGTGTGTAGAAGGAAGGGGCATGTGAGTTATAATTGCCCAAATGGTGATTTTCCCAAGCCGAACACATATGGTTTCATTGATATGCTTAGGAAGGGCACAAATGGAGTTAGTACTAGCAAGGTTATGTGTTCACCACAAACTAGCACTAACACCATTTGGGTACCTAAGCATTTGTTGACTAACGTGAAAGGACCCAACAAGAGTTGGGTACCAAAGTGTGCTTAGAATGTTGCTGCAAGTACTAGGCGATGAGATAAAGTCTTCGGGGTGGTTGAGCAACAAAATTGACATTTAACCTCAATTTATCAACCTATCCTCGCTATACTCTCTTATGTGGTTGACCCGGAGATTCTTTTATGTTGATACTCTATACTTCATCTTCATCACTAATGATAAGTACCTAGACCTTTAGGATAGCCACTTGTTTCGTTAACGCTCAATAGTTCACAAATTGACAAATTTGTAAAATATTAGAAGTGGCTAATTAGATCAATTAAAAGTTTATGCTATATACTATATGGTGCTCTTAATGGCTTTCTAGTAGAGCAATAAATTTGTTGAGATGCAGGTGTTCAAAGATGAAAAACAAATGGAAGAAATAATCACAAGCAGAGAAGTTTGCCGGTTCTATCCTGCACATACCGGACGTGTCCGGTATGGCAGTGGGCAGAAACATCGATTTATTGGTATACTCAGAAGCTTGTGATCAACTATCTCTAAGTGGACTATGAGCATCTCTTCACCCAATTTGATATTCAGCAAATTATTTATATGATGGTCAAAATAGAAAATTATTTCCTATGTTCTTGATAGAATGGAGTGCAAGTTTCAAGTAATTCAAATCACTTGATGTACTGTCTTAGGGGAGATGAGTTTCTATTTTGAACCTTTGTGGACTAAGAACTTCATTTGAGTATTACTTGTAGTCCTATAATATTAAGTAAAAAGTCCTTTATGGCATAATCATATGACAAATGAGGTCAACTAAATGAATGTCATGATGTGATTTATCTTATTGGAATTATTGTGAGCTCAAGGCAAAGGTATGGATTTACATATATGCATTGTAGTGCATCTAAGGCCCTTTATGCTAGAATGTGCACTTGTGTGATGTAGGATAGATAAATTTCAAAACCCTTACTAGCATGTATAGGTTGTGTGATTTTGAAAAGACTTTTTGGATCTTGGTCTTTGTGACCTCGCCATGACATTTATGATTATTGCTCACATTGCATGTTTGACCGACTAATCACAAGTGGCATGGTTGCTCTCAAGTCCATATAATCTAAGTTAGTATATCATTATCCCTGGAACTCACCGCTTGAAACATGGACATAAGTTAGCAAAGCCGTTTTGTTTGGAAAGTCTAAGTGAGAAAATTTGGAGATCCTCGGAATATCCAAGAAATCTAGAATTTCCGGCCACAAATAATTATTAGAACCAGCAAGCTCTAACCGGAATTTTCCTCGGACATTCCAAGAAAAGTCGGATATTGTGATAAACCTTGGAATACTCAAACCCGGCCATTTATACCTAGTTTGGATCAAGTATGGACATGACTTTGGAATAAGCATCAACTGTGAAGGGGATTGGAGAAGAGAAAACAAAATGTGGAGCGAAAATAGCCAACCCGCAAATACCGGACGTGTCCGGTATGCCTACCGGACGTGTCCGGCATGCGCGGGGAAATAAGGGCAGCATACCCCTTCGGACTTAGTCCGTTACCTCTCTTCTTTCAAACCAACAGCACCCAAAACCCTCTCCTCTCCTCCAATGGTGACCAAGTGAATCAACCAAGGAAAGAAAGGGAGGAGTGGATTGGAGAGCTCCCTCATCAAGATTGAAGGACCTACGTGTTGGATTTTGGATCTTCGTTCTTCCTCTCCTCTCAAGGTATTCAAAACTGGACCCCTTTCGATCTGTGTGGTTAGAAGTCTATCTGCAAATCTGGTTGGTCAAGATGCTACATTATCTGTCTAGAAGCAATGCCTGAAGTTTGAATTGAAATGGTTGAGGATTGGATTGGAACCCCTGGTTAGGGTTGCTGTTCGTACATACCGGACGTGTCCGGTATGCCTACCGGACGCGTCGGGTATGACACAGCAGTGCAGGTTCTCCCTGCAGTTTTGATTCAATTCTCCTTTAATATTGCTTTTAGGGTTATGGTTGTTTGTCAATGATGTCTTGTGAACCTAGTACAAGTGATGTACTAAGTGTTTGCAAAGATTAGACAAATAATTTCGTCTCCCTACTCGCAATGTTTGAAATGACACTTGGGCATAGTCTCTAAGAACTTTTTGCAAAATCTCTTTGGATACAGGACAGTAGAAATGTCTGGAGAGAGAGGCGGCAGAATGGAGCCTCGGACCAAGGGCATGCATGATCCTAGAGCTTTTGAGAGGCATAAGAAGGCTAGGTAGGACATGTTTCCGAGATCCTCCCCCAAAGAGAGGCTGCCCGGGCAGCAGCCTGTGGCTGCAGGGCAAAGATATGCCGAGGGCCGAGGCGGTGCTTCTTCTTCTGATGATGATGAGTCAGAGGACTACAGAGTTGAGTCTAGCTGGAAGAGAAAGAGCACCGACAGAGAGGACGACAGCTCAGATGAGATTGAGAAGGAAGGAAAGGATGAAGAAGAGGAAGAGGAGCAAGCTGAAGCTCTGGTTCACCAGCCAGGGCAGCAGAGCATTCACTTTGGACTTCTTGAGGTTAACACAGATTATCGGGCAAAGGGCATGACCAGGAGAGCTCGTGATCAGAGGAGGATTGATCCTAGAGGTTTGCCCAAGCTTCAGTTTGACTACTGGTTTCACACTCAGTTTCATATGGACTTCTATGATAGTGTGATACTCAAGAGGAAGCCAGTTGTGACTAAGTCTCAATGGGTGGATTGGTAGTACACCAGAGATCTTCAGAAGCCTCTCTTGATCATGCCATAGCTATTTGTGAGCGGACAAGGATCTATGACATCATGGAGTTCAGGCATGATTGGAACTCAGAGGTGATTGCATAGTTCTATGCCACTCTGTTTGTTGAGGAGGACACTAGACGTATACATTGGATGCTTGAGGGTCAGTGGTACAGTGTTGACTACGCAGCCTTTGCAGGTTATCTTGGCTTCTCAGATGAGGATCTTCAGAAGGACAAGATACATGATCAGATTATCCTACCTCCAGAGCAGATGGGCTACATGTATCTACATGTATCCACCTCAGAGAGAGAGAGGATCAGTTGACAAGGTAGTTGGTCTCCATCCCACCTACAGATACCTGGACCAGATGTTCAGGAGGATTATTGATTGCAAGGGAGGAGACAAGGGTTCGATTGCAGATTACTCGAGGAACTTGCTTGCCAGGATGGCACCAGAGGCAAAGCCTTTCAGTGTCTTTGACTTTATCTGGTGTGAGATCCGTAGTGTTGGTGAGAGGCCCCTCAAGGGCTGTGGCTTCGCTCCCTACATCATGCATATGATTGAGCAGGTGATAGGGCACACGTTTGAGTATGATGGACAGCATAAGGTACTGAAGATCACCACAGACTTAGAGGAGTTAGGAATTCCTCCAGCTGGTCCAGGAGGAGGTGGAGCAGCAGCAGAGGCACCCGGGGGTGGTACAGCAGCAGGTGCAGAGTTTCAGCCACCACGTGCTCCTTCACGTTCTACTTCTCACCGTAGTGGTGGTTCTCGCTCACCTCTCCGGAAGATCCTCAGCTCCATCTTTGGGATGTGCAAGGATATTCGGACCAGTCAGCGACACGAGAGAGAGGCGAGGAGGAAGGATACGAGGACTCTCAAGCAGTTTGCGACTCAGCTCAGGATTGACCCTCCGAGGCCTCCTCCTTCAGATGGTGAGGAGAGTGAGCAGGAGACTGAGGAGCAGCAGCAGGTCAGATACGACAGAGACTTTGCAGAGTTCCTTTAGAGACAGCAGCAGCAGGCTCAGCAGCAGCAGCCACCAGAGCCTTCAGACACCATCCCTCTCCAGTTTTGAGTACCTTCTCACGACCAACCACGTCCTAGTGCAGCCGAGGAGTTAGGTTCAGCTTAGTGGGGTGACATCTTTGGTGGATTTGACCCCTACACTGGTGCTGGCACTAGCAGTTCTCGCCCTCCTGGTGCTCCACGTTCACTTGACGAGCAGGAGCGTGGTGACGACGACGACGAGTGATCGACGGGTGTGTGACAGCTTGTAGCCCCTTTGTGTCTTTTATTCATCGTTTGCTATCTTTTTGGATATAGATGACAAAGGGGGAGAGAGAGTGATTAAAGCTTCAGATTGTGTTGTGTATGTGTTCCTCTTTTGTTATCTGGAGACTTGTACTGCAGCTATAGTCTTTTGAGTTTGAGCTTCATTGTTGTATCATTCAGAGATGAGATGTATCAGACTTGTGTCAGTCTTATGAGCTTTATCTATGTATCTTGTGAGATTTGAGCTTGGTGGATGCATGAGACATAATCTTGTGATATATTCTTAGTGGTTTATGGGCTTGAGAAATCTTTGTGATGAGTGCTAAGTGTGTGATATACATATGTTGTATTTACTTTCATAAGTACCATGCATGTTTTAGAGTGAAAATATGTGGTGTGATGCTTTATATTTATTCTTGTGTGATATATCTTGTCATATGCATCACGGATTTATTCTTGACACACATTGCACTTCTCGGATGCAATGATTTAGGGGGAGGCTCCAATGTATTTTAATATGTGCAAATTGACATTTGAGGTCACTTTTGAATTCGATTCATATTACACATATTAAGGGGGAGCCTCTCATAAATCGTTGAACCCAAAAAGTTTTAAATTCTATATCTTTTTGTAAGCTTTAATCGGATTGTCATCAATCACCAAAAAGGGAAAGATTGAAAGTGCATCTAGCCCTTTAGTGGGTTTTGGATGATTGGATGATAATGCGATTAAAGAACTAACATCATTGCTAAGTGTCATGCAGGAAATTGGTTATCTCACAGGTATTTAATTCAAATGTTTAAAGCCAAAATGATGGATTGTTGTATGGTTTGATTGGATATATGATGGTCTTAGATTAAAAGCTTGCTAGTATAAAGATTGAAGAAGACATCAACATAAATAGATATGTTTCTAATTGATGATTCAACACATGATGTGACTTGATGGCTTGAGAAGGTGAAGATAGCAAGGAAAGGCTTCGAGATACTAAGCAAAGGTGAAGGGCAAGCAACGGCTTGGTGGCCGAAGAACCTAGCTAGGGTGAAGAAGAAAGTACTTGTATTTAGTTGAGGTATCAATCAAGCTATGATGGTTGTGTTTGTGTGAAGGATCAATATCACTATTGGTGAAAGGATGATGAAAATGACTTGGTCTATTTAGAGTAATGCATATCGGATGAATGGAATCAAGTCACATGCTCAAGATGGCTATGCTCAAGATGGAAAGGTCAAATGGACATGTTGGCACCCTCATATGACAAAGATTGAAAGCTATGGCTCGGAAGTGAATGAAAGCAACTCAAGTGGTTCAATTCGTTTTTATTTAAATATCTTGAGTTGAATAGGAAAGCCGTACTATTAAGAGGGATGCATCATGTTGATAGATACTATACATAAGTGCTCAAGCCAACCCATGTGAGATTTGAGTGAAAGAGAGCATGAGAGACTGACTGGGTCAGCACTGCCCGTGTATACCGGACGCGTCCGGTATGCATACCGGACATGTCCGGTATTCTCGGGGTGAGTGCACTCCTACTGGCTGACTTTTTCTAATGGTTCTGGTGCTGAGCAGAAGTTGCGGTCAGAAACCGGAAGTTCCGGTCCTTGTCCTTGCGCGCGCACCATGCTTGCATTGTGCACTAGCGGAACTTCTGGTCTTTCATCGGAAGTTCTGTTGGTGACCAGAAGTTCTAGTTATGTACCGAAAGTTTCAGTAGGTCTAGCTTGCGCCAAGCACCAAGGGGTTTTACGTGGGTTGTGGGGCGCATACCGGACGTGTCCGTATGCCTGCCGGACGACGCGTCCGGTATCTTTCGCAACGACTAGATAACGGCTAGTTTTGCAAAGTGGCTTTATATACCCCTAAGCCTCCACCTTTGGAGGCTGCTGATTCTACTGGTTCCTAAGCCTTCCTAAAGCCTTGCAAAACTCTCTAACCCTCTCTTAGTGTTTGATTGATTTAAAGTTCCAAATCCTAATTGTGGGTTGAGTAAAATTTAGAATTGAGAGCAAACCACCACTTGAGCACTTGTGCATATTGTCAAATCTCGTGATTCGCATTTGTTACTCTTGGATCTTCGGTCCTAGACGGTTAGACGTCATGGGAGACCACCCAATGCATTGTGGTGTGGCTCGAAAGTTTGTAACGATTGATTCCACCGCCGCAAGGAAAGGAATCAAATTAGTGGAAGGAGGAAAGGGAGTTGGAAAAGACTCCGGCTAGGGTGACCTGCGTGGTCCTCTAGAGTTGGACTCAAGGAATCGAAGTTTGCAAAGACTTCGGCTAGGGAGACCTGCATGGTCCTCTAGATTAAGCCAAGCAAAGAGAGTTGAAAAAGACTCCGGCTAGGGAGACCTGCGTGGTCCTCGGGTCGCTCGCAGCTGCCTCAACGGAGAGTAGGACTTGAAAGAGTCCAAACTTTGGTAAAACAAATACTGTGTCTCAAATTCTTTTTCATATTGCGTTTGTGATCTACTTGTGGTATTTGAGGTTGTCTGCAGGTTCACTGAGCTCCACATGTCACCTAGAAGTCCCCGCAACCGGTGTCGAGGTTCGGAATTGAAAGGCGCTGGTTTCGGGGATTCCCTGCTGTGCCCGTGAATACCGGACGTGTCCGGTATACCTACCGGACGTGTCCGGTATTATACGGAGTGCTGAATTTTATTTATTCTTTGTTCTAATCTCTGTGGTGCAGGGTTTTACATTCTAGGCTTAGTCTCCATTGCTCATTAACTTAGTGTGTAACTTGTGAGGGGTTGTATTTCTCTGATTTGGAGTTTCCAAGTAATTGAAAACTCCCTCTCTAATCGTTTCCGCATTTTAAGGTGTTAATTTTTAGAAACGCCTATTCACCCCCCTCTAGGCGCATCCTCGGTCTTTACAGTTACAATATACATTATATTGAGCTGAAACATTTGATATATTGTGATGGTTTTAGTTATAGTCTTCATGTATCCATTTTGATTCTTTTCTCTAAATTTTAAGCTTATTAATTGATAAGATACAATGGTTATTAGTTACAATGGTGATTATTGTGTACTGAGTTGACTACATGTCTTAGATTATTATTTATAGCGGTTAGCTGAGTAATAATTTCTAGGATTATTTTTTCTTGAACCACATGTATTTAGTTGAACATAAATAAGCTTTTTAAGTATATAAACTCTTATTTCATCTCTTTATGTGATATCATAAGAATCTAGAGTTTAACTATCAACTTTTGATCTAGTTAGTGCATTATTTTATACATGTGTTAATTTGAAATTTTAATGCTTATTGTATTGTTGATTCAAAATTTTCATGTTCCACTTTTTTTTTTAATAATATTCTAGGTCTAGGCTACAATCTTAGTCTTATAATGCATAAATAATTGTTTCAGCATGCACCTGCCCCTCAAGATGTTGAATTTATTAAATAATTCTTAAATTAAGTTACTAATATTCATATATAATATTTCAATCAAAATGTCTAAACTCCTTTCAAGACAATGACTTACAAAATTTATTATTATGAGTATTAATATAACTTAAAGTTAACTGCTAGTGTTGTTATTACTATCTGGTTTGCTAATTAAGGATATTTTGCCACGCTTGATAGGTTTATAAAATAAATATTTGTAGTAATGTAAGTTTTGACTATTGAAGGTTGAATTATTTTTTATAATAATATGTTATATTACTATTATTTACACGTAGATTTTAGAGATTTTTGTTAACTTTTTATAATCATTGAGGTGGATAATTTAGGTACAAATTATATAGATATATATTTCTTTACATTATCTTTCATAATACCATGTATGGGTAATTTGAGTGCCAACTTAGGAGTTAACACATTATCCTCCATAATGATAAAGATGGATAATTTATAAAAATATATTATTGGATTGGTTTAATTATCGTTTATAATTATGGAGGTTTGTATGTTTCCCTACATGCTTTATTAATAGCTGCACAAATCATGGTCCTATAATTTTTCAGCATCATTAGCATATAAACTCGGAGTAACCATAAGAGAAAAAAAATTGTACCTGGTGGTCAATAAGGATAGTATGAAAACTTATTTGTGCGATCTAATCTAAGGACAATTAAATAAAACTGAAAATTATATTTAATGGTGAATAAGGATCATATCATGTATGTCGTCAAATGAGACAAATGAAATTGTAATTTTGAGATCTAGTAAGATTAGTATACCTTTACTGTGCAGTGCCACTGGTGTCAAGGTTGAAGTAGATGCTATGGTAAGTCAACAGATAGGTAGAGTCAAAGTAGATCTAGCACCATTGCTCCTTAATCATGACCTCTTGTTACAATATCAGCTCTGAAATAGAGAGGTCCCTCACCCAACTTCAGGAAATATCATGCTCAAAAGGTTAAGGCCATATCACCTGAATTATTTTGTGTAGACAATTTGGAAGGAAGCCTTTTAAAATACGATATAAAATCAATTATAGTTGGTACTTAGAGTAGAAGATGTAATGTTATAGGTAGTGGCAAAGTTTGCAATTGGATAGTGCCAAGAAAGATCTTGCATACATGTGTGTGGCGTGGCATCTCGGGAGGCCTTGATGAATCAACACTGGATTATCTTCAATGTTCATCCAAAACTACTTCCTTTATTTTGTTTGTCGCATCGACCTGCCAAACAGCAAGATGATGTTGCCGTGAACTTCCCTGGTGTTGGTCATCTGTACTGCACTAATGCTCCGGCGGAAACACTACACTAATAAAAGGAAGAAGCAAGTTACCCGAGGCCTTACCCTAGAGCAATTGGCCTTCGGCATGCACCGGCGCCGGAGCATCGCTGTCTCCATGTCCGCCTAGCAGTGAGGGCAGTTGGTGTTGCCCAGGAGAGAGACGTACGTCAGCGTAGATGAGGTGGAAGATGAGGATGCATGGGAGCACATAGCTCGCAGACTCGCCTACGGGACCGGCAACTCGGCGGCGGCGCCTGCGAGGATACACACGAAGCAACATGTGGCAGCCGTGAGATTAATTGTATTTGACTTGTGACTAATAATTCAATGGTTAGGTGATAAATAATAGATTTTTTTCTTCTTTTTACCTATATAATATAATGGCAAAGGTGGGTAATTTTTTAGAAAATAAAATAGATCTAATGGTTACAGATTGTTTTAGCCTATCAATTTGATGGCCAGATGTTTCTAATTAACGTGAGAATTTCTAGTATTTATCTTTTTTTCTAGCGCGTCTGGTGAGAATCAACGTGGAGCCTCCTTTGGGGTCTCTAATTAGTAATAGTAAGATCTGTTTCATGCGTCAACCAAGGGGAGCAGCCAGAGAGCCGCGCGGCAGCTTGTGGCGAAGCGCGGATGCAGTAGACTAGTGGAGGCATGCTGGCCGTGTGTGTGAAGAACTGAAGAAGGCAGCGAGGGGCGGTTGAAGCACAGACAAAGGTTCTCTCTGGCCTTTTGTGCTTGTATCTCTCTGCATGGAGGAACCACTCGTTGGCCGTACCCCCAGCTTGTCATGGAGGAACCCGTGGGGCTGCTGCAGCTCGTTCAGATTTGGTTTTGGATTTTGTTTCTCTTAATTTGATGTCAATCTGCTCCGCCCCTTTTGTGCTTGAATCTCCCAAATTGAATTTGTAAAATGCATGCTTGCAAATAAATGAATCTTATGTGTATAATTTCAATCCGAAGAAAAAATATTTTTCTAGATCAATGGCGTCGTCCTCATCAGTCAAGCAAGGAAATTATTGCCAACATGTTAAGGGTATCTTAAGATACAAGATCTAATTACTAGCTAGCTAAAAATTGGTCCTAGCGCATCTAATCAGGTGGGCTAATTCTAATTGTTTACTCAAACTTTCAACTAATTATTATGAGCCAACTCTAGCTAATTATGCTAATTTTTAGGCCCCAACTAGTAATTAGCTCATGTGACCCACTTAAACCAGTGTTCGTATGCTCAAACCACCGTTGTTATCAACTGATCATCCATGCACGTAAGTGAGTTCTAGCCGGTTATGAGATTATTATTTCCTCCATAGGTACCCTAGAAAATTTGTTAGTAAAACCTTTCTAAAAACTAGTATATTGGGTATGAAAAAATATAGTTGGGAAACATTTCTATTTTATTAGTTCCTAACCAATATACACGTCATCATTCCCATACATACCGAGCCACTGACCATGGGCAAAATAACTTGTCACTGTGACCGTCTGGCTGGCCATCCTGCCATCCTAGCTCACACTTAGATCGTTCAGAACTTATGTGTGTAAGCATACGCGTTCTGGTCAAATTAGAGACGTATAGATATAAAAATAAACTCAATCATGACAGGCCAGTATACACATATATGTAAAGATAGTTAAGAAACAATTTGTGCTATGTGAACCAGACACGTTTATATAGCTGCATGTGATGGTTTCTCATTACAGATGGGTTATTACCTGTCTGTGATATGAGTATTCATCAGAGTCCTCAACTCTCACGCTAGTAAAAAAAAAGTTTTTAGAGACAGTTAAATCGATTTCTAGAGACGGTGTGAAAAACTGCTACAATGTGACCGACTGTGAAACTAAGTGATTTCTAGAGATGGATTTAAGACTATCCCTAAAAATTGATTGTCAATGACGGTTCTCGTAATACAGCCGCCTTAAAACTTGATTTTCATATGCACTTGACTTAAATCAACTATCCCTAATAATTTTAAGACTTTCCTTAAAATCATTTAGAGTGTAATAAAAATAAGAAAAAAATTAATGTAGCCCGAAGGGCTCATGACCAACCACTTCATGATTTATTTCTCATTCGTTCAAACAGACCGGATTCAAACTCACAACCTCTTGCCCCGCACGGTTCACTCCTTGCCCGACGTATTGACTTGTGTCTACTTACGCAATGTGATGTATTTAATTTGTAATAATACATATATACGAATCTTGATTAATATTTGGACTCACAAATAATCTCAAATAAGAAATCTTTTCAACTATAAAGTTTTAGATCTCGCCGAGCACTATAACTTTAATATAGGATATTTCTCCATCCAATGTCATTTGAAAATTTTCAAATTTGAAATCAAAATCTGACTTAATTCATATATTTAGAACCCTAATATTCTTAAATAAAAATAGGGGATTGCTATTTTACAGGCGCCTGCTTTTTTGCAAACCATCAGGCGACGTTGCTAGCCATGGGTTATGCTCATCACTTTGCTTATGTCAGCTTAGAAGCAAAAGAGAAACATGTAGTGTATGAACTAATCGCCTGAGATTTCAGGCGACTGAAAACTAGCAAATGTGTAAAAAAAATATCAACTACAAAGTTTTCAATCTTGTGGAGCTCTACAATTTTGATATAAAATTTTCTTTATTCAATTTGATTTAAAAAGATATGAATTTATTTGTGCTGCGGTTTTCAGATGCGGTTTTCTTAATAGAATCATCCATAAAAATGAAAACGTTTCTAGGTACAGTTTCTTAACAGAACCGTCTCTAAAAATTAATTTTGAGCAACAGAAGTGCCTCCGGTGAAGTTTAGAAGGTGTATTAAAAAATTAGCTCTGTTAGAGCATCTCCAACAACTCCCTAAATCAACTTGGTATTCTTATAAACTTGGCAAAAACACAAAAATCCTCTCCAACAACTTGGTAAATCAACTTGCTATTTTTCCAAACTTTGTATCCACTGGTGCCGCACGAGGAAATCTCCGCACTTGCTATCGCCAGCGTATCGCTCGCGGCCGCCTGCGCGCCTCCCCCTCGCGACCCCCTGCACCGGCTCGCCCCACGCTGCGCCGCTTCGCTGGGCGCCCCGCCGCCATTGCGCCATTGCGCCCGGCGCCGCCTTCGCTCGGCAAGGCCGCGCCCGGGCTTCGCCGCTGCGGCGCCCGCTTCGCCCGCTGCGCCGCTCCATGATCCGGCCCGCTCCTCGCCCGGCGCAAGACGCATCGACTCGTCGCGAGACATCGCGCTTGCCTCGGGGGTCAACGCCTTCCACGCCATGGGGCGGCCGGCGGGCCTCCCCCTCCGTGCCTCCACGAGCCCGCCGGCAAAGCCGTCTCCTCCAGGCCTCCACGCGAGATGCCGTCGTCGATCCGTGATGGAGAAGGGGAAAGGACTCACGTGCAAATAGAAACTTTTCCTCGTGTTCACTTTGCAAATATACAAGAGAGGGGAGTTTTTGGATGTGGGCTTTATCAATTCCTGAGAAGTTTAGGGTCCCCGACAAAAAAAAATATTTACCAAGTTGGAATAGCAAATTATTGGAGAGAGCTTTTTTTCCGCTTGCCAAATAATTTAGCAACTTGCTAAATTACATGATTTAGCAAGTAAATTTTACCAAGTTGTTGGAGATGCTCTTAGAAAAGGAACCACCAAAAATCATTTTTTACTGGTATGAGATGGATGTTTACACGTGTGTGATGTGGTTAACACTAGTCTCAGATGTGACCTATATCATAATATACAGGCCTTCGTTTGAAAACTAGTTGACGATTGCTGTTTTGCGGTTTGCCGGTTTGTCATCATATATAGAGAGTGTCTTCGTTTAGGGGACGCTTTGCCGAGTTGGGCCTTGGGGGGCGCATGCAGATCGATGCTGCCTCAGAGCATGGCCACCGTCGCCCCACCAGCCGGCAAAGATCGCGCCTCATGGCGTTAAAAAAAAAAAAAAAAAAAAAGATCGCGCCTCATGATTGCAGGAAACCCCTGATTGATGAGACGACCGCTTGGAAATGCGAGGAGCACCCGCGTCGCGATCCACTCGAGTGTGCGTGCCTGCATGGGCGGGTGGGGTGTAGTAGTATACTGCTCCTGCTCGTGGGGTCGTGGCGTCGTGGTCGCACCGTTCGCGCGCCCGATCGAAACGGAACCGTGGACACGGCGTAGTAGTACTACGCATGCAGCCGCGCTAGCTTTGGCCTGCTTGCAGGATGCGTCCAAGCTTGCTGAAAAGACGGATGGACGGCTTTGGCGACCCTTGGGACTTGCGGCAAAGCTCAGGTGCTGCAGACGACAAACCGGCAAAGCAAGTCCAGGTCCAGCCCGGGCCCTACACGGAAGAAGTCGATTACTGCTCCCTACAAAAAAATCATAATAATCTAGCTTTCCGGAAACAGTATTACCATTTACGGAGTACATATCTTTATTTAAACAGATTTATCGTAAGAATACTCTGCTCGTAACTAAATAAAAATCAATTTCTAGAATCTATGTAACTCAAACTATCTTAAATTTTACTAACTTTATAAAAAAAATAATAACACAAGTATATTATGAAAACATCTTGTATAGTATATCTAGTGATACTAATTTGATGTCATAAATATTTACGGATTTTTTTCTTATAATAATTAGTTTTTTTTTCAAATATGCAAAAGGCATGCGCATCATTGTATTCAAGATAGAAGAGTTTAGTTTCACTCTTGGTCGCGGCAACAGGTTGACCAAGCGACAAGCGATCACTAGTACATAGGTGGACTTAATCCCGATTGAAAAACCCCTTTTAGTCCCGATTTCTCAACAGAGATTGGACTAAAGGCCATTCTCGAAACTAAAAAATAATTTAAATCCGAAGAGACCGCTCAAGCTGTACGTGAGATTCGTACCGACTTCTTGTCTCGTGTGTAGCTTCCTTATCAACTCAGTTACACACCACATCTAACAAAGTTCTGGATGCTCTTCTTTTAAATTAAACCCTTGGGGACCTTTAGTCCGAGTGGGAGACTTTTAGTCTGGGTTTGTAACACCATCCGGGACTAAAAGGTGTAGTTGGTGTTAGTTACCAGGACTAAAGGGTATCTTTTAGTCCTAGTTAGTGCCACTAACTGGGACTAAAACTTCCCTCCAATAAAAGCTACTCCCTCCGTCCCATGGAGTATGTCGTCCGGGAAGCGTGTTTGTGAGGGGGGCACGGTTTTCCAACGATAAAGTCCATGGGACGGAGGAAGTATGCCTCTAGCCGTTGTCCATGAGACTTTAATCCCAGTTAATAATTCCAACCGAAACTAATTGCTTTCTTTAGTCCCGAACCTAAAATTAACTGGAACTAAAACCTTGACCTGAAAGCTTGTTCTCTACTTGTGGATGATATTACTCCCTAACTGGGCGCACACACACTACACCTATGTTCATAATGCATCCACATACTCACCACTATGAACACATGCACGCAAGCCCTACTCCTGTGAGCACTTCCGGACTGCGAAATCCTTGAGACGATTGACGAAACTACTACATACATATTGCTATAGGAGTAGCTACTTTCTTTGTCCCAAAATAGCTGTCATTTTTTTTAGAAACAACTTTAACTAATTAACTTGCATGTATACTTTAAAAATTACTAATATTTATGATACACAATTAGTATTAAGTTGAGTTTGTTACACGGAACTTGAAACGCACGGTATAGTAAGCAGCGGTCAGCGGGCTCTGCCTGAGCTGCCTCTGAAATGGATGATTGAAGTTATAACGAGACAGCGCATGGCATTGCGAATCCCCGAGAGAGACGAACCATGGCTGCCACATGCATGCCCACATGCAACGGCATGCACAGCTCGGATGCATGCATGGGCACGTAGCTACGTTACCTGTGAGTTCACTGACGACAATATAATATTCCCGGCGCACACATACGTACGTACTGAGCTGCTGCGGCATGGCATGGTAGACGGCCGGGTGCGTGACCGATACCGGCCTATACTACCAAGGAGTCAAGGCCCGCCGCCGTGGACGGTTGCGCGGCGTGCACTGTAGCGTGCTTGTGCGTTTCGCATCGCAATCGCAACGTCGTCGTCCGCTGCCTGGCGCGCGGGCGCTGCTGCGGCAGCATGCATGCATGCATCCGGCATGCCGCGGCAGCGGCAGCAGCAGTGTAATAGTAGTGCGCCGCCTGCTGCCTGCATGCTGCCCGGCCGTCACATGCTGCTCGCTGCATCCGCCGGGAGGCCAGCAGGCCAAGCCATACCGCCTGGGCAGCAGCAAGCTGCAGCGTTCTTGCTTGCTGTTGCTTATCGATGAGCCTAGCTGTTGCGACTTTGCGATGCATGGAGCCCGCGTCTCTGAGCGGCAGCGTGCCTTTTGTGTGTAGTAACGAACAGCTGGCCGGTCCTGTGTCAGTGGGCTCCGCTGGGGACATGCATGCACAGCCCTGGAACAGCCGTCGATCGTCGACCTCGATCGAGAGACTATCGGAGACGGAGACGGACGGGAGAGAACCGACCGACCCCTACCCCCGGGCGGCCACATGCAGCGGCAGCGGCCAGACCGGCCGGTACCCCTGACTCCCTGAGGACGAATCAGACCAGACCGGACGTGGCCACCCCAGGCCCCTAGGCCCGGCCGCCAGTGCCCGGCCGCCCCGGCATCGTACCACGGCAACGACGCAGCAGCCAGCCGGACGCCCAGCACGAGCTACAGCGTCGACGACTCGTAGGCAGGCGTGCCATGCATGCATGCCCGCGTAGCCGGCCGGGACGACGGACGATCTGAGCACACCACTCGCTCGTACTCCTAGTTAATTAATGCGATACTATTATAAGGAGTAGTACAGCATGCATCGCAGTCGCAGGCAGTTCGATCGCAACAGCGGCCGCGGGGGCCTGCAGGCGGCAGGCAGCTGCGTGCACTGTGCCCGGCCGCAGCTCGCGTCATTCACATCCCGCGCGCGCGGCAGGCCGCAGCAGCTGCTCCGTCCGGCCGGGCAGCCATCGATTGGATCGGGGCCGGCCGGCCGGCCATGCCAGTTGGGCACCGGGTGCGTGGCAGACTGGGAGTGGCGGGGGCCGAGTGGGACACCGGGACGACGCCGGCCGGCCGGCCGGCCTCACGTCACATGCATGCGCCGGGCACGGAGACCTCAGCAGACCGCGGGCCGGGAGCACCGGAGGACGACGGACACGGCCGGACGGACGGACCGACGGGCGACGAGCATTTTGCATGGCGCAGGCGGTGGCTACAGTCTTTATGGGTGGCAGTGGCAAGCGGCTAGGCGCTTGGCGTCTCGCTCGTCCCCGGCTGCCCGTGCATGCTATGGCGTCGTGCCTGGTCCGGGCTTGTCCCCGCCGGAGCTAATAAATTTCGAATTGACCTGTCTCCCTCGTGGAGAGCAGCGTCCGCTGGGTGTGGGTTCGGATTCGGACAGTGACAGGACGAGGATTCTGCATGGGGCCCAGCTCCAGCAAGCTCTCCAGCGGCTCGGCCGTGATCTCTCTCTGTTTCTATTCCGTAGCAGGCTTTTTGCACTGCTGTCCCTATGCTGTTTACAGTACTCTGTAGTACTTGTGGGTATGGTCTTGGCTGATAGTAAGAGTAGACCCCAATACAGTATCCTATCGTACGTATTGTCCGCTGCCCGGAATTTCTACGTTTTTAGTTTACCCCAGCACAGTATCGTATCGTATCGTACGTATTTTCCGCTGGCCGGAATTCCTACGTTTAGTTTGTTCAACACATTGTCATACACTTCCTCCAAGTAGTGATAGTACCATTTACATTCTTCTAAACCTAAAAAGATACCTCGAAAGAACTCAAGACCATCCGTTTAGTGCTGGTCCTGCTAGGTGGTCGACCTCCGTGTTCTAAAATCTAAAGCACTATGCGGTGAGAAAGGGCTCTGCCTCTGATAGAAATGAACTAGAAATGAGAAGAGATCCTCATCTTTTTAATACAATAGGCAGATCTCCTGCCGGTTCCGTTTCAAAAAAAGAAATGATAAGAGATGGAGAAACTACATATTTAGGTCTTCTTCCGGCTCCATATAATACTAGTACAGAGTAGAGTGGATCGAGGAGCTGGACTACTGGAGCTAGAATTAATATCCCCTCTAAAACATATCCTAAGTTCCAAATATATGCCTTTATCAAAAACAAATGATATGAATTGATCATAAATTTACATCCAAATAACACACCTTCATAATTATTAAGTTAACGTAGATAACCCATAGTTTTAGAACACCTACATCTTCTTTTTACAAAAAGTATCACAAAGTACTTCTACATTTTTCTAAACTTCTGCCTTCCGATTGTCAATATTCAAACAATCTAACATGCATAAATATAAAAGTTAAACCTTAAATTTGCATGAGCATACCCACCTCTGTTATTATAGGAAATAACCTAAAGTAACATCTAAATCTAACCAACAGTTGTCACTAGAAAATGCGTGTGTGATGGATGAAAATAAAACAACGTTAAATAAGCAACCACTTAGGGTTTTTGGTGTTTGGTTTGTGGCAAGGTAGGATGGGATATGACCATCCGATTTCAGGATAGCATCGTCCATGTTGGTTGTTTGATTGGATAGACGAAACACGCTCTTCTTTTGTTTGTTATTGATGAGATGGAATAGTTGACTATTTATATATTGTAATTAAATATAGTAAGAACTAATCATATGCTAATAAATATGCACAAACAATAATTTCATGATATCATGATAATTGGTAATTAGCAATACTACTGATCAGCATAGTCTAGCATTTATAAAACTAATCTTCCAATCAATATAACTAAGTACTCCCTCTGTTCCTGAAAGCTTCAACTTCTAGAATATCTGTCAGTCAAACTTTTTCAAGTTTCACTAATTTTATAGAAAAGGGTATCAATATCTATGACATAAAATAAGTATCTTATAAAAATATATTATATGATAAATCAAATGGTACTAATTTGATACCATAAATCTTAGCGTTTTTCTAGAAGTTTGATTAAAGTTTGAAAATTTTGACTTAATATAACTTTAGGAGTTGTACCTTTTTGAGAGAAAGAGTAATAATATACTAACTTATTTACGATCTTAATTTTTTAAGAGTAAACTCGGTATTTATTGAAAGCAATTAAAAGGTCTGTGTGCGGCGCTGCACATTTCCTGACCGCCTGCGCTGCACAATTTCCTGACCGCGCGCTGCACAACACTTTGCGCGGAAACTGCGGAAATAAAAGCCGATCGATCAGCCAAGTCTTGACTCCCTCCGGATCCCCTCGATCGTACAGTATGTTGTTGGCATTCTTTTCACCGCGGTGTACGGGCCCCGCAACTGGCCGGTCTGGGTGTACGGAGTACTACGTACTCCTACGCGTGCCGTAATTATTTACCGGTGCACCAACAGTGCGCTGCAATCCTATGCTTGTGCTGCTATCTCCTCTCCTCCGGCTCCGGGCAGCCACCCCAGCCGGCCAGAGACGTTCCAGTGCGCCGCAGGCATGCAGTGCAGCTATAGATAGTACTGTAGGATATGATGCAGCAAAGAATGGAGCGAGCCGGACAGGACAACGCCATTGGCCAGGTGAGGTAGCCGAGAGGGAGGCCGGCGCCCCGAGGGCGAGGGCGAGGGCGAGGGCATCCGCACCGCGCACCGCACCGGGACATTTCTTTCCATTCCATCGTTGTCTCTACTCTCAGCCGGTACCCTCATGATTGCCATGATTTCGTTTCGTCTTCCTCGCCTCGCTTTTCCTCGTCTCCACTTCTCCAGCTCCTCGAGTCCTTGTCCAAAGACCACCAATGCAGTGCATGCCCCGTGCGTGCTCTGCGCCTCCACGACCACGCGGCAGCGCGCGCGCATGGGAATGCTCCTCCATCTTTTTTCCACACGCTGGCACGCTCTCCAGACCATACGGACCAATACCAAATGGTCTCATTCATACATAGTACATACATAGAGTATGGATCGGAGCAGCCAGCGAACCAGCATGTGGCTTCTGTGCGAGGTAGTAGCAATGACTTGTGTACTGGCCATGCGTGGACCGCGGAAGCCAGTAGCCCAGTACAGCACAGCTGCTAGTATCTACTGTAGCTAGGTTTGCTTTGCGGTGAGACAAGTTGCATCGGGTACCTCCGGCTGGTAGTTTTGTCATACATGGACGACGACGTACGACGATCGTCGTCGCAATTGGGAGAGAGGTGGCTAGGGCTAGGGTAGTAGTGGTAGGGTGGGGATGCACGGAGGCGACGCGTGCAGTTTGCAGTGCACGGGAGATCCGTGATCAGGTGGATCGGTCGAGCCGGGGACTCATGATTACCCTAGCCATGGCTCGTCAGTAGTACTAGTAGCTCTCATGCGGCCAAGCTTTGGCTCTTGCCGGTGCCTGTTGGCTGCTCTTGCCACTCGGCGCACTTAAATTTGTCACCTGTCATCGCCACCCACCAGCGCACGCAGACGACGACGCTGGTGCTCGTGCCTGCTGCTGCCTCCGCCCCGGCAATCATGCCCTCCCCCAAAGGAACGAGCCGGGCACGAGCCAACAGTCGAGCGACATGCTCCCGGCGCGTCGGCCACACCTCTGCTACTAGTGTTTCTGTGCTCTTGCTGGATGCCGGGTACCCGGACTAGAGCCCTAGGCTACATTATCCGATGTGTCCGTCGTCAAGCTGGACATCATCATCTGCTGCTGCTCATGTCTTGTAACCTCACGAGCTAAACATCGCTCAGGCGGTCGATTCGATGGTTCATGCCTGCCTCACGAGCGGCGAACAAAGCGGCCAGATCGATGTTGCAAGCGAAAACGCACACTACTATTAAACAGTAAGTACGGGACCTACAGTAAGCTAGTAGCCTACTGTAGTGGTAGTAGCAAGAGACTGAAAGAGCACATCATGTCCCGGCTTTTCCCCGCCGCCCATCATGCCCGCCCCGGGTCCGCCGAGAGGGTTTTCGTCTCGATCGATTGCGCTGCTGAAAACATTGCCCCATGGCTGATGGAGACAACACGGGGGGCGATGGCGATTGGCGACGCAGTGGCCGCGCGCTTTCCGTCCAGTCTAATCCAATCCGACATCGGATCCCTCGGTTCCAAAAGACGGACACCGCCAACTCCGAGCTTAGTACGACGCCTCCCCACTAGTAGCTCGCTTTGGCTCTCTCTTTTCCCCGATCAAATCGAGCCAAAAACGCTCCATGGCTTCGATTGATCAGTTGCTCAAGGCTTACGAGTGCGTGCTGGTGTGGTGGCACAGAAACACTGACTGGTTCCGCCCCGCCCGGCCGCCCCGGCCGACCCGAGTTGGCAGATCGATCCGATGCAAACCTGCCTGCTCCCGTGCCGCCGGGAGAACCAACCAACCAGCAAAGGCGCGCGGCCGCGGGCGGGCTCAGGTGGTCGGAATCGGCCTTGCTTGCTCTTGAGCTGGGTGACACGTAGGGACGGAGCCAAACAAATCCGCTGTCGGCACTCCATCGGGAGACTGCTTGGCTTGCCCGCCCGCCCGCCGGCCGGTACGGTTGCGCCAGCCTGCGTGCGTGTCTCTGTCTCCATGCTGCTACTTTCCTCATCAGCTGTTCGTTCGGCAAGTCTAAGCTTCGTCTGCACAAGACGACGACGACGGGACGCATGTGATGGGTTAGCTCGCTAGCAGACGCGTCTCCTTTTTCCTTGTCTGTGCTTGTTAACTTGTTAGCACATTTCATGCAGGTATGGAGCGTCTTATAATTTTGAGTACAGTACTTATATTAGCCGGTGAGAGCGTGGATCATCAAGTCCTGCTGGGTTGCGTCTATATATAGCGGAGAGCAAGACGCCGACGAGACGTGGTCGGCGGTGCGAGTCGTCGTCGATGCAGCTGGTAGTCTCCTCTCCTCTTTCCACAGCACTCGCATCGCAGGCATGCATGCGCTGATATGACTCGGACAAGATGCAAAGGCCAGCTCGTCAGGGATAAGGCCCCACTGGTACTGTTGGCGTATGTCGTGGCTACTTTGGATTGGAAAGCCTGGATCGGAGAAAACAAACAAGCAACAGGACATTGAACGAGTCCACGGCCACATCCGATATCATCTCTCCGTCTGGAAGAAGCTGGCCGGCCCGTGAGGTGCCTTACGAAGTTGCATGCAGTCGCTCCATAGAGCTGCTGTTGCAAATTTGTGCTGGTTTGTTGATTAATGCACCATTTTTATTAATTTGGTTTGATCTGTCTGGTCTAACTGCTCTTGCTGACCCTTTGGTGAGCTCAGGCTTGCTTGGGTTTGGCTGTATTTCTATTTGTTTTTGCTTCTCTCCTTAATGAAAAACGTACATGATTGTGGTCGCAAAGAAAATATTAATTATTTATTTGTTTATGTTCATCCAGGTGACGCATTTATCTTGCTTCTAGCATAACTCTGTCGCCATGACTGTGAGCAGACTTGCCCATTCTAGGAAGGAAAAAGTCTACTTAGGTCCCTCAACTTTCGCAAAAGTCTGCATGTCATCATTTGAACTCTAAAAACCGGATAAAACACATCCCTCAACTTTTAAAACCGTTTATATTACATCCCTCAGCGGTTTTCGATAGTGGTTTTGCTTTTTTTATTATTTCGGTTAAATCTTTAAAAAATCATAGTAAATCACAGAAAAATCATAAAATAGAAAATTCAATTTTTTTAGACTTCACATTAGTAGATCTACACAGTGAACATATAATATGTTATACTTTGGTACAAAGTTTTTATTGTAGCTTTAGATCTGTGCATTTCTATAATTAAAATAAATTATACAAGAAAAACTTTATACTAAAGTATACCATATTATATGTTCACCATGTACTCCCTCCGTCTTAATTTAACCCAACGTTAAGTTTAAAGGAGGCAAATTAGCAGAGCTGTAAAATTACCATATTGCCCCTATAAAAAAGCTGGCATCCATTGTACTGGTGGCAGAACACCACACAAAAACAAGCCACGCGGCTAGGAACACCAGTAGTACAAGTAGTATAAGTCTGACACAAATATAAAATGCGTCCATGCCAAGATAACACCACAGCCCACCACGTCACCACAAACAAGCCACACAAGAGAAGTACAGAAAGTTCCAGACATTCCGCCCGAGCAGCCAAAATTTGAATGAGTGATATTGGCGCCATTGTCCCCCACTACAAAATGGCTTCACATTCACCTGAAGAACCCAACACCAGCCAGCCATTCATACACTCCAAATGTGCCAAACTCTATAGCACCATAGCAAGCAAAAGAGCTCCATCTTCAACCATGGCCATAGATCTAAATGCATTACCACGTGAAGAAAGTGAAGAACCCTCTATAGCCTGCAAGAGAACTCCATCTTCAGCCATGGCAATAGATCTCAACACAATACCAGGGGAAGGAAGTGAAGAGCCCTTACCGGACCTAAATGAAGAGCTTCATGAGGATGATGATGGAGATGAACTTCATTGTCTCCAGGAAGATCAATTGCATCTCATCCAAGAAGGCCCAACAACAACAACTCGGAGGTCGGTCCCACTATCTCCGGGGAAGAGGAACACAAGTGGTGGTCATGCCATCGATCTCAACATTCCCGCCGGAGGGACAAGAAGAAGAATCTCATCAAGGTAATGGCTCTCTTAGTTTCATTATCAAAAAAGAAAGTAACTGCACTCTGAAAACATATCTTTTAGTCTTTATTAAAGTAATTTTCCCCACATTATTGCAGTTCTTCTTTGTTGTGGAACCCCAAGCAACAAGACAGAGATTTCAACTTTGGTACTCCACATGAACAAGATGGTTTTGATCTCAACTTACCACCTGCTGATCACCAACATGAGCTTCATCAAATGATCAAGTAAGCATCAATGCATTTTTTCCTTACTACTTCGACTCACTATGTTGACATAGTTTTTTTATCAAAGCATCATTAAATGGAAGCATGCATATTTTTCTGCTATTGAGTGACAAACCCTTTGGTCAAATACAAACCATCCTAATGTTGAGTCGAATACCCATCCCGCACAAACCATATATGAAGAAATGTCGTCAAACAGAAAGAACCATCATACAAGATGATTTGTTCTAGTAAATATATGATGCATTAATATATCCACTCTACAAATGAGTCTCAAGCTATGTCAAATATGAACAATATATTGTCAACAGATGACACATGCTGCAGCAAATTATTGTTTTGTTCCCTGTTTTTAGTAACAAATTTCAGCATGATTTTTTTCGACAAAATATAAACAACATTTTGCTACTCCTATCTCAGACTTCCTTTTTTTGCAGACATGATCGAGGACATGCATGACTATGGTGTATATGCTGATCTTTGTGGACATAGTCTTTGAGCAGAGGAATTGGAGGACTCAGATGTTGAACAAGATCAACATACACACACAAATAATTCACGCAAGTGCAGAAATTTGACAGACATTGAAAGGCAACAGATATATGAAGCATTGCTTGAGAGAAGTAATCTTGGCAAACTAAAAAAGAACACAACGAATATAGTGGCACACATGTTTCAGGCCAGCAGGTATCAAGTGCGTGCTATTTGGCGAAGAGCTGCAAAAGTGTCGTGCACTAGGCATACCGGTGGATGTTAGATCAAGGAGGAAGAATTGTGGCCGCAAAAGGATCCATATTGACCTATCGCCTATTCGTAGAGTTCCCTTGCATAGGAGGAGGACTATACGATCTCTAGCTAAAGCTATTGGTATAGACAGGAGCACTCTGCATAGACGGTTCAAGGAAGGCCAACTCCGACGCCACTCAAGCACCCTAAAGCCTTTGTTAAGGGACGACAACAAGAAAGAAAGGCTACGATGGTGTCTGTCCATGTTAGATGAAGAGACACTGCCTCACGAACCCAAATTCCGTGACATGTACAACATCATCCATATGGACGAGAAGTGGTTCAACACCACTTCCAACTACATGACGTGTTATATGGCTCCCGGGAGGAAGAGCCACATAGGACTGTGAAAAATAAGAATAGCATTGGCAAGGTTATGTTTTTGTCGCCAGTAGGAAGACCAATATTCGATGATGCAGGTAATTGTATTTTTGATGGGAAGCTAGGAGTCTGGCCATTCATTAGAAAGGTATGTTGTACACTTTTTTACTTTCTTGCATTAGTTATGTGTGCTAAAAATTTATGATCCTTACATGGTTTCATTTACTCTAGGAACCGAAAAAAAAGAAGAAGTCATAATAGAGGAAGGGGGCCAAAGTCACCAAACCTATCAAAGTCAATCGGGCTACTATGAGGTCATATCGACCGGTCCGTTTCTCAAAGCTATTGTTCAACGGTGGCCACGGGAACTTAGAGGACAAACCATTTATATTCAGCAAGATAATGCCCCTTCACATGTGCCGGTAAATGATGAGCAGTTTAGGACTGCAGTGGCACAAACAGGGCTTGACATACGACTCATCAATCAACCTGCCAATTCACCTGATTTGAATGTCTTGGACCTAGGGTTCTTTAATTCTCTCCAATCTTTGACCTATGACACAGTGTCTGGGAACTTGGATGAGCTGATTCAGAATGTGAAAAGTGAGTTTGATAAATATGATCCACACACTTTGAATAGAGTGTTCCTGACACTACAAGGGTGTTTGATTGAGGTGATGAAAGATGGCGGGGGGAAATAGGTACAAGATTCCTCACATCGACAAAGATAAATTTGGAGTCACTAGGCATGCTTCCTATAAGGCTTAGTTGTGACAAAAAGCTATATGAGGATGTGCTGGCATCATTGGGAAACTAATTGCATGGTGTCTGTTGTGCTTTTGGGGATTTTGGGAGCCTAACACGGTGTAAATAATGTCTGCTAATGCTATAAATAAAGTAAGGGTCCTTGGTCATGTTCATCATGTGTGGTACTGCTGTAAATTTGTAAACTGTATAGTTTGTACTAATTATGTACTCGTAAGAAAAGTATGTATACCTAGTAATGCTAATCATCTATGGTGCTGCTTTAGATTAGAATACCTTGTAATGTGTGGTTGTTTATGCTAATCATCTATGGTGCTGCTCTGGATTATAAGACCTTTATTTTTGGGTACACTACCTCCCTATAGATCAACAGTCCCAACCTGCCACTGTAGGCGCGAGTAAGTAACACATCCACACCCCTCCTTCCTTCAGATGTCCAATTGCATCATTCCTCCAACCCCCTCCCCCCTAATCTACATGCACGCCGCCTCTGGTGGCATCTTTACACTACACATTTCTTTCTATGAACCATTTTCCTCGGCCAGCAACTCACTCTGATTATATACTCCCTTCAATGCATGTTGCAAAGTCATTCCGCTCCATGCTTTATAATACTACCTATTAATCGGCAGAACATATTTAACCCTCAAAACATTGTTTGCCATATCTATGACTGTTTGCTCAGTTAACATGTATGATTGTTTTCACAAATCGATTTTTTCATTACTATATATACTACTGTGATATACAATAAAAGAAAAAGGACAGAATCAGTGCTACAGCCCCCCTTCACCCCCATGGCTGAGGTCCAAATAAAAGAAAAAGGACATATCCTAATATATAATGTAATTCTTAGATTTTCTTTTCAGATATGTTCCTATCTGCAGTTCGCATTATTTTATATCTCCTGCTCCTTTGACTACACATATGTTCCTATCTGAATCCCGTTGAATCCAGGTAATTACTAATTCTCTAACTGACAGATATGCAGATCCACATGAAAGCTAAAATTAGCATGTGTTCTATAGTATTATAACAGTTCACTGGAAGAATATGGAGCTATGCAGGACTCACATTCAGCAGATAGCTCTTGCTTCATGGAAAAAAAATTATTGCAGTTTCCAAAATGCAAGTGCTATTTTGTTTGGCTAATATTCTCCATTAAGTATTTCTCTGCATTTGTGTGTAGTCCAATGACTATGTAAATGCTATTGGTTCCAGAAAGACGGCAAGTTGCTTTAGATATTGAAAATTTGGCAGCAAAAGAAAATCTTTCATGTCTAAATATCTCTGTTATATTAACTATGATGGTCTCTATATTTTTTAAATATGTGCTATGGAGTATACAACAAATGGAGACCCATTTGTAACTAATTTTTTGTTTCAGTTTACAATCATATGATGTACAATATTTATCGCTTCGTTCCCTATACGAAGCAGGGGGGTACTTACTAGTTACCTACAAAAATTGGTAGCAAAATTGCAGAAGAGCTACTCAGGTCACTTGTAAGAAAGATTTAGTAAAATCATCACTAACTTAAGCAGTCCTCATCACACATCTACATTGATTATCATTTTATTAAATACACAGCACACAACATCATCCACACTAACAGCAGTTCGTCCTGGGACCAACAAAAGCACGTTATGTACAGAAGGTGGCAACCTACACCTAGTACACAAAAGCACTTCAGGTACACAAAGTGAGAACGTACACTACATCATTGCAGAAGCATCCTGGCACCAAAGACGCATCATCTAACCAACAACAAATAAACTAGGGGGCTGGGGTGAAGAAAATAGGCACCATAACCTTATACATGTCGATGAAGCATTCGTGGTAGAAAGGTTCCATCTTGGAAAGCACCTCGGCCAAGAGGGCAGCCACTTCTGGGTGAAGGTCCTCGCCAAGCACCTTTTTGGCCAGGCCCGCAGCTACCTCCGGTTTCATCTAAATGCTGGCAGCCCCGTCTGCGGCCACCACAGGGGCCAGATCGACACCGACAGCCCCTTCTGTGGCCACCGCAGCGACCAGATCGACGCCGGCAGGCCGTCCATGACCACCGCGGGGGGGCTACATCGACGCCGGCAGCCCCTTCCGTGGCGAACGAGGAGCCGGTCGGCGCCAGCGCCCCATCCCTTGATCACCTCAGGACCCAGATCGACGCCGGCAGCCCCAGTTGCGGACACTTCAAGTTCCTCCTCTTCATCTTTGGAGTCGGGGACGTAGACCTCACCCTGGGAGTTGAAGCGCAGACCAGCCCTCTCGATTCGGCACCCGCGAACGTAGATCCACGGCTCCTCAGCCAAGTAGGTACTGGTTGGCTTCACCATTGATTCGGCGGCGCGTGGCTTGACGAGGTTACGGATCCCACATTGGGGCTTCATCAGGTCTTCACCGGCGGCCGTGGCCATCTTGCCACCTTCACGCATCCGCCGGCTACATCGGCGGCCACCCGCAGCCATGGTCGCACAGAGACGAGATCTTCAAGGATGGGGAAAGCACGTGCTTGCTGTTGCAATGCGGTGGTGGGCAAAACGAAGGAAACGAGGAAACTTTTAGAAGGGAAGACAGAGGCGTGCTCTGGTGGCTTCGTGGGTGGAGATATTTTTCTATTTTTCTAGTAGTATTTTACTGTACTTCTACTCAGTGGGCCTTCAAATATGTGGACGACGGCAGCTTCAGATTTTTTACTCGTCCAAGTGACAGCAGGTACCAGCTAGCACTGCTTTAGTTCAGATGCATGGAGCCTTTCATTTTGAGATTTTTTTTAAACCGTAAACGTTGGGTTAAATTAAGACGGAGGGAGTAGATCTACTCATGTGGATTCTAACAAAATTAGATTTTCTATTTTATGATTTTTCTATAATTTACTATAATTTTTAAAATTTTAGCCAAAGTAAATGGAAAAAGACAAAACTACTTGTTAGAGCATCTCCAACAACTCCTTAAAATAGGTTGCTATTCTTATAACTTTGGCAAAATCACAAAATTCCTTCTCCAACAACTCCTCAAACCAACTTGCTATTTTTCCGCACTTGCTATCTTGGGGGTCGCGGCGTATTCTTCGCGGGCGGAGCCAACTTGCTATCGCCAGCGTGGCGCCCGCCGCCGACGCCTGCGCTTGCGCTGCGCCGCCCGCCCGCGCGATAAGGCCGCGCCTCCACCGCGCCTCGCGGCGCGCTCGCCCGGCGGCCACCGCGCCCTCGGCTTCGCCTCGGCCGCGACTCCGCGGCGCTTCGCCCGGCGGCCACCGCGCCTCCGGCTTCGCCTCCACGGCGCTCCACCGCAACTCCGGCTTCGCCTCATGGCGCTTCGCCGGGCGGCCACCACGCCGAAGCGGCTCCGCGCCTCGAACTTCGCTCCGCGCCGGGGCGACACTAGCCGGCCGCGGGGCCATCGCGGGCCGCTCAAGGGCACCCGCGGGTGCGCTGGGAGCCCGAGCCGTCCCCGCCACTCGCCGACGCCGGAGGACCACTACCGCGGGCCGGAAACGCGGCGCCGGCCGGTCTCTGTTCGACCAGGAGTAGAAGAAAGGACCTCTACATGAATTCATTTCACTTTCCGGACTTATTTGCAAAAGTCACAGGAGAGAAACAATTTTAGATCAGGGCTCAGTTAATTTATGCAAACTCTAGAGGCTCATATCCAAATCGGGCCTTTTTATTTTAGCAAGTTGGAATAGCAAGTTGTTGGAGAGATTTTTTTTTTTTTCACTTGCCAAATAAATTAGCAACTTGCTAAAACTCAAGATTTGGCAAGTCAATTATACCAAGTTGGTATAATTGACTTGCCAAATCTTGAGTTTTAAGCAAAATAGGTTGCTAATATAGCAACCTAGTTACTGTAGCAAAACCACTTCTAATATAGCAAAACCACTATTGAAAACCACCGAGAGATGTAATATGAACGGTTTTAAAAATTGAGGGATATATATTATTCGATTTTAGAGTTTAAGGATAACATACAGACTTTCATGAAAGTTGGAGGACCTAAAATAGAATTTTTCCGAGTTAAGGAATAACTCTGTCGCCATGACTCTGAGCGAACTTGCCCATTCTGGGCCAATGCGAAGCCAGTGTGCCACCTCACCAAATAACCAAAAGACCCCAGTGAACATCCTACTAGTCATAGCCCAGCCCATCAGTCTCAACTGAACGCGAAAACATCGCGGCCCAGCTACGTCTTTCTCGTTTTCGGCACTTCAGAAGCCCACAATCCCAGCTTTCGACGCTTCAGAGGCCCACAAACGCACAGACGCTAACGTCAGCAAATTCATCACTTCGACAAAAAGTATACTTCCTAGGTACAAAGATGCCACTATCCATGCGCACGGGGAAAAAAACACTAAATCGAATCAATTATGGTGCCATCGATGTAAAGAAACGACGACAACAGTGGATATATTTACAGAGGATTGCAGCCTCAGAGAGCTAGCAATTGCAAACATCACCCACGGTAAACAATTTGACATTTACGAAATCAGAGAGCTCGTATATACATGCATGGGGGGTCATCAAGTCAGAGAAGCCACACACGGATTCCTCTTCATGTTCGGAGAGTGTTCCTGCTTGCCGGCAACAGCCCGTTGGCAGGGCTGAACAGCCGGCTCCTCTTGGGCTCTGATATCCTCACCTGTGTTATTGCTGTTGCAAGTGCGTCAACTATAGCGCACTCATCTTGCTCTTCAGAGTTGTCACTCGAGGATACTGAAGATGAAGACTCACAGTAATCAAACCTAACTCTCTCCCGATGAATCATGGGAGTTGCAGTCTTGTTAGTACCCCATAGGTTAGAGAATTCAGCTTTCTGCGGGCATTCAGTGTAGAATAAGACCCAGGGGTGCCCTGTGTTCAAAGACATTGGAAAAGTCCATGAGAAATCACATCAAAGAAGCATAAGCTACAAGGATGCTTGAACTTACGGAGAACATCTTCGGCATCGGGTCTTGAAGAGACATCTCGATTCAGCATCCGGCCAATGAGATCACGAGCAAGTAGGGACACTGATGCCCACTGACTGCTGTGAAAGTCAAGCTCGACAGTCTTTATAGCATCAAAGATAGCTTCGACAGAATTTCCTTGGAATGGAAGAGTGCCCATCAATAGAACATGCAGAAGCACCCCTGCAGCCCATACATCTACCTTTTGCGAGTAATTTCCTAGTAGAACCTCTGGTGCCACATATGCGGGGCTGCCAGCAACACCAACCAATTGCTGACCTGCTCAAAGTTGAGGAACATGTTAGTGAACATCAAAGCTGCAGGAAGTGAAAGAGTCAAAGACGCGATCCAACAGCATCATCTAGTTTTGACTTGGATGCAACTTTTTCTCTAGCCAGAGAATACCACCTTTGGAATCTAAAGTAAAACAAAGATCTACTGTAACAGATATTAACATAGAAGCCCACAAAATCTAAGGGGGCATTTGGCACAGCTCCACGGAGCAGATTCTCCGAGGGAATCACTCCTCAGCCAAACAGCAAAACTGCGCACAGATTCTAGTGGGAGCTAAAAAAAAGCATGCTCCTCACTGCTCCCCATTCAATCTCCACCAAAATCAATCCAGAATCAATCCTCTGCTTCCCACCCACCCTGCTCTCCCACTGGAATCAAATAGGATCACTTCGCCAAAGACTCAATGTGCTAGAGCTCGAAAGGAAAAGGTCTATTTTGTGTGACACTACAAGAATAGCCATGGTTATTGCTCAGAAAGCTAATGATCAAACAATCTGTCAATATTCTAGAAAGAAAAATCATAATTGTCATATGCGACGAATTGTGTTTCACCATATTCCTTGTACAAGGATGAGTGCATTGAAAGAAAACAGGGTAAGGCCAGCCAATATATTCACACCACGGTTTCATACATAGTTTTACAGGAAAACAAAAAACAAAGACATGTTAGTGTTAGACTGATCACATACAGAAGAAAACTCCTAATACATGACAAAATAATTGAGCAAATTATCATTGGCCTTAAACCAGTTAAGCTGCTATACCTAGCGCACACAAATGGCTCAAAACCACAAGACCGATGTACCAGTAACAATGACCTGACTACCTGACCATCATGATGTCATTCTATTGATGCTGTGAACCCAAATATCCAGAACTCCATGGAAGCAACAACTACCTCCGGATGACAACAACTCGACTGCAACTACCAAGTTAGCACCACTTCGACTCTTGACAGACCTAACAAAACAAAATGACACAGTAAATGAATACCTGATACCAAGTCATCGCTGGAAACACAACGTGCACAATTCAAATCCCTTGTCAAATGCTTTTTAAATGCTAGTGACAATGTCCAAATGCAGCATGAATCGGAAAACCCTGTTTATGTGCACATAAGCACAATAAACCATTCTTCCTACATGCAAAATTCGAGCGCAATAACAAGATAGTAATCGCTGCAACAACATAAAAATCTGATGTGATTAAATCTTCCTATAGGGTAAATTCTCCTTCTCCACCATTGTGATCTACAGATCTTGTAGCATTTTCAGGTAACTACATTGTCAGAACAGAATCATATCGACTACTCAGTACCCAAATAGATGACGCACGTGAACTGATAAACCTAGAAGGCGCAATGTTTCTAGGTGCGTGCCTACTTACCATCAGCAACTCGCACGGCCAATCCAAAGTCTGCGAGCTTCAACCTCCCAGCCTTGGTGAGCAGAACATTCTCCGGCTTGACGTCCCTATGCACGACGCCCATCTCGTGGCAGTACTTGAGGACGGCCATGAGCTCCTTGATCACACTAGCAGCGCGGCGCTCCGAGAGCTTCCCCTCCCTGGCCACCTCATCGAGGAGGCGTCCGCCGTGGCAGAGCTCCATGACGAGGTAGAAGGCGTCGGCGTCCTCGAACACGGCCCTGAGCGTGACGACGCCCGGGTGGCCCGAGAGGTGCTGCATGATCTCCACCTCGCGGTGCGCCGTATCCCCCGCCGCTCTTGGGCAGCGCCTTGCAGGCGAACTCGTCGTCGCCCGCCCCGGCCCCGGCCCCGGCCCTGGGGCGGCAGACGCGGACGGACCCGAACTTGCCGTGCCCGATCTCCTCGCCGAGGTCGTACTCGCTCTCCAGCCGCTTCCGCCGCCCGATCCGCGTGGCGCTGTCGATGCAGCCGACCTTGCGCTTGATCCCGCGGCACGGGAGGACGACCGCCGACGCCGACGCCGACGCGCCGCTCGCCGCGGGGCCGTCATCACCACCACGGCGGGGACGGCCGCGTCGGCGGCGCGGGCGGACTGCGGCGGCGAGAAGCCGCGGCACGCGCGCTTCCGGGAGGCCAAATCTTGGAGGGACCGAGCCGCGGAGCACGCCGGGGGCGGCGCGCCCCTTGCGCTTCCGGGGCACCGGCTCCATGGCGCCCGCGCACGCGCGCGTGGAGCCGTGAAGGATCGGAATCTCTCCGCTCCTAGCTTGGGTTTTTCGCGGCGCCGCCTCTGGCTCCGGTGCATCGCGCGTCGGCGGCGAGGGGAGGAGGGCGGATCGGGGCAGGGGCGCGGGCGCGGAGCCAGGGAAGCAGCTCGGCGGGTGGGGCTCGGAGAGGTGGCGTCGAGGTGACGCAACGCAAAGGACGAGGCTTTTTTTGTTGGGGGATCGGTCGGTCGAGCGGAGCGGAGCAGAAGTGGGGGGCGAGCACAAGTGGTTCGTTGCCGCACGGCGTAACCGACGCGGCGCGTGGCGTGTGGCGCCGCGCGGCGAAGCTACGCGAGGTTTCTTGAGGGGCCTTTTTGTGGTCCTGGGCCGCACAAGGCCCATGTGATGTAAGGTGGGCGTTTTCTCTTTTCAATATTTCCTAGGCGGAAAAAGCGGACGGCGCTTTGTCGCCGCAGACTGCAGACAAGCTGTAACTGTGTCGCTGTTTTATGCGTCCTCAAACAGCCTGGTTGCGAACCACGAGCTATTGTAAAATGTCTTCCTTTAACATAGGACCGTTCCAAATTATAAAATGTTTAACTTTTTAACTTCAGTTTTAACCACTCTCATCTAAAAATTTATATAAACATAGTAATTCAAACCATTCTTAGAGAACTTTTATTGAGCAAATCACAACAAAAAGAATAATATTTTACATAAATTTTTAAATAAGGAGTGGACAAACTTGGAGAAAAAATCATACGTTTTACAATTTGGAACGAATTAAGTAGTACTTATGTATACACAATCTGATGTGGGTCTAGGGCATGGTCCTAGGCGTGATCTAAAAATCCTAATTTAGGTAGAGACCAATTAAACTAATATAATTGTGCAGAATATATTTGTATACCCCCTCCGTCCCAAAAAGAAAGACGTTTTGAGTGTTCGTGCCACAAGTTTGATTCGATTTGTAGAAAATACATATAATATTTATATCTCCAAATAAACTTGTTAAAAAACTAGATCTAAAGATCTTTCCGATAATACTAATTATGATACTAATCGATGATATTTAGTATTTATAAAAATTGCTGGCAGTCATTTCTCGGGAAGCGAGAACGTCATTTTTTTTGGGACGGAGGGAGTACTATTGTTAGCCATATAGGACAATATTTATGTCTTGCGCTTTACTATAAAAGAGCGAGCTGAAGATCATACTATAAATTATAGAGTAGAGATATAATGCAGGTTGTATCGAATCAGTTTTTATCATTCACATCGTAAGTTTAAGATAGGCTTATATCTGAATGAAATGAGTTAGGTCAAATTTCATGACTCCAACTAACTAGTACGGGAAGCCAACCGTTTGCACAAGCATAATCACAAGTAGCGGAAAAAAAATGTTGTCCAAGAACCATAAATATTAGAAGAGCTACTTTTGTTATATATTAATATTACAACTGATGTGGACACAGTACATGTTTTGATAGTGGTCGTCTTAGGCTTCAAAATTAACGAGCTCTGCCACTTCTTTTAGAATGTTTGGTTGGAGGAATCAAACCATCTTAAACGAGTTAGTGCATCATGAGTTCACCCTTTAACAAGGTGTTTGGTTTAAGGAATCAAATTATATAGAGATGAGATGGTGTATCAATGAGTTCATTACTCAAATTTAGTTCATTACTCAAATTTAGTGTAATGACTCCATTCCTTGTACTAGTATGAATTAGTAGTTTGTGAGGAATGAGGCGATGAACTCATTTCATTCCACAAACAAAACAAAAATGGGAAGTGAGAAGATGATAAACTAAGAATTTGTTCGCTAGCCTTTTTTTGGCTGGCTTTCAGCTAATAATGTAGCAGCCTTGGGGAACCAGCTCTGCGCTGGTAGCAAGCGTCTCTTGCGCGCCCGAACCATATCGGTCATTAAATTTGGGTTTGGGCTATGGAACGGCTGGGCTAGAACCAGCAATGCCTATTGAACAATTGCTAACTAATTCCTCAAACCAAATTCCCTATCCCAGCTCAGCAATGCCTATCGAACAATTGCTAACTATTTCCTTACACCAAATTCCCTATCCCAGCCCAACAATGCCTACGAACAATGGCTAACTAATTCCTCAAACCAAATCCCCTTTAAATTTGGTGAAGCAACTTTATTCCTCAAACTAAAACTAATCACTATTAGCTTATGAGGAATATATTGATAGTGTATGAATCCATTCTATTATGGGTCATCGAATAAAAATTGAGAAGACGATGAAGTAGCCATTCCACGTACCAAAGGCCCTATTACTGACTGACTCGGTAACATCTGTGTGCTCTTTAGCTGATTTATTTTTTTCCTTTTTTTAAGGAAAAGTCTTGCTGATATTTTCAGGCCATTACACCCAAACATTCGAGTTTGAGAGGGAAAGAGGCATTACTTCGCAGGTATAGTAGTTATGGTACTCCAAATACTCCACCTGCTAAAAAGCTGGCACTCACTGGTTATACTACCCCAAAAATACATGCAGTAATGCTCTTACTTTTTCTGCCAAGACTAATATAGAAACTGACGTCCGGGGCCAGGCCGAAAGTCCCAAAGTAGACCGAATATGTATGAGTCCTCTAGCACCAACCAGAAATGTGCGCCTAGCACCAACCAGAAATGTGCGCCTCAATGTACGTGGGCCGATTTCTAGCACCAACACTCATATTTCTTTCCTACAATTTTCATATTCAAGTCTTCTAAATGAATAATGTGGCATCTTTTTGTTGCTCGTGCATATTTTCTATGAATTTTTTTTTTATGAAAGTTTTCTATGAAATTTTGTATAATTCCCATGAAATTCCAGGGTTCCAGCTCTCATTTCTTTTCAATTTATCTATTCAAAATAGGCCCAGTCAAAAATTCATTTCTGCTGGCCGTGAATCCGTGATCCCCACGCACTGGCGGAGCTAAGTAGAGGCCACAGTGGGCCATGGCCCCCCCTTGCCTCTGTGATTTTCTAAAGCCCACTGTCCTTGCATGCTTAAGTCTGTAAGTTAGTAGTTACCGGCCAGTGGCCATGGCAAGCCATGCATGCACCTACATAGCAATCATGTAGCATTTCTTCCATCCAACAAATAAAGAAGCAATTGTGTAGTAATGTTCCACCGCTCAACTGTTAGCCTGTTACTCCAGAGCTTGTTTTCTTTGCTTCTCATGCTATACGTCATTTTAAGTCTTGTTGGTTCTTTTATATTTTTTCTTTCTAACTTTTCAATCGATAAAATCTACATAGTATGTGTATTAGAAATGGCTAATTGAGTTATATTTTGCTGTTTTAATCAAGACCTTATGTTGCGTTTTTTAGAGAATTTTTATGCTCAACTATTTTGTTGTCAAATGTATTCTGTATAGTATACTGTGACTTAATTACAATTACTAAGATTAATTTTTTTACCATTTATATACATAGAGATTCAATTGACAAATTGGCCCCCTCTATGTTTTATTTCTGGCTCCGCCACTGTCCCCACGTGTGGATCCGCATCCGCTAGCTGGCTAGCTAGTGGACATCGCAGCATCGTGTAGGCTTGGCTGGTTGCTGCCCAAGTGAAGGAACACGCGTAGGCCAAGGCCTGTAGCTGCCTATAAAGGACAAGACCTCGTGGTGCACGAGACTGCGAGGCGCTCCACACTTTTTTTTTGGTGTGCTTTTTACTCCGTCCACAACAAGTCTTGGTCTTTCCCATGAAAATGAAGTAGAAGCATATCACAGCTAAGTTATATACTAATAGTCTTTTTTTTATTTATTTCTATAATTATTTTCTTTTCTTTACAAATTCTAGTTTTATGCTCAGGAGTTTATTTGTCTTGTTAATCTGCACCACCTCATCTTATAAGTACCTCACTACCGCCGGGGCATCTGTAGGCCGCTTGTCAGGCTTGCTCTACACGCCACGCGGGTGCTCGAAATAGCGACGGGAACGTATTCGTGTCGGACGCGGACCGGGCGATCTGCACTAGTTCGACATCCTTTTCTGCGTGGCGTCGGTCTGGGTCTGGGTCTGGTTTCGGTCGCGCATTCGCCATTCCGACGTTCGTCACCTCTTACGCATGCACACAGCCATGACCATGATATGGAGCAGCAGTGTATAGACACCCTCGCTCGTGTTAGCCTGTTAAGTGACGGGCCCGGGGTCCACGATTGAATGCACTCCTACTTCCTGCAACCAGCCACTTGCATTGTACCCACAACAACGAGTGTAAAATACAAGTTTCGCTTCGGTCATTTTTACCTAAACTCTTGTCTTACATGGTACTACCAATCTCCCACGCCTCTGACCTGTCCACCTATCCTTTGTAGGATCTGCATGATCTCCATGAGTGGCTGGTGGCCAGATAGAGCTTTGCTCCTGTGTACTGGTACCCCCAACTAGCTAGTGTAATTCAAGCTGCGATATGATCATTCTTACCAAACTCTTCTCTTACATGCATGGTATCACTCTCCCACCTCTTCACCTCTCCTAACCTACACTGTAGGATCTGCATGATCTCCACGAGTGGCTGACCAAAGCATTATTTGCTCATGTACTCTTGAACCCCCAATAAGTGTAATGCAAGCCACGGTCATTCTTCCTAAACTTTTCTCTTACACACGATGCGTTTATCCAACTTGGGCTCGTTTGGTCTGAGATCTAGAGAATTTTTTTTCTAGCAAAAAGTGTTGGCTGAAAAGTTGTTGCTTTTTGTCAAGTGAGATAAGTGTAAAAGAGGTCTGTTTGGTTGGAGAACTGTGTCTAAGGACATTAATAATATCAGTGTGTTTATAGTTTGAATTAAAAAATAAATCCTTTACGTTAGTATTCTAGCACATTTAATAATTAAGCTCTTAAGAAAAAACTACTTTTAATTAAAATCTCCACATATATTTAATACAATAATTATACTATATTGCATGGTAATTATGTGTTTAGTACTCCCTCCATTTCTAAATAAATCAATTTCTAGAATCCGGACCAATCGGACTTTTCCAAGTTTGAGTAAATTTATAGAAAAGAGTAACTCCATCTATGACATAAAATAAGCACATTATGAAAGTATGTCATATGGTAAATCTAATGATACTAATTTGATACTATAAATTTTAACAAACTTTTTTTCTAGAAACTCGGTCAAAGTTTAAAATTTTTGACTTAGTACACCTCTAGAAATTTATTTATTCAGGGATAGAGGAAATAATAATTAGTAATTAATTACTGATTAATAAATAATTATTTTTTTCTTTGGTAAAAGCAGCCCATTAACTACTCCCAGGCAACACCGACACACACTCGACTTTGACTGCCTGGGTGCTCGGTCGCTCACCCCTTCACCTCTTGCTTGGACCGGACACGCTAACCATTGAAGCACAGAGCCGGGGCTCGATTAGGATGAGTCCATATTGCCCCCACCACATTCGACCCTGACCAGTCCACATTAAAAATCCACTCATTCAACCAAGAAAGATTCGTTCACAGTCACCAGACCCCTAAAGAATGATTCCTTCACAGCGGCCGTGAACAGGTACGACACAGCACACTTTAGCAGAGCGCGCTGAAAAAATAGGCGCCCTGCCGCCGGTTCCTACTGTTTGACGATGGATAATTCAATTTAATAACGCCAAAGCTTTTGTGCTGGCTACTAGTACATACTCCCTCTGTCCCTTTTTAATCGTCGCCGGTGGGTTTTCGTCTTGTGAAGTTTGACTCGATTTGTAGAAAATACGTGCAATATTTATGTCTCTAAACAATTTTGTTAAAAAACTAGATCCAAAGATCTCTCCGATGATACTAATTATGATACTAATCGATGATTTTTAGTATTTATTAAAATTGCCGGCATTTGTTTTTTGGAAGCGCAAGCGACAATTAAAAAGGGACAGAGGGAGTACGTCTCTCCTGTAGTCCTGTCGGTGGATCTCAGTTAAACAGCAGCGTATGTTGCGTTCCTATTACAGAACAGAGCACACACGGGAGGGTGGTTGCCCACAAAATCGGAAAAGCAACCGGTTTGGTGGGAAAACATGGCCGGTCTTTCAAAACCAATTTTAAAGATCATGATTGCGTAGCTCTCGTTAAAATAATCCAAATATGTGTATGAAACATCTAATCTAAAGTTTGGATGAGAGAATTACGGCTTCGGGAGGTCCATACCCATGAGAATCGGCTCGGTTAGTTTCCTAAAACTAGCCAGTTTTAGGCTAGTTTTAGTTACTTTGTCATGTAGATGCAGGAAACGTACTTTGGCGAGGCTAAGGTGGAGATTAAGGAATCAACACCCCAAATGAAGATCAAAGAAAAGTATTAAAGATGAGGATCCTAGAAGAAAAACAAGAAAGCTCAACACATCAAGGAAGAAAAGCTTAGACAAATGAACATATAGAAACATGTTCATTTAACCAACAAATTGATTAAACACTTGCTAGAGTCTACGTCCTACAATTGTTACTTAGGATACTTAAAAACTACATAGTAATCGATGTCAAGTGGCATCTAGGACCAGATTGTGTATCCTAGATAGGAAGGTTGAACGAATTAATGTAAGAGAAAAGGACTCAGTTTCATTCCTCTTGGAGAGGGAAGGTTATGAGCGCCAAGCAACTTTTAGTGAGTCCCTTTGAAGGGTGGTGAGGGAGGTTTCTGGTTTAATAGATTATTTTCTTGTTCCTTTCTTGGAATAATTCTCAACCCCTAAAGAGCGAGCCTAGATCCGAAGTGTAAGAAACTGCCTAAAAGTGGGATATGATATCACGTGATCAGAAATGATGCTTTTTATTGCCGTGGTTTTAGATACCATACCATAGGGGTTACTAAAACATGCGATGTAGCGCATGTTTTTATAACTTAGCTGGCTTTATTTGTCCTCCACAATCAGTATACTAAGTTCAAGCTCAAGTTGATAGCTCGAGCTAAATCTCGAGGTTGTAACGTCGATAAGGAAATTAAATAAAATAAGAAGTAATCCACGTCGATGATGGTAGAAACACAGTATCTAGCAACAATAAGAAATGTTGATGAAGAGTCATTAGCTAGCGAGCATGACATACATTAGTACATAAAATGTTTTTCAAAAGTGGATAGGCTGCCATATTGCCATGGGTTTAGACACCGTACTATCAAGGGTTATTAAAATCTGCTGGATATAGCGCATGTTATTATAGCATTTAGTTGACTTCATTTGTCCTCCACAATCGGTAAAGATACATGAGTTTTATTTCTGATTTTCTGCACTAAGCTTAGGCTGATAGCTCGAGGTTGTCGACACAAAACACAAAAATATGTTATTCCTACAAATCGAATGTAACACCCTGACCTAGGGCTTAATAGGATCAATGTGATACTCATACCAATAAGTTGCAACTTTTTTTTTGGAAGCTCATCTCGAAAAAACTCTAGGGTTAAGCGTGCTTGGCCTGGAGCAATTTCAGGATGGGTGACCGACCCGGAATTCGTTCCGGTGCGCATGAGTGAGGACAAAGTACGCAGAAAAAAGACGGGTGTTAGTCGGTGAGGGACGGTATTGATTCTATTAAAGCTATCGATATAAGCGGGCCCGGCCTCAAGGAGTCGAGACGTTACATCAAACCCACAACTTACAACTCAACACTTACATCTCCTTACCACTGCACCACCAAATAAAAAGTATGTATAGGATTCTATCTCTTTTACAAAAAATATTCCGTAATATTTTGACTACCATATGAACTCAAATAAAAAAAGTTTTAACTACAAAATTTTAAATCTTGTCACATACTAAAATTTTGGTACAGGACGTTTCTCCATCTAAGATTCTTTGTAAAATTTTTAAAAATTAAATCTCAAAATGTATGAATTTAAAGAAAATATTTGAGACACTAAATAACTTTAAATCAACTTAAAAATGCAGATCAGGTCGTCCGTGATAATTTCGGTATTAACTATCTAAATATTCAAGATCGTTTAAAAATTTAATTTTGATGTTTAAAATCTATGGAATTATAGCATATGTTTGGGTATCTAAATGACTTCAAACTGAAAAATTTTAAACTATGAAGTTAGTATAGACCGTTTTAAGAACTACAACTATACGTGCAACATTATATCTCTAGATAAATTTATTAAAAATTAGATTAAAATATCATAATGATGAACTAACTATATACCATAATTAATATTAATATCTTTTAATATATAATTTTCTATAGTAATTTCTCGGGAAGCGAGAAAGACAGATGGACTGAGGGAGTATACAGTAGTGTTAAAATCAACGGATTCAAGGGTGATTTTCGTGGCTCAGCCCCCACTTTATATCTCGGCCACTGCCGCCCAGCGTGCACCACCACACTTTATTATTATATACTGCATCATCAGCAACGCGGCACGATATATTATTGTCCGCGAGCAACAACATCGTCGCTTTAAAACGGGCGCGCGCGCGCGCCGTGCGTCGTCCGCAATCTGTCTGGCCATCTCTTCTCTTCTTATATACACACAGCTAAGCTATATCTTGGTCTAGCGGAGGAGGCCATCGCAGTTCCCACACCACCCCAATCCTCCGCAACCACCTAGCTGCTCCCCTGCCATGGAGGATCAGGCGCGGGCACTGCTGCTGCAGCCGCTCCCGCCCGGTGAAGCGGCGGCGGCCACCAAGGGGCGGCGCGCGAGGCGGGCGGCGCTGCTGGAGTGGTGGGTGGAGTCGAAGAAGCTCTGGCACATCGTCGGCCCGGCCATCTTCCAGCGGATCGCGCTCTACGGCGTCAACGTCGTCTCGCAGGCCTTCATCGGCCACCTCGGCGACCTCGAGCTCGCCGCCTTCTCCATCGCCGCCACCGTCGTCGGCGGCTTCAACTTCGGTTTCCTGGTACGCGTCAGCGTCGTCGTCACCCGGCCGCTAGCTAAGCTGCGTCCTCGTAATCATGTCGTTACTATGCGCGCGCGCACGCGTTCGTGCCTCACCAACAGTTTCACATTTCCACACATGCATGCGGACAGCGGAGTCGTCCTGTCCCATGATCCTTCTGTTTCCGGATCTTCTGGAGGCAGGCAGATCACGGCAAGCAACCTGTGTTACCTCTACCCTACCCGTATACGATCCGTTTTTTTCTCAAATACAGAAAAGATTTGAGCACTAGGGAAAGAAGTAAGAGTACATTAAAACATAACCTCTTTAGCCAGTGTTTTCTTAGCCGATTATTCGTGTACTAGACAATCTATCTTGCACGCTCCTACATCAGTCTATTGGTTGGCGATGTGCTTGATGACCGACAACACACCTGGAGTACTGAGGCGGCGGCATGCCCTACAATCTGTGAACTGCTTATAACCAGTTAGTGAGCAGTAGTGCCGTCTGCCGCCGTGAGGAACTCGTCTTGGAACTTGTTTTGGACGATAGCACGTGGTAAAGTAGGTAGATCCAAATTCAGTGCCACCTTATGCTAAACAAAAGAAAATTACATGGTCAACCAACTGGGCATCTACTGGATGCATTCTGAATATTCTTGTTAATTAAGCTGTATACTCTACAATGTTCGGTTAGATATCCCTTCCCATTGCAAATCTTATATATGCCGTTCTTCTTTATTGTAAGTCAAATTTCTTCAGTTATGATATGATGAAACCAGTTTCATAAAAATCATATAATTGAGCCGTGTCCGATCCATGGACCATGATGCGGTAGTTGAGCTCTGATTTATGATGATCTTTTAATTAGGATTTGATGTGATTATGCGAGATTATAGTTGACTTCATGGTTTATGGTAACAGCTAGCCGCTCGTTTATTTGTCTTCTTCCTCTGGCTGTCAATTAAAAATTGAATGAAGAAACAACAAGATTATTAGTAATAGCTTAGCTCGCTGAGTGTCGCTGTCGCAGTATCACCGGTTAATATCTCGTTGTCTCCCAGTAGGCCAGTACCTTTCATTCATTATTTCACAAAAAAGATCTATGAACTGCTGAGATTGGATCTCTTTTCATGGTGTTCCTTTTTATGTGGATGGTTGCTGTCGACGATAGACAGCCAAGTGATAAAAAGGTTTACTATGTTTCTCTGAGCTTTCTGTTCAGGAACCGAATCCAAGCCGGATATGCAGTGCTCCAGATCATGCCAAATACTAGTACGTCAATCAAATGAGCCATGCAAATTGCAATGCAACTATGCTATATGCTATTCCAGAGAACCGTGTTCTAGTTGGATGCATGGGCACTGACTGGGGTGCCTGATGACAATGCTCTCGATCGGTCCATCTATCCTTGTCGCCAGCTGCAGCTTTTGTTCGTACCATTTGTGCCTATCTCTTTGTTACTTGTGGCCGCTCGTTTAGCTGTCTGTGCTACCGGGCCCGGCCGCCACAAATGTAAGGTCACTGCTGGTGGCTGGCTACGTGCTCAGATCAGCAGCTCGTTGAAGCCATACAAATAAAATGTCACCGTCTTCAATTATTCTACTATTTCGTCATGGCTCACGCACGACGACATGTGTAGGAGACTTGTAGTAGAACATTTGTCTACACATGCAGTTATTACTACTAATAATGCTGCAAGCGCAGTAAAAAAAATGGAAAAAAAACACGTGCTAATTAATCACGGTAATAATACACTATTAATTAGTTGATGCTGACAATGATGATGATGATGTAGCTGGGCATGGCGAGCGCGCTGGAGACGCTGTGCGGGCAGGCGTTCGGCGCCAAGAAGCACCACATGCTGGGCGTGTACCTGCAGCGGTCCTGGGTGGTGCTGCTCATCTTCGCCACGCTGCTGACGCCGACGTACATCTTCATGGAGGACCTGCTGCTGCTGATCGGGCAGACGCCGGAGCTGTCGCGGCTGGCGGGGCGGATGAGCGTGTGGCTGCTCCCGCAGCACTTCGCCATGGCGATGCTGCTCCCGCTCACGCGCTTCCTGCAGAGCCAGCTCAAGAACTGGGTCACGGCGTTCACCGCCGCCGGCGCGCTCGCCGCGCACGTCGTCGTCACCTACGTGCTCGTGAGCCGCCTCGGCTTCGGGGTCGTCGGCGCCGTCGCGTCCGCCGACATGGCGTGGTGGCTCGTCGTGCTCGGACAGTATGTCTACGTCGTCGGAGGCGGGTGCCCGCTGTCGTGGAAGGGCTTCACCATGGAGGCGTTCGCTGACTTCTGGGAGTTCATCAAGCTCTCCTCCGCGTCCGGAGTCATGCTCTGGTTCGTGCCCACTGCCCGGTGTACCCAGCGCTACGACATGATTTGTTGTGGTTTCAATGTCATGCCATGCATGCCATTAACGTATACTGTGTCTCTACGCATCGTGATTTTGCTCATCACCTGCATGTGCACAGCTTGGAGAACTGGTACTACCGACTGCTGGTGCTGCTGACAGGGTACCTGAAGAATGCTGAAATCGCTGTGGATGCACTCTCCATATGGTAATGAATGCTGGTGCTTAGATTAGCACGCCCATTCACATCCAAATCAGTTTCCATGCATTCATATCTAACAAGTGCATTGTATTGGTTGTTCTTGATCCAAATGCAGCCAGACGATCAACGGATGGGAGATGATGATCCCGTTCGGCTTCTTAGCAGCAACCGGGTACGTACACCGTACACGTACACGATTGGCATCTCTTTCCTTTTTAAAAAAGAACGAAAACATAAGTCAGTCAGTACACTAGAGATAAACTAACCATGGATGGATGGATTTTGCATGTCATTGGCATGGCAGAGTGCGAGTAGCGAACGAGCTGGGCGCAGGGAGCGGCAAAGGTGCGCGCTTCGCTATCGTGGTGTCCATCACGACGTCCGTGGTGATCGGCCTCGTCTTCTGGTGCCTCATCCTCTACTTCGACGACAAGATCGCGCTGCTCTTCACGTCCAGCGCCGTCGTGCTGGACGCCGTGCACCACCTCTCCGTGCTGCTCGCCTTCACCATCCTCCTCAACAGCGTCCAGCCCGTCCTCTCAGGCAAGCCGCTGAGCCCGGCCGTACCTGAGCTAGCATCTCCTCCTTGCTTCCTTGTGATTCTCATGGTGACCGGCTCTGTATGTTGCTTCTACAATCTGCAGGGGTGGCCGTTGGTTCAGGATGGCAAGCATTGGTCGCCTACGTGAATGTCGGCACCTACTACCTCATCGGAGTTCCCTTGGGCATCGTGCTCGGTTGGCCGCTGCAGTTTGGAGTAGGGGTATGTAATGATGCTAGCTATAAACAACATGATGCATGTGCAAATCAGCACAGTAGTGCATCAACTTTGGAGTGTGGGCTCATCTTGACAGCTGATTTTCAGGGAATTTGGTCTGGCATGATTGGAGGGACCGCCATTCAAACGCTCATCCTGGCCTACCTCACTGTCAAATGTGATTGGGATGAAGAGGTACGTACATATGGTGGTGCACTCTCATTTGCATCTTCTTTAATATGTTTCTAGTATTTCTACATATATATTCTGTATTTGAGTTTATTCCGTGTACTGAACCGCATCGATTTATTTGTTGCTTGTTGACGATTCTTTATTTATTTTTGCAGGCGAAAATAGCCAGTATGAGGATGAAGAAATGGGCCGACGACCTCAAATAGATCTACTCTAACAATACTGCTGCACTTTGTTAGCCAGGCACAGGGAAACCCTCAGGGAACCCTGAAGCTAACATAACTTGTGGTAAAAATAAAAATATACATAGCGGCCCCTTTCTTAGTTGGAGTCAAAGCGCAACGACTAAACAAACAATGTGGCTATATATGTATGCGCAGATACAGCCGTGCAAGTTCCGGCCTTCAACTACATTTGGCGGCTGACGAGTGACGACCAGGTTTCTGAAGATAGATAGCGTACCGAACCTCCCATGGTGGAATTGCGTACAGCCAGAGGGATCACATAATTATATTTGTGATCCTTTCACAGTATTGTCCTAACTCGTAAGGATAATTTTGTAATATTTTTTCAGTGTCAAAATATTGTCATTATTGAGCTAATCTCCACCTCCTCCCTTCTTCTTAAAACAAATGACATATAAGTTGCTGGTCTATCAAGCATGTCTCTGTGTCTATCTACTGGTATTAAAAAGCGCAGTGTTTCTTACTGCAACTCATTTTTTACTTCCTATAAAGTATAAACTTAAAGTATAAACTACCTTTTTTTCATCTCGCTTTTTAAAATTCTAAACTGCTCTTGCACCAACTGAATCACCCCGATATGACTCAATTGCCCACCCACACTCTGGATCTCGTATATGACCTAGATTCATGACCTGCTATGTGGTCTGGATTTCATAACATGTGTTTATACAAGTTAAAACAACTTACATCCCGCAATGATACAAAATATGATTCCAACACATATTGGGTTCAATGCATCCACATGACATGTTTGCTATAATTAATAGAGAACAAAGTTCCAGAAAATTAACATTTGATCATGTTTGGAACAACTCTTCCTCAAATGCTCCTCTAGAGGAGCCGAAGCACTTGAAGATGAGTCACTTTTTGCAGCTCTAGCTCATCTACTGTTCACCAGAAAGCAGTTTCTCCTTGAAAGGTATTTGGTATGACATTTTGGATCTTTTGTAGAAGATACTGCTAGAGCTAGAGCTTGAGCCAAAGTCGTGCCAAACATGCCTATCGAGGGATAGAAACCACGACAGCCATTTTGTTCATTGGTATCACTGAGTGTGTGTCTTTGGTGGCCCAGGTAGACTCAAGAACACACTTTAAGAACTCACTAGAGGAAGCAACAGTTTATCTTGGTTTGGGCTATTCATGCCCTACGTCCAACCGCCGAAGATCTCAATACTCAAGAGCACCCAAAAATTAAGGGTTATAACAGAGTGTACAATTAAGAGAGAGAGAGAGAGAGAGAGAGAGAGAGAGAGAGTTGGTAGGGGATCACTTGGTGTGGATCCTAAGCTCGTTGTTGGAATGGGTTGCTTCTCCATGGTCGAAGAGGAAGAATATGATCTGAAGTGTGGAGCTCCTCTCGGTGGCTACTCTACTCTCGGTGAAGAGCTAGAGCTGAGTTATAGGAGATTTGGTCTGGGGCTCTGTTGACACATTTTAATGTTATCTCTAGCAACGGCGCTAAAAATGCTTGAGCAGAGCATCGCTACTAGAATGCCAAGTTGTCATCCCCAGCATAACACCAAGAGGTGTGGTATTAAATCATGCCACCATTTAGAATAGAGAAATAGTATCCGCAAGCGCACAGATCAAATACCATTATAGCATTTTACCCGGAGTATTACCAGGTTGTCATTTATATTTTCCCAAAGGAAGGTCTACATGGCTCTCGTGTAAAGGTAGCGTGATAACCTAGAGTGTAATGGATAGGCATAACCATGTCCTCACTACTCAATGCAGGGGTAAGTCATAAGATAAATGATAAAGATAAGTATATAATCATCAGCATAAACAGATAGAGACTCCTAGCTATAACATTAGGGTTACTAGCAGAACATCAAGAGATATTCCTATGTTATTCCTAGCTACATGTCAATGCATATTATGGTTAGTGCAGTACACTTAGTAGTCATAGCTAAGGTTAGCATTACATCTATTCATGGTGGACATATTAGGGAAGTTTGAGAACATAGCACGCCCTTCCTTCGTACAAAAGCTCTACTGTACCTATAAACGGGGTTTGAACTACATAGGACTCAGCAGGATTGTCACACCCGCGATCTACCAAGCCCGGCCTATAGGGTGCATTCGCAGATAAATAACGTATAAGCACCATGCTTACACAATGTTTACCACTCACCCAACGATCAATTAGATGAGCGCTATACGAACCTATGAATAAGTATAATGTCAATCTAGCTATACTAAGCATATAACCATAATAGACAAAGATCAATATAACTATAAATATAAGTAGATAAGTATTCATCAATTCAATTGTAGCAATCATATAACTATACAATGATAGAGAACAAAGGTGAGAGGAGGTAAGAACTATATCGAATCCAAGCTCTTGATGGCTCCGGAATCCAAGCCTTCGCTTGCCTCCCTCTAGTTCTAACTAGCTATCTAGGCCCTAATAAGGAGCTCTAATTAGGGTTTCTGGCTGATGATCAGACTTCAAATGAGGAATGAATGAATGTGCCTCTCCCCTATGGGGGTCCTGCCCTCCTTTTATAGCCATGGGAGATGATCGTGAGCCGTCTGATCAAACCGACCTTGACATGCGGCTGAGATTGACCCTCAAAGGCGGTGGAGCAGACTGGACGAAGCGGGCCGCGAGCGTAGCCAGGCCTGCAGGCCGGCCGGGCGGCACGGGGCCTCCCGGCTCGGCGTGGTGCCTTCTCGTCTCTTCTAGAATGTTTTCTCGCATTGCCGCGGTATCCGATTTCCCGTTCTTTGTTCCGATAAGCTCCACGGGTTTTGCGTCTTTTTCAGTTTACACTGCGAACAAAGTGAAACACCAAAACTTGTAGAATTCTGTCGGTGTAACTCTATATCTACTTTGGTGATCGCATTTGCATCCTTTTCCATGGCTAGTTGACGGTTGGTTTCGTACAATAACGACCGTTAACAACTCTCCCAAGCTTAACCTTTGCTAGTCCCTTAGCAAAGAAAACTCAGAAAAAGTTATTATAAGATATCTGTGTTTAAGCTTTGTAGCCATCTCGGAGCAACTCCTTAGAAGTATACCTGCAGTCAGACAGAAATTCTCCTCCAAGTTATGCAATAACTGAGTTGACTTTTAAACTTACCCATATTACCTTTGACTGTGGGGCTTATTAGCTCTTCCTTGGGTCTTGAGTACTTGACAGACAGAAAGATCTCATCTAAGCACTATGTCTCAAGCTCTTCGATCAACTATCATTCTGGAGTTTTTAGAGGTTTACAAATAAAACTCAGAGCTTCCCATGTATGACACTCTTAAGTCTCTCAATATATGTGGTATTTGTGGATTCTCACCAAGGCAGTGATAATGGTTGCCTTTCTTTTTATCCTATAATTAAGGCTTATGTGGAGCTCATAGGTAAGGAGAAAACTGAAAGAGCAAACTTGCAATGTATATGTTGTAAAGTCAAACAATGGATCCAGGGAGAAACAAGTCATGCAGTCGAATCAAGATATATAGGTGGATGGATATGGTGGATATATGGTGGAACCTAATTCTATTCAGCTCCTTAAATGCTGATCTCTCTTTTGAACTTTGAAAACTAGCCAGAGGTTATGAGCTATCTCTTTTTTTTCTCAGAGAGTCGGGCATCTAAGTACCCATTGTTTTAGCACTGGGACACTTGTCCATTTTTCTTTCCTCCCTTCTTCTTTTTTTTCAAATATCTTTTGCATAGCTCATAGCACTCATTTTGGCATTGATAGGATTTGGAGAGATAACAACAAGAAACTTGGAGCATTTATTGGGTGGCTAACCTAATGGAATATTTTAGGTGCTCTCTTCCAGTGTAGGAGAAAAATATTTTTGTAATGGATGTAGGTAGAATGGCATGTTGTTGCACCTACTCCAGTGTAGAGTAGTGCATATGGAGGTGGATCTTGATTCAAGAGCATGACAAATTTCTTACCAGGGTCACAAAGTTTGACAAAACTCAATGCACGACAAGCAGCATGTATATGAAAGTTTAACTAGCCTATTATTGACACCTCTTAATGTTATCTCTAATAACGGCGCCAAGAATGCTAGAATAGCGCACCGCCACTAGAATGCCAAGTTGTCATCCCCAGCATAACACCAAGGGGTGTGGTATTAAATCATGCCACCATTTAGAATATAGAAATATATCCGCAAGCTCACAGATCAAATACCATTGTAGCATTTTACCCGGAGTATTACGGGTGTTCATTTATATTTTCCCAAAGGAAGGTCTACATGGCTTGTGTAAAGGTAGTGTGTTGACCTAGAGTGTAACGAATAGGCATAACCATGTCCTCGCTACTCAATACAGGGGTAAGTCACAAGATAATTGATAAGATAAGTAAATAATCATCAGCATAAACAGATAGAGACTCCTAGCTATATCATTAGGGTTACTAGTAGAACATCAAGAGATATTCCTGGGTTATTCCTAGCTACATGTCAATGTATATTATGGTTAGTGCAATACACCTAGTAATCATGGCTAAGGTTAGCATTACATTTATTCATAATGGACATACTAAGGAGGTTTGAGAACATAGCTCGCCCTTCCGTCGTATACAAGCCCTACTGTGCCTATAAACGGGGTTCGGATTACATAGGACTCAACAGGAATGTCACACCCGCGATCTACCAAACCCAGCCTATAGGGTGCATTCGCAGATAAACAACGTATAAGCACCACGCTTACACAATGTTTATCACCCACCCAACGATCAATTAGATGAGTGCTATACGAACCTATGGATAAACCTAATGTTAATCTAGCTATACTAAGCATATAACCACAATAGACAAGGAACATAATAACTATAAATATAAGTAAATGAGAATTCATCAATTCAATTGTAGCAATCATATAACTATACAATGAAAGAGAACAAAGGCGAGAGGAGGTAAGAATTATACCAAATCCAAGCTCTTGATGGCTCCGGAATCCAAGCCTGCGCTTGCCTCCCTCTAGTTCGAATCTAGCTATCTAGGCCCTAGCTAAGGAGCTCTGATTAGGGTTTCTGGCTGATGATCGGACTTCCAAATGAGAATGAATGAATGGGGGCTCTCTCTTTCCAGGGGGGTGCCTCTCCTTTTATAGCCCTGGGCGATGATCGTGAGCCATCGGATCAAACCGACATTGACAGGTGGCTAGGATTGATCCTCAAAGGCGGTGGAGCGAACCGGACGAACCGGGACCCGAGGGGGGCCAGCCCCTGCACCGGCCTGGGTCAGGGGCCGAGACCGGCCGGTCGGCTCGGTGGCCTCCGGGCCCCCGGCTCGGCGTGGTGCCTTCGCCTCTTCGGAACTTTCCTGTGTAGCCGTGAAGTCTGTTTTCCGTTTTCTTCTTCCGATAAGCTTGTATGTTTGCGCCTTTTCCGGTTTACGCCTGCAGAAATAATGAAACACCAAAACTCGTGGAATTCGGTCGGTGTAAACCCTATATCTACTTTGGTGATCACATTTGCATCCTTTTCATGGCTAGTTGACGGATGAATTAATACAATAGTGGCCGTCAACAACTCCCCCAAGCTTAACCTTTGCTAGTCCCTTAGCAAAGAAAACTCAGAAAAAGTTATTGAATATATGTGTACGTTAAGCATTGTAGCCATCTCGAAGCAACTCTCTCTCAAAATATACTGCAGCAATGGATTTAAATTCTCCTCCAAGTTATGTAATAAACCGAGGCGACTTTCAAACTTACCCATATTACCTTGGATTTGTGGGGCTTATTAGCTCTTTCTTGGGTCTTGAGCACTTGATGTATTTAAAGATCCCATCTAAGCACTATGTCTCAAGTTCTTTGATCAACTATTATTCTGGAGTTTTTAGAGTTTTTTAAATAAAACTCAGAGCTTCCCATGTATGACACTCTCAAGTCTCTCATCGTATGTGGTATTTGTGGATTCTCACCAAGGCAGTAATGATGATTGCCTTTCTTTTCATCCTATAACTAAGGCTTTGTGGAGCTCATAGGTAAGGAGAAAACTGAAAGAGCAAACTTGCAATGCATGTGTTGTTAGGTCAAACAATGGATCCATGGAGAAACAAGTCATGCAGTCGAATCAAGATATATAGGTGGATGGATATGGTGGATATATGGTGGAACCTAATTCTACTCAGCTCCTTGAATGCTTCTCTCTCCTTTAAGACTAACCAGAGGTTATGAGCTATCTCTTTTTTTTTTCTTTCTCATTTTCTTTTTCTCTCTCTTTTTTTTTTCAGGGAGTCGGGTATCTATGTACCCATTGTTTTGCATTGGGACACTTGTCCATCTTTCTTTTCTTCTCCCTTTTTCTCAAATATCTTTTTGCATAGCTCATAGCACTCCTTTTTGCATTGATGGAATTAGAGAGATAACACAGGAATCATGGAGCATTTATTGGGTGGCTAACCTAATGGAATATTTTTTGGTGTTCTCTCCCAGTGTAGGAGGAAAACATTTTTGGAATAGATGTAGGTGGAATGGAATGTTGTTGCACCTACTCCAGTGTAGAGTAGGGCATATGAGGGTGAATCTTGATTCAAGAGCATGACAAATTTCTTACCAGGGTCACAAAGGTTGACAAAACTCAATGCAAGACAAGCAGCATATATGTGGAAGTTGAACTAGCCTATCTCATCATGTTAGCTCTGGTGGGAATGTAAGCTTTGTCATATAGGAACTCATTATGTTTTTGCATTTTTCAAAAGATAAATCTCCAGAACTTTAGTGTCACTTAGAACAAGATAGATAGCAGCTCAGATTTTCTCAATCTTATCAATCAGGCACCTAGACTTAGTTCAAGCATATGCAACCCACAAGTTTCAGGCTCAGAGCAAATTCTCATGTCAAAACAGTTAGAGCTAAAACTTGGGAAAACTTTTGTCTAAACTCTAGGCATTTCAGAGGTGTTGTAACAGAGCAGCTTATCATCATTTCAATTCATTCAAGAGCTTCCTTTTATTGACTCTAGACAAACAAACATTTTTATTTGGTTTTTTATTTTTCAAAGACTCAAATTACAAAACTCAAAAGACTCTAAGGACTCTTTAAAAAGCATGGACCTTCATGTGCCCACATATTTTTGGTATATTATTTTTTTTAAAATTTTCTTAGATACTATGGTGAACCTTCATGTGCTCACATATTTTTGGTATTTTTAATTTTTTATGACTGACTCGATAATTGCGTAGGTACACTTACCTGGGTACCTAGGGGATGCCTTCCCCCAAGCTAATTGTTGTCGTAGTTGAACATTGAAGCTGAGCAGTCCTCTCGATGGAGCTCACGCTTGTAAGAGCCGGTGTAGCTAAGAACCTTCATCTCATCCGACAAGAAGTTGCTTCCTCCACACAGTGGTTAGTTGTGCGTAAGGAGGTGTACTTCGAGTGATGAAGATGATGATTCCTAGGTGAACTAGCTCTCAGAGTCATCCTACAGTAAACATCTCACAAAACACCAAAACTCGTGGAACGGATTAGGATAAACAGTTAGTGGTTAGCCATTCGTGGGTTGGTTATTGTGAGAGGTTTCAAAAGGTTATTACAATACATTCAATGCGACAGGATGCTCAATGATTATTTTTAGATTTTTTTTTAACGAAATGAGATATGTATGCTAATTTTTATTTTATTTTTATGCCACCACAAAGTGAACATTTCTTTAGCTTGCACTACAGGCATGTCACATGGGGCTTTGATGTTTTTCAAATGTTTTTATGGTTTTCTATAAAGATTAACTATGAATTAAAAGTGCAAGAAAGTAAATGAATAACTACCGTTGTTACCTTATGGCAAGGGTTCAGAGTTTAAAGTCCTCCGGACAAGACTTCTCGTCTTCTTCACTCCTGGGGTGCTTCATCGGATCCCGAGGATGTGGGCCCTGATGTTAGACCTGCTGGTGACGATGACTCAGTTGAGGAGGTTACCTTTTCTTTCCATACTTTTGTAGGTTGTTGCTTTGGTGCTGTAGGTTCCTCCTTGATTTCCTCCTCCTCAACATTGCTCTTTTGAGAGCGATTCCTCCGGCCAACGACGTCTCCTCTTGACCGGGTAAAAGTCGCTAATCCAAGAGAGTTATAATCTTTAAAATAACAGGAAATTGGAAGTGGACTTGGCCTGATCCATTGTAGATGATCGCGTTGGTGGTGCTGAGGAACGGCCTTCCAAGTATGATTGGCGTCTCGTCTTCTTCTCCCATGTCCAGTATCATGAAGTCGGTCGGGACGTAGTGGTCCTAGATCTTGACCATGATGTCTCTTGCTACTCCCTCTAGAAATCTCGTCGTATTGTCCGCCAGCTGCAGCTGCATATAGGTAGGGTATAGAGGTGTATCGAATAATAAATCATATATCTTTTTGGATATTATGTTGACAAATGATCCGTATCGCGTAAGGCGTTGTAGAATGAGCACGCCCAATGGTGCAATCAATGGTCGGGCGTGCCGGATGGATCCTCTTTCTTGGTTAAGAATGGTGAAGCTAAGAGGTGGTCATGCTTGTACTCAACAGCCTTGACTACTCGGACCTGCTTTCTCACTTGTCTTCTGTTCTTGTTCTTTCTCTTCCCATTTGAATTCCTCTTGGTTCCTTCGTTTGTTGGCTTGAGGCGGGAAGTAAGCTCCTCTTGGATCTATGAGAGCTTCAAGGGTCTTGTTCTTGAAACTGAACTTCTCTTTATTGCCCTTGATGGTGAAGCAAATCTTGGCACCGTCCGAGTGTAGATGACAGCCTTTGCAAGACTCGGGAATGGTCGGCCAAGAATGATTGGACTCTTGGGGTCTCTCGCCGGTATCCGGGACTACAAAGTCTACAAGTGACATATGATCTCCCGATTCGTATGCACACGTCATCTAAGATTCCTTTGGGGTACTTGATCGTGGGTCGCAAGCTGCAAACACATATCGTGTACAACAAAGATGCCCATGGAAAGATTTGGTCGAAGATTACCTTAGGCATGATGTTGACACGGGCGCCTAGATCGCATAACAACCGGGGAAGTCATGCTGTCCAATAGAGATGGGGATCACAGGTCTCCCTGGATCTCCTCTCTTGGGTGGCATGGAGTCATCCTTCCATCCCGATGATGCTTCAACGTAGTAACCTGCATACATATCAACAAGATTCGCGGTCTCGGGCTCTAGAGGTTGCCCCGGAATCTTACCTTCATTGGTCGGTGGAACAATGGCCGCCCGGTGAGCTAATTGTTGTTCTATCATTTTGTTGAAGCTAAGCTGGTTCTTAACAAACAGAGGTAAAGCTATCCATTTTGATGTTTATATTTTCTAGCATTTTATCATTGGATGCTACCTTCCTAGATAAAGTCTCCACAATTTTATTTTGGTTGGAGATCACTTCTCTTAAAGGCAGTTGAGCATAGTTATTGTAATTAGTGCCTTGAAAGTTACCTTAGAAGTTACCTTGGTAGTTGGGCCTTTCTTTGGTTCCATCCTTGATTCTCGAGGACGATAGTTGTTGTTGTTGTTGTTGATGAAGTTCACGTCCTCACGGGTCTCGGGGACATTTGTTGCCTGAGTGTCCCATATTGCCACACACTTCACAAGTCATGCATGCATCATTAATGCGCATGACATCTTGTCTCTGACTCGTCTTGTCTTCTAGCTTCTTCATGAGCAAGTCTGTCTTGGCAGACAGCATGTCTACCTCCTTGAGCTGGTGCATTCCTCCACTCCTCTTGCGGGTGGTCTGGCGCTCATCATTCCAATCTTGATTGGAGACCATCTTTCCGCATAAGAGCAAAGAGCTTGTGGTATGGTCGGTGACATAAATGCACCTCCAAAGAAGAAGAAAGATCAACATTGTTTGTGGTGCCGTTGGTAAGCCCATGATAGAAAGTTTTCATCAGGAGCCAATTCTCCATCCCATGATGAGGACATTCTGATATGTAATCTTGAAAGCGTTCGTATGCCTCAGGGACTGACTCATCATGTTGTTGCTGGAAACTTGAGATTTTCCCTCTTAGGGCACTCGTCTTGCCCATAGGGAAGAATCTTGCTAGAAAAGCTGTGGAGCACTTGTCCCAAGTTGTATGGTTGTCTTTGTTGGCGTAGAACCATTGCTTTGCCTTTCCCAACAAGTGAGAATGGGAACAGATGCAAAGAAGACGGTATCCTTTGGTACATCCTTCCGCCTTGAAAGTGCCGCAAATCTCTAGGAAGTGTTGGAGATGAGCACTTGCATCTTCGTGTGCTTTCCCACGTAACAGGTTGGCTTGCACCATGGTGATAAGAGCCGGCTTGAGCTTGAATCCATTCTCCCCAACTTCGACGTTAGGTCCAAGGCGGATGTTGTTGGTGTTCGGAGCGGAGAACTTCGTGCAAAGCTGACTTATCACCATTTCTTCAAAAACCGGTGCTAAGTTGCCCTCTTGTTGCTCTTTTTCTTCTTCTCTTGTAGGAGCTTGCTCCTCCAAAGAACGAACCTCGGCAGTGGGTGTCCTTGATGGAGATTCAAAAATGTCCCTCACTTGTCGGAATTTCTTCCTTCGAAAGAGTTTCTCCGGATTTTCAACGTAGTTATCCGCGGCAGATCAAAACCACTCATTCATTACCCCGCATAAGATTTCATAAAGATAGAAAACACAAGGGTAAGCCTGCATTGAGTAGGGGTCTATGGTTTCCTCTAACTCATTAGTTTGTTAGGTCTATCGCTATCCTTTTTAATTGCCAATTGCCTTCCCCGGCAACGGCGCCAAAAATGCTTGTTAACACCTCTTAATGTTATCTCTAATAACGGCGCCAAGAATGCTAGAATAGCGCACCGCCACTAGAATGCCAAGTTGTCATCCCCATCATAACACCAAGGGGTGTGGTATTAAATCATGCCACCATTTAGAATATAGAAATGTATCCGCAAGCGCACAGATCAAATACCATTGTAGCATTTTACCCGGAGTATTACGGGTTGTCATTTATATTTTCCTAAAGGAAGGTATACATGGCTTGTGTAAAGGTAATGTGTTGACCTAGAGTGTAACGAATAGGCATAACCATGTCCTCACTACTCAATGCAGGGGTAAGTCACAAGATAATTGATAAGATAAGTAAATAATCATCAGCATAAACAGATAGAGACTCCTAGCTATATCATTAGGGTTGCTAGTAGAACATCAAGAGATATTCCTGGGTTATTCCTAGCTACATGTCAATGCATATTATGGTTAGTGCAATACACCTAGTAATCATGGCTAAGGTTAGCATTACATTTATTCATAGTGGACATACTAAGGAGGTTTGAGAACATAGCTTGCCCTTCCGTCGTATACAAGCCCTACTGTGCCTATAAACGGGGTTCGGATTACATAGGAAACAACAGGAATGTCACACCCGCGATCTACCAAACCCGGCCTATAGGGTGCATTCGCAGATAAACAACGTATAAGCACCACGCTTACACAATGTTTATCACTCACCCAACGATCAATTAGATGAGTGCTATACGAACCTATGGATAAACCTAATGTTAATCTAACTATACTAAGCATATAACCACAATAGACAAGGAACATAATAACTATGAATATAAGTAAATGAGAATTCATCAATTCAATTGTAGCAATCATATAACTATACAATGAAAGAGAACAAAGGCGAGAGGAGGTAAGAATTATACCAAATCCAAAGTTTGATGGCTCCGGAATCCAACTGCGCTTGCCTCCCCCTAGTTCTAATCTAGCTATCTAGGCCCTAGCTAAGGAGCTCGATTAGGGTTTCGGCCGATGATCGGACTTCCAAATGAGAATGAATGAATGGGGCTCTCTCTTTCTAGGGGGTGCCTCTCCTTTTATAGCCCTGGGCGATGATCGTGAGCCATCGGATCAAACCGACATTACGGGTGGCTAGGATTGATCCTCAAAGGCGGTGGAGCGAACCGGCGAACCGGCACTGAGGGGGCCAGCCCCAGTTCGGCCGGTCCAGGCCGTGACCGCCTTGGCTCGGCCTGGTGGCCTCCCGGGCCCCGGCTCGGCGTGGTGTCTTCTCGTCTCTTCTCGAACTTTCTGTGTAGCCGTGGAGTCATTTTTCCGTTTTCTTCTTCCGATAAGCTTGTATGTTTGCGCCTTTTCCGGTTTACGCCTGCAGAAATAATGAAACACCAAAACTCGTGGAATTCGGTCAGTGTAAACCCTATATCTACTTTGGTGATCACATTTGCATCCTTTTTATGGCTAGTTAACGGTTGAATTAATACAATAGTGGCCGTCAACACCTATCTCATCATGTTTGGCTCTGGTGGGAATGTAAGCTTTGTCATATAGGAACTCATCATATTTTTGTATTTTTCAAAAAGATAAATCTCCGTAACTCTAGTGTCACTTAGAACAAGATAGATAGCAGCTCAGGCTTTCTCAATCTTATCAATTAGGTACCTAGACTTAGTTTAAGCATATGCAACCCACAAGTTTTAGGCTCAGAGCAAATTCTCATGTCAAAACAGTTGGAGCTAAAACTTGAGAAAACTTTTGTCTAGACTCTAGGCATTTCAGAGGTGTTTATAACAGAGCAAAGCTTATCATCGTTTTAAATCATTTCAAGAGCTTTCTTTTTATTGACTCTAGACGGACAAACATTTTTATTTGGTTTTTCATTTTTTTTATGACTCATACTATATAAAACTCTAGAGACTCTAAGGACTCTAAAAAAGCATGGACCTTCATATGCCCATATATTTTTGGTATTTTTAGGTTTTCTTATGATACTATGGTGAACCTTCATGTGCTCACATATTTTTAGTATTTTTTTTATTTTTATGACTGACTCGATAATCGCGTAGGTACACTTACCTGGGTACCTAGGGGATGCCTTCCCCCAAGCTGGTTGTTGTCGTGGTTGAGCATTGAAGCTGAGCAGTCCTCTCGATGGAGCTCACGCTTGCAAGAGCTGGTGTAGTCGAGAACCTTCATCTCATCCAATAGAAAGTTGCTTCCTTCACACAGTGGTTCGCTATATGTGGGGAAGGTGTACTTCGAGTGATGAAGATGATGATTCCTAGGTGGACTAGCTCTTAGAGTCATCCTGCAGCAAACATCTCACAAAACACCAAAACTCGTGGAACGGATTAGGATAAACAGTTAGTGGTTAGCCATTTCGATGCTTGGTTGTTGTGAGAGGTTTTCAAAGGTTGTTACAGTGCAATCAGTGCAAAAGCAAGATGCTCAATGATTATTTTTTAGATTTTTTTTTATCAAACCGAAAGGAAATATGCATACTAATTTTTATTTTATTTTTAGGCCTCCACAAAGTGAACACTCCTTTAGCTTGCACTCGCTGTTGGTATTTCTTATGTACAACTAAAATATGAAGAATTCCGCAAGTTTACGTAAAACTATTGTAGCATTTTACCGAAAAGTATTCGTGTATCGTTATTTATATTTTACAACTGGGAAACAATAGATAAAGACATTGATAGTTCACCATCATGTATCTACTAACTTAGCACACTAACTAGACTAGAGTAGGGGGTAAATGATGAATGATAGGAGTTATGCATAAATGACACAGACACACAGAAGAATTCTATGATAAGAGAGTAGATAGCTAAAGTGAGAGGACAACAGGAGAGTTCAAGGTTACTAAATACTTCTCTATTACTAGGGTTCTATAATAACTAATTTATGAATAGATATAGCAATCATACAATAGCACTTTAGAGCAGCAGTACCTTTCCAACTCTCGAATAAGACTAGGAAGAAAGTAATTGGGGAAGGCTGTCAAGCTCTATGAAACATCAATCCAAACGTGGTGGAATACGAAGGCCTAACAGAGCTGTTACCTCTGAGGCTACCACAACTAACCGTAGGATCCATGATTTAAATTGCGGGCTATATAATTTAGCGGCGGCCGCTCCTGGAAGCTATGCGCCGCTATTGCGCCGCTATAGCGCCGCTATAGGCCCGCTATAGCGCCGCTATGGCGCCGCAGCGTGAGATGGCTGCTCACGCCATAGCGCCGCTATAGCGCCGCTATAGCGCGCTATTTATATACAGTCAGGCAAAAAAATAATAAACATTATAAACTTCATAAACATAAGAGCAAACAGGCAACATATGCATAGTTTCATACTTCCATACAGTCCAAACATCCATAAGGTTCAAACATGCATAATTATTAAGTCCTGAAACATGCATAATTATTAAGTCTAAGCCTCATTTCTTTGTCGACCCAAAGAAACTAGCATTTGCCTCAATAGCGTCGATTTAGCGCTATGGCGCTATAGCGTCAAATAGCGGCGCTATAGCGTCAAATAGCGGCAATAGCGCGGATAGCGTCAAAATGCAGGATATCGTCGCGCCGACTCATCTGGGCCGCTATTAGCGCGCTATAGCGGCAAAATAGCGCGCTATTTTTTTCCATGCGTAGGATTAAGCGCAACCTCAGGTAAACCCTAGTCTAGACACCATATCTACACTAAAGATTACTACTCTAATCATATATGATAACCAGAGCACTCAATACGAGCGGAGATCCCATGCCAAGATATAACAACTATACTAAACATAATATGAAAGGCATAAAATAAATAAAGAAGATAAATATATACTAAAGCCTAAGTCTTACAAAGAATAAATACAAAGACATACCAAGACTCTGAAGACTCTTCCAGAACCGGGGCGTAGTCTCTAACTTCCAACTAGAACTTATCTACTACATTGGAATGTTTAGCCCCAATTCTCTAGAGATGAGAGGTCATCTATTCGAGGGACGCCTCTACATCTCCATAATAATGTGGTCTTTGTGGCGAGAACCTTCTAAATTATATGGCCCACAAGCACCTGACATTGTCTCTAAGACCTCTGTCAGCCATACTTGTGTACCACATAACTCAGAATGTTCTGTCGGGTGAAACCCCGATGATACCATGATCCTCCAGGGTCAACTTCTTACAGAGATAATGTAGTATTATAACCGTTTTTATTCAAATACAACAGAGTAGCGGAAGATTTGCAAAAGAAGATTACAACATTTGATCAGAGTTTGATTAAACAAAACTTAACTGAGTTTGCGGAAGTAAGAAGAGGACATAGAACACCTGCAGGAGAACACCTCAGGTGAGAGATATTCGATCATGCCAAGCCCACTGGTATGACCAAACTTAGCAGTAGCAATTAGCACCTACAATAGGGGTCAAACAAACCCTGAGTACAAAAGTACTCCGCAAGACTTACCCGACCAAAATTTGGGAGAAGACTCAGGAATGCTGGCTAATCGGAATTAAGGTAAGGCTTTAGCAAGATCAAAAGACACCTTTTACGAAAAGAGACTAAGCCTGTCCTTACTGTAACAATCACTTGTCAACCATGTAACGAATTGAAAACCTTCCAGTCTCACAACTTCTATCATTACTATGATGCCGGGACTCGAATCAAGTCTCCCATATCGTGGAGCACCGATGATTCGAATCGCTTTATATACCCAGCTGGGGCTTCCTAGCCACACGATGTATGCAGGACCGAACATCTTACATACATCAACTCATGCTTGCATTTCTCCCTGCCAGAACAGGTCCTAGCCATGAGAGTACAGTACACCATCTCTCTACGCCGTCAGTCTAACCGTCGATGGTGCGCTCGTAGTGTGGGTACACGCTACTTCCCGTCCCGGTTGTCCATTCTCGCATGAATCATACAAGGGAGCTTACCGCCATTAGCATGCGACTAGTACTATCCAATAACATCATGATCCCAGGGCCAAACAACGGACGGTCCTTAACCGACACAAGTGGACGACACTACACCAGGGCACTAGCCCATCCTGGTGCAAGTCACTCCACCGATGTCTCAATTTACTCATCATCATGTTCTTGTTGTGTACCCTTGACCCCGTCGAAACAAGGATAAACAACAAGCAACATCAGGTTTTCATAACTTGCCCTCAGGAGGTATTGTTATCACACTTTTAGAAACAGTTTATCAAAACCCTACTCTAGTAGCAAGGCTAAGCGTATACTAAGCATTTCAAAATCAAAACAGGTATCTAGGGTAATATATCAAGATACGGTAAATGCATCAAAGTAGGATATCACACAACTCCTAACACTGTCGGTGTTTAGCCACGGATAGCCTGCCACGGGGTTCCCGTAGCAGTTGATTCGGATCTCGGCGAGTAACTAGAACTCGGCGGTTTCACGCGAGAGACACACGGTTTATCCTGGTTCGAGCCCTCGTCGTCGAGTAAAAGCTCTACTCCAGTCGGCCTTGGCCTTTTGCGTTGGATTGATGTGTGATTGTGTGTCGTTCGTCTGTTACAAAAGAGGGTGCTCTGGCTCCTTTTTATGCGAGGAAAGGAGCCAGAGCTGCGGTTTCTAATCCTAGTCGGACTTGTAGGAAGAGTTCCGCTCCTATTACAGAAGTTACTTTCTATTTGTCTAACTAGGATGATCCGTTATCTACTCAGACCCGGCCTTCTTGCTTTTGTCCTGACGGGAGCCGTGCTGGTGAATAGCCGTCTACGTCCCGTATCGACAAGCCCCCGAGTATTTCGAAGTAGAACTAGGGGAATGTCTTGTTTTTTGAGTGATGCTTTGAAATGATCTAGCTGAAGACTTCTTTTTCTCATGTTGTGCGCCATAGGTGCACTCATTGAGTGTAGCCCCCGAGCCTCTTGCTACTTATTTATAAGTAGTCAGAGGGTCTTGAGAGGAAGAAAAAAGTTGAGGGTGTATGCCCTGTAGCCCCTGAGCCTTCGTCTGAGTTGTTTTTGGTCAAAAAAGAAGTCGGGCGATGGCTTTTAGTCTTTTCGGTATTGTAAGTGCGTTTCCTTAAGCGTAGCCCCCGAGCTCTTCCGAGTTCTTTGTAAGAACTGGGCGAAGGCTCGTGACCTGCTTTAGCCGTAGCCCCCGAGCTTTTCTGAGCTCTTCTGTACAGGAACTTGACAAATGCTCGTGACTTACTTTTTAGTCGTAGCCCCGAGCTTTTCCCCGAAGTTCTTCTGTTGTAGGAATTGGACAACGACTCGTGACTTGCTTTTACTGCTCTTTATGTCTGCTTTTATGGTTGGACGTTGGCAGCTGGTGGTGTAAAGGCTTTTACTATTCCAGAATATGCCTGGAATATGCTCCTTTACTGCTTTCTTTACTGTCCTCTTTTATTGTCCTTGTCAGTGCTTCTTTGTCTTGGTGAACTTGGTCTATGTACGTCGATCTGATCCTATAAATTGGACCTCCCTCTCGGTTGCTTTTAGTGTCTTGTAGTGTGCTTCTTTTTTGTTTTTGTAAAGATGATAGTTTGTGAGGTGGAGCAGCCCCGGGCTTCTTTCTTGTTCTTCCAATATGGTCCATTTAGTGGGTAGAAGAATTCTTGAGATAGGGATTAGAGGCGCACTAATCCCGGAGTAGCATTGTGATTGGAGGCTCGCTCGGTAGGTAGAAGATGTCTTGAGATGTGCCTTATGCCGGGTCATTTTGCACTCTTAGTTCTTTTTTTCCACTCGCCGGACATATGCTCAAGGTGGGAAGGTAGCCGAGCCGCACTGCCCTCTAGCTGTTCGGTGTAAATCAGCCTACCGCCCAACGCATAGCCGGAGCTCTCTTATTCACATGGGGTTCGATCCGCTTGTTTTTGAGAGGCCCGATGTGATGCTTGAGAAGTCGGTGCTACTTTTGGTGATTTTGGATGCACCGTGATGGTGTATCTAGGTTGCTTTTGATCCGCTCGGCCCCAGCCTATTCAAGAGGTAGTCCGGGTCTGCGGCGGTTACCTCCTGGGTTCACCGTAGTTGTCTTCTATGACAGAATTTCACCTGGGTTCTTTTTGTAGATTTTTCGCGTAATTTTCTTCTATGGCCAAATTCTACAGGGTTCCTTGTAACCGTTGCTTTGGTGTTCTTTCTGAATTCGATGGGTCTTGTAAGACTTGTATCTTGTAAGACTTGGATCCTTTATAGCATGTAAGACTTGTATCCTTGTATCCCGCAAGTTGTGTTGAAGAAAATATATGTTCCCCGAAATGATCCGAGTTGTTTTGTCTTGAGTTGCCGGGTTGTCCGCCTTCATGCCGACTTGTTTTGATTGATAAGAAGACTGTCTATCTTCGAGTGGACTTGTTTTAGCTGAGATGCTAACTGTCTTCCTTCGTGTGGACTTGTTCTTGGAGGTCTTACTTCGTGCCGACTTGTTATAGAAATTTCAGCAGAGTTATCTTTTCTTGTAACGGTATTATATTTTACCGTTGGTGGGTAAACGGGATTAGGACCGTTATCCCGAGATTTGGGGGTTTACTGGACCTTTCTTGTTATTGCGCTTTGTATCCGTTGGCCTTTTTACCATTGCCCCTTAAGTGGGCTTTAAGACCGGGCTATAAATCTACCCGTGTTCCGTTTCTTCTTCTTCACCTTGCCTTTGCCTCCCGAAACCCTAGCGCCGGAGAAAAAATCCCCAAACCCCCTCGTTCTTGCTTTGTTGCAAGCATCTTTCCCTTAGCTTTGGTCGCTTGATTCGTTGCATGGGTAGGAAGAAGGTTGCGTCCCAGAAGCCAGTAGTCGATAGGCCTGTTCTTGAGGAGGAGGTCGACGAGCGGCTGAACCTAGAATTTGCTGCAATGAAGGCCACCGCGAAGAACTTCCCCCCTCCGACTACTCAGGAGAAACATCTAGTCGAGCTGCAGGAGTGGGGGATGATCCAGCCTAAGGAGTTCTCTCGGGTTGGGTTGCTCCCCGGTGAGCATCGCGCCTCGCGCTCCGCCTGTGGGAAATTGTTCTTTTTATTTCTTTTGTCCGCGCCGGTCTTTTGTCTTCCAAGCGTGTTCCTTCCTTCATCGTTTTTCTTCGCTATTTTTGCATCTCTCTCCATGATCTTACCCCGAATGGAGTTCTTCATCTGTCTGCTTTTGTTCATTTTTGTGAAACTTTCCTTGGCATTCCTCCTTCTCTAAATCTGTTCCGCTTTCTTTTTCCGCCTCAAGCCGCAGCCCCAAGAATGATTCCCTCCACACCCTTGGTGGATGTGGGATTCAATTTTGGCAGGGGCGTAAGTCGAGCCACTTTTTTGAGTACGACCTTGTTGAATCCGTGAAGGATTGGCGGTCCGAGTGGTTTTATGCCGGAAATCTTGATGGGGGTGCCGGTGCTCCCAAGCACTCCAAACCTACTCGGGGTCCCACTGTTTCCTAATGATCGGTGGGAGAAGGAGCAGCTCACCGCCGCCGAGTTGACTTTCTCCAACCTCTTTTTTGATAGGATAAGTTATTTGAAGCAAAATGGCTTGTCCGGGTTTCGCCATAGTGGCAAGTTATCTTTGTCGCCGAGTACAGCTTTTTAAAGGCGCGTGAGCATTTTGGCTTTGAGTACTCTGGGCGCCGAGGATCCTCTCGTATGGTGGCCATGACCGAAGTTGTCGATGATGAGGTGCTTGCGCGCCTCCGTAAGATCTTGAAAGGAGCGCCGCTGGTCCCCATGATTGGCTTTGAGTACTCGGGCCAAACCTCCTCCCGCTATAAGTTGTGTTTTCCGCTTTTTTTTGTGTTTCCGAGTACTTTTAATTGAAGTCGACTTGTTTTTTTTGTTGTTTTTGAAGCCTTTTGGCGGGGATTTCGATGCCGATGCCTCTCTCTATGTTGATGGAGAGATTGCTCCTCTTCCCGGCTCCCTTGGTCGCTCCCGGTCATAAGGTAATTGAAGGTCGAGTTGTTTTGCCGGTGTTTTTCGAAATGGAGCCTGTTTCTTCAAGATGTTCCTTATCACCGGTGGCCCTTGCTCGAGTTACTCGTGGCCGGTGGAAAGAGAGGTTGTGGGTGATTCTTCTTCTATCAAGCGCCTCGAGTTTGGAGCACGCTTCTTCTTCTTCCCCCAACCTTCGGGTAACCTTCCGATAGGTGAGAGGTTGTTTGGTCTTGCCTTGCTTGCTTGTTTTTTTTGGAAAGCAGCCTTGATTCTTTTTTCTTGGTAGGTGGTGGATCTATTCTTCTTTTTTGAAGACGAGGGTGAAGATGTTGATGACTCCCCTCTTCTTGGCCGGTGAGTGTTGTCTTCTTGGTTTTGGTGTACATACTTTTTTGTGTTTTAATTTTGATTTTGGTTTTCTCAGAGCCCCCGGGCGACTTTTCTCATTCTCCGGATTTGGGATCCCCGCCGGGTCCCGTCCTTTTTTCCGCCGAGTTGTTGGTGGATTTGAATCAGGTTATGCCGCCTCCACCAACTCGGCCTCGTGATTGCCTCCGTCGTGCCCCTAAGTAAGTTTTTTTCTTCTTATCGACTTTTTTTCTATTTTTTGTATCATTTGTCCTTAGCTTTTTGGTTCTTGTAGGTTATCTCCGCCACTATTTCTTCTCGCTCCCGGCTTCCGATTTCGAGAAGACCGTGAGTGTTGGTGTAGTGGGTCGTGTCTTTGCCCGATCCGCATCCGGCCTGGAGAGTCCGCCCCGATGGTGGCTTCCTTCTTTCGCCGCTGAACTTCTTTGTCGCCAGATTGCGCAAGCGGTTGCGGCGACTTCTTTAGGGGCAAAAAGTTGCCTCTTGCCCAACCCCCGATCGCTTCTCATTCTAGGGTTGGGAGTTCTCCTTCTTTATCGCCTTCTTACGCTCCTTGGGATTCTCGTTCGTGATTTGAGGTTGATGCAGAGCCGGAAGAAGAGTTTAATCCGAAGTTCTCGCCTCAAGAAGCTTGAAGCTGGATTTAAGTCTTTTGCTGAACAGTTGTGTAATATGACTTATTTATTTTATTTTTTGGCTTGTCCTTTTTCCTTACTTTTTTCATCTAAATGCAGGAATACGTCAATGATTCTCGACATCTTCTTTGGCTCGCCTCGAGTCTCAAAAGAAGTTGTTGGATGAGCTGGCTTTTTTGCGGCCGGGCGCTTGATGAGGAGCGCCAAGGACGCCAATCCTCTGAGACCGCCTTAAGAGCTCAGTTGTTGTAGCCGAACAGCGTAAGTCGGCCGCAATTGAATCCGAAAAGAAGGTTTCTCGAGATCTCCAAGGTACTTGTGTATGCTCTTTTTTTGTGTATAACTTTGTCGTTTTTTCTCCGACTTCCTTTTATTTTTTTTTTGCAGCTTTGAAGAAAAAGTACTGGAAGAGACTGAAGCTTTGAAGCTTGAAGTGAAAACCTTTCGCAATGACTCCTGAGAAGGTAAAGGAGGATGTCAAGAGATTCTAGCCGTGGCTCTACTGATTAGGGGCGTGGTGCCGATCGAGATCTTTTTGCAGGCTAAGGCATCGTAGAGGACTTGACGGTTCGTCTCAAGGCCTCTGAGGATAGATGGTCAGCTTTGCTGAAGTTTCTGTTTCAAGGACTTGCCACCATGCCGAGGAGGCCCGAAGATGCCGGGCTTGACTGGGTCCAATTTCCCCCCCTACCGACCGAGCGGACCATCAACTTTGCGTGAAGGATGTTGTTTTGCTCGGTGTTCGTGGTGTATTGGCTCGTGTCCGGCCGCTTGATGGCAACTTGCCTCTTGAGAGAGTGCCGGACGGGACTCATACTCCCGAGGCCGAGCGGGCACTTTTGGAGTCCGAAGCCGCTGCCTTGCCCTTAGCTCAAGAGTTTACCGAACTTGTAGAAGATTGCTGCCGCACGCGGCCGATGAAGATGATGATTAGGTGTAGAAGATTGTAATGATACTTGATGCTTTCTTGAGGCTTTTTGTATAAAAACTTTTTTTTTTGATTTGTTATTGAATGCCTTGTTTTTGTCTTGAGATGCTTGTATGCTTGATTGAATGGATTGTCATTTGAGTCGAGATTTGTTGAGTTGTCATGTTGCCCCCATCTAGGTTGAGAAGAAGTGTTGGATATTTTAGATCGAGGGTCCTCATCCGATGTTGTAGAAACAACAAGGATATGGTTGAGTTGACTTTTAGTAGCCATTTTGCACTTCAAATAATTTGTGAGCGTCTTTGCTTAGTTCGGACCGTAGGCCCTCATCCGAAGTTCTATACTCTAGAAGTCGGGATCTTTCGAGCTCCCTCTGTTGGCTCTCATCTAGTTCGAAAAAGAAGCTAGGATAGGGCGAGTGTTAGCTCCTTGTACTCTCATCGGTGTTGTGAAAACAACCCGGAATGGTTGGGCTCAAAGCTAGGTTGTAGCCATTTTGTATTTCAACAATTAGTTCGGACCGTAGGCCCTCATCCGAGTTCTATATTCTAGAAGTCGGGATAGGTCGAGCTCTCTCTGTTGGCTCTCATCTAGTTCAAAAAAAGAAGCTAGGATGGGCGAGTGTTGACTATTTTAGCCGCATTCTCATCGGTGTTGTGAAAACAACCCGGAATGGTTGGGCTCAAAGCTAGGTTGTAGCCATTTTGCACTTCAACAATTAGTTTGGACCGTAGGCCCTCATCCGAGTTCTATACTCTAGAAGTCGGGATAGGTCGAGCTCTCTGTTGGCTCTCATCTAGTTCTCGAAAAAGAAGCTAGGATGGGGCGAGTGTTGACTATTTTAGCCGCATTCTCATCGGTGTTGTGAAAACAACCCGGAATGGTTGGGCTCAAAGCTAGGTTGTAGCCATTTTGCACTTCAACAATTAGTTCGGACCGTAGGCCCTCATCCGAGTTCTATACTCTAGAAGTCGGGATAGGTCGAGCTCTCTGTTGGCTCTCATCTAGTTCTCGAAAAAAGAAGCTAGGATACTGTAATCTTTATTGATCAATAAGCCTTTATTGGAGGAATGGTACATGTATTTTGATTTCTAGGCAAAAAATCATCGCAACCGAGAGATGTGCCATGAATTTTTTATTGGTGCTCCATCTTCCGTCATTAGTTCAGAGGGATCCAGGTCCCAAGCATTTTTGCTACTATGAAGGGGCCTTCCCATGGACCGAGTAGTTTGTGCCTCCCGCCCGGTTTTTGAATTTTTTGGAGGACTAGATCGCCGGCTTGTAAGGTTCTTGGTTGAACGCTTTTTTGTCATAATATCTTCTCAATCCTTGCATGTATCTTGTCGATTGTAGTGTTGCATTGACCCTTACTTCTTCTAAGCTATCGATTTCTAGTCTCCCGGCCTCTTCTCGCTTCCCCTTCGTTATATTGCTCAATTTTGGGAGATGTCCAGATCAAGTCTGGCCGGGTAGTACGGCTTCCGATCCGTATACCAAAAAAAAAAAGGTGAATAGCTAGTTGCTCTCGCTTATTTGAGTTCTTAGCCCCTGCACTACTTTTGGTATCTCATCTATCCACTTTGCTCCGTAATCTTTGAGGTCTTCATATAGTCTTGGTTTTAAGCTCGCCAAGATGAGACCGTTGGCTCTTTCTACTTGCCCGCTTGCTTGAGGATGAGCTATCGATGCATAATCAATGCCGAATCCATAGTCTTGAGCCCAGTTTTTGAATTCATTAGTCGTGGAATGGTGATCCTGTGTCCGTGATTATTCTGTTTGGCATCCCGACTGTGCATGATTTCTTGATGAACTCTTGTGCTTTGGCCGAGCTGTATTTTACCAATGGCTTGTATTCTATCCATTTGGTGAACTTGTCGATGGCCACAAAAATGTACTCGAACCCTCCTTTTGATTTCTTGAGTGGTCCGACTTGGTCGAGTCCCCAAAGATGAGAACGGCCATGCGGGTGGAATGCATATTAGATTGTGAGCTCGAACATGTGCTTGTCTTGCAAACATTTGACAATTTTTAAAGTTGTTTGACTAGTTCTTGGCATCTTTTTAGTGTGTTGGCCAATAGAATCCTCGATCGGAATGTTTTTTCCGACTAGTGTCCTTGAAGATGCATGATTCCCGCAAAGATCCAGAGTGCATTTCTAATAGTATTTCTTTCCCTTTCGCTGTTGAGACACATTTTAGTAGTACGCCCGATGATGTCGCTTCTTTTGTAAAGATTGTCTCCTACTAAGACGTAGTTTTTGCTTCTTCCGATGACCCGAAGTTGCTTCGCTTTTGTTACCGGTAACTTCTTTTCTTTGATGTAATCTATGAATACTTGCATCCATGTTGAGTTGTCTCAGATCGATCATCGAATTTGCTCTTGTTTGTCTTCTTCTCGCCTTCTTTTTTCGTCCGATTTGATAGATGGTTTGTTTAGTTTTTTTACAAAAACTCCTGTGGGTACTTTTTGCCCCTGCTCGAGCCTAGTTTGGCTAATACATCACCGCAACATTTGAATCCCGTAATATATGATGGATCTCTAGTCCTTGAAAATTTTTCTCGAGTTTTTCGATTTTTCGCACAATAAGCATCCATGTTCTCCTTGGTGCAATCCCATTCTTTATTGACTTGGTTGACTACTACCGCTGAATCTCCGTAGACTAGTAGTCTTTTGATTCCAAGTGAAGTTGCGACTTGTAGGCCGTGGATGAGTGCTTCGTACTTCGCTTTGTTGTTGGTAGCTTGCCATAAGATTTGCGTAACATATCCGAAGTTGTTTTCCATCGTGCGATAAGTAGTACTCCCCGCCTCCCCCCCTCCTAGTTTTAAGGATCCATCAAGTACATTTTCCAATGGTCTAGGATGACATCCTGAGTTGGTTGTTGTATTTCGTCCATTCTCGCGATGAAGTCGGATAATGCTTGGGATTTGATTGCTTTTCTTGGGGTAAATTCTATTTTGAGTGCCCCGAGTTCTACCGCCCATTTTGAAATTGGCCTTGTTGAGTCTCGGTTCCTTAGGATATCTCCAAGTGGAAAATCTGTTACTTACGACTACTTTGTGATCTTCAAAATAATGTCCGAGCTTCCTTGATGTTATTAGTATTGCGTAGAGTAGTTTTTCGCACGTGTGGATATCTCACTTTTGATATTGTGAGTACTTCACTTATGTAGTAGACCGGCCTTTGTACTTTGTAGATGTGCCCTTGTTCTTCTCTTTCAACCACGATGGTCGTGCTTACTACTACCGAGGTTGTTGCAAAGAATGTAGAGCATGAGGTCTTCGTCTTTTCTTTGGTGGTACTAATACTCGAGATGTACCGATATATGCCTTTAACTTGTCGAAGGCTTCTTGTGCTTCTTCGCTCCAAGTGAATTTGTCTATCTTCTTTAGTAATTTGAAGAAGGGTAGGCCCTTTTCCCCAAGTCTAGAGATGAATCTGTTGAGTGCCGCCATGCAACCCGTTAGCTTTTGTAGATCTTTGATATCCGCAGTGGGCCCATATCGGTTATTGCCTTGATTTGTTTTGTGCTTGCTTCGATTCCTCTTTGGTCGACTAGAAATCCGAGTAGTTGTCCCGATGATACGCCAAATACACACTTGTTGGGATTGAGTTTCCACTTCCATTTTTTTTGAGATTGTTGAAGGTTTGTTGTAGGTCTTCAATCGGGAATCCGGGTTCTTTGTTTTGACAACTACGTCATCCACATATGCTTCTCGCGTTTTTTCCAATTTGATCGCCTAAACAAGCCTGAATGCTTTTTTGGTATGTTGCCCCCGCATTTTTGAGCCCAAAAGACATTGTTTTGTAACAATAGGGCCGAAAAGGTGTGATGAAAGAAGTCTTGCTTTGGTCTTCTTCTTTTAGTGCGATCCGATGATATCCCGAGTAACTAGAAAGGATAACAAAGCTGATCCCCGCCGTTGAGTCCACTATTTGATCAATTCTGGGTAAACCGAAAAGGATCTTTAGGACAATGTTTGTTGAGGTCCGTGTAGTCGACACACATACGCCATTCATCCGTGTTCTTTTTTGTGTACCGTAACGGGTTTGCCAACCAACTGGATGTAAGATTTCTTTTTATGAATCCCGCCGCTAGTAGTCGGGCTATTTTTTTCTTTATTGCTTCTTTCTTGTCGGTGAAAAACGCCGTAGCCTTTGCTTGATCGGTTTTGCTCCTTTGTTGACTTCAATTTTGTGCTCACCAACTCCCTTTGGGACCTAGTGCATATCACCCGGTTTCCGTGCAAATATATCTTTGTTGTCCCGTAAGAAGTTGGTGAGCGCGAGTTCCTATTTGATAGGTAGATGTGCACCGATCGTGGCGTCTTGGATGGATCGCCTGTCCCCTAGATCAATCTTTTTTGGTGCCTTCACCTTCTTCAGTTGTGAGGGGCTTTTGTTTTTTGGCTGGGATCTCTAGTTCTTCTCGTTTTATTTCTCGCAATCGCCGAGTTGATTTCGCTTTTGTACTTTTGAGGATATTCAGATAGCTTGCACATCGCATTCGTGAGGCTCGCTTTTAGGTCTCCTCTCGAGAGAAAGTACTCCGTGTGGTCCCGGCATTTTGAGTAGTAGATATGGATAGTGTGGTATAGCCAAGAATTTTGCTAGTGCTGGTCTTCCCAATATTGCATGATATGATGATTCAAAATCTGCAACTTCGAATTTGATGAGTTCTCAGGCGATAATTTGTAGGATTTCCAAATGTTACCGGTAGTGTAATTTGTCCGAGAGGCATAGCCGGGTCTCCCGGTACTATTCCGTAGAATGGTATACTTGTAGGCGTGATCATTTTTGAAAATTCTGGTCCCATCTTCTTTAAGGTGTCTAAAAATATGATGTTAAGTCCTGCTCCTCCATCAATGAGTACTTTGGTTATTGTTATGGCGGCAATTGTTGGTCCGAGTACTAATGGATATAGTCCCGCGCTCCCAACACTTGTCCATTGATCTTCACGTGAAAACTGAATTGGATATTGAGACCCGCTTTAAATATCCGGGTGTTTGCCGGTTCTCGCCGCCATGATTGTTCGCCAAGCAAGTTTGTCTTCTTGTTTGCTTCTCGGAACCGTGGACTCCCCGAGAATATTATCGATATCGTTGTTTTGGATTTTGAAACTGTTGTCGGTTGGGTTATCTTCTTCTTTCTTTCTCTCTGCTTTTCTTCTTTTTGTCTTGTTTGTCCTTCTTCATATATCTTTCTTGGAAGATGCGACACTCTCCCATAGGGTGAATTCCTGTTGGGTGATAGATGCATTTTATATTCTCCGATCTTCAAACTTTCTTGCCGGGTAGTATTTCTTTTTTTCCGTGGAGGCCACCACATTGTCCGAATATCTCTTTTTGTTGTGGTACTCCCTGTCTATTGTCTTGGTTGTTCCATCTTCTTGAGTTGTCTTGGAATCTTGAGTTGTCTTGGATCTCGAGTTGTCTTGGTATCTCGAGTTGTCTTGGTATTGAGTTGTCTTGGCTGTTCCATCTTGGGTTGTTTTGATCGCTCGAAGTTGTTTCTTCTATCCGTGTTGTTTCTTCCTTTCCGAAGTTGTTCCTATTATCCGAAATCTTTTCGTGTCTTTCTTTCGCCGTAATCATCTTTTTCAATCGTTTTTTTGAACTCGTCATTTGTTCGTGGGTTTTCTTTTGTAGAAGTCGTGAAACATCCATCTTACTTTCAAACCATACGAAAAATGCTTCTATTACTTCTCTCTCGGTGATGTCATGTACTTGCGCTCCGAGCTCCCCAAATCTTCTATAGAAGTCTCTCGAGGCTTTCTCCCGGATTTTGTTTCAATCCCTTTAATTCGGCTTGTGTTATTGGGTGGATGAGTATTCCTGCGAAATTTTCACAGAAAGCTTTCTGAAGATCGCCCCATGTTTTGATGGATCCGGGACGTAACTTGTCGAACCATTGAAGTGGTAATGTTTCCAGTGCCATTGGAAAAAATAGTGCTTTAATGTCGTCATCTCCTCCGGCTAGTTCTATTGATTGAGAGTAAATTCTAAGCCATTGCATTGGTTCCGTCTTGCCATCATATTTTGAGTGATTGGACGGTTTGAATTTGTGAGGTAACTTGACTGTAAGTAGTCTTCCCCGCGAAGCAAGGAAATCCTATCGTACTTTTTCTCGGCTTGTAGTCGGAGTCCGCCTCGACCGTCAGATCTTGAAATAACCCCTGGGAGGGCTTTGAGGTGGTGTTGGTAATCTCCCTCTATTTTCTCCTGTTCTCTCGATCCAATCGTGATGTGGTTGAGTTCTTCTGCTATGGTTTGGAGTTGATAACCTTTCGAACGCGGAAACTCTCCGAGTTCTTTGACTTGTCTGTTCAGATGGTATATGACGGGGAGGTACTCGGTCATCTTGTATTCTTTGCGTGATATCTCTGAGTAGATTTCTAAGCCTGGCTTGTTCTTCACTTGGTCGTTGTATGGCGACGATTTCATTGATTAATTCTTGTATCTTGTCGACTGGATCAAGTCTGGTTCTTGCTGTAGCCCGTCTTTCCTCGGCTTCTTTCTCGGCTCTCTTTCGGTTGTACTCGGCTAAGTCCTCTTCAGTATTTGCGCCACGCTTCCCTGCGTTCCCCGAACTCGGTTTCTTCTCCCCCCCTTTTTCTTGTTTCTTCTTTCTCTTGCTGCCCTCTAGCTGTCGGTTTCCCCTTCTTTTGTGGTAGAGTTTTGTGGGATATCCGCTTTTCGATTCTTCCTCAAGATCTATAGTCGGGTTGGATTGGCGGTACTGTGGGTTGCCTCATCATGAACACCTCTTTGTGCTTACTGGGTGGATAGCCAGATTTTTCCTCTTCTAAGGGTTTACCACATTGAAAAGGAAGGGAGGTGGAGTACTTATCTTGTTTGAGGACGTTCCATTGGGCGAGATCGTAAGATTCTATTGCCTTCTGAGTGAGATTTTGATATATCCGTGCCGAGTTGTTGAAACCGTGGTAAAAAGAACTCGTCTTGTCGTGTAGATTTGTGTTTCCAGTTTCCTCTGTCAGCTTGAGTTTTGAAAAAATCTCTTGTATCTTTAGCTCGGGTTCTTGAAGTAGTCGACTATGGAGAATTCCTTGATCGTCTGCTTCGCAGACCCAGCTTCCGAAGATGAAAGTTGATCCTGGCGGAAAAATCGTGTGTAGGTCCGTCGAGCCTTTGTCGTTGATTTCGCCGAAGGCCCCTACTGGCGCGCCAAACCGCCGGTGTTTAGTTATCGATAGCCCCGCCACGGGTTCCCGTGAGCGCTTGATTCGATCTCGGCGAATAACTGGAACTCGGCGGTTTCACGCGAGAGACACACGGTTTATCCTGGTTCGAGCCCTCGTCGTCGAGTAAAAGCTCTACTCCAGTCGGCCTTGGCCTTTTGCGTTGGATTGATGTGTGATTGTGTGTTGTTCGCCTGTTACAAAAAGAGGGTGCTCGCTCCTTTTTATGAGAGGAAAGGAGCCGAGCTGCGGTTTCTAATCCTAGTCGGACTTGTAGGAAGAGTTCCGCTCCTATTACAGAAGTTACTTTCTATTTGTCTAACTAGGATGATCCGTTATCTACTCGGACCCGGCCATCTTGCTTTTGTCCTGACGGGAGCCGTGCTGGTGAATAGCCGTCTACGTCCCGTATCGACAAACACCTAATGCATCATATCAGAAACATAAAATATAAAGCTTTTTGAAATACAAGGAAATGTTTAAATGCATCCGGGGCTTGCCTGTGTTGCAGAGAAGATTAGTTGTTAGTCCTGACATCGACTTCTTCGGTGGATTCCTCTCTCCGGAACTTGGATCAACACGAACCCTTTTCCGAAGTTTGATCAACGCGAACCTTCACTCTTCTCGGACACTACACGTATATAAATGATGCATGCTAAGTATGATGAAATGCATGATATGATGCAGGATGTAGGGCAACATGGGTGAAGCAATTTAACTTTTCACTAACTTGAGTATAACTTTCCTTCATGGTAAAGTTGCATCAAAAGATCATAATTAGCAATTATGATGACATCGGATAATGTAACGCAATCAACGTAATTGAATTGCTGAAGGTCATAGAGTTAATGACCTAGGGTCATCACTAAATCCCAAAATCAATTAACCCTAATAGTGATTAAGAACTACTAAGGTTATTGACCATTTTTACAGTTGTTGAAAGCCGCTAAACAAAATTACTAATTAACTAACTATTACTATATGTGTGATGATAACTACTACTAATACTGCACAACCAAGCCATGAATCATTAGGGTGATAATGATTCATGGTCTTCAAGTAATACCAAAATGGGAATCAATCCTAAGTGAAGCATTCGCTTAAGTTACTTTCTTAATTAGTTAATTATTAACTACACACCCATGCTTGATCATGCCTTGGACCAGAGGGGGTTGCTAATCTAGGGTCTTCAAACAAAACCACAAATCACCCAACATTTTAATTAGAAAACTAATTAACTAATGGTTATTTTATTAATCATTTTCACATGCTTTTAACAAGGTGTAAATTATTCTATAAAGCAAACATGCTCAAAACAGTGCCCAATTTTTAGTGGAGGTTCATTTTGGCATCAAAAGGTTAACCCCAAATTTTTATGATTTTTGGGTTATTATTTTACTCGACAAAAATAAAACAAACATGCATTTATTAATTAAAGCATGCAATTATTAAACATGACAAAAGTGCTTGACATGCTGCAACCATATTTTTATATGAAACTACACATCATGAGGATCACAAATATATTTTTGTTATATTTTTAATTGCCCAGAATATTTAATTATGAAAATGACAAAATCAGGAAAAAGAAATTCTTTTTTGAAAAAAGGAAAACCCTATCCCTTTCTCTACTGGACCGGGCCATGGGGCCCAACTCGGCCAAAGAAGTGGCCTGGCCCGGCCCTGTTCTCCTTCCCTCCTCCTTCCATTCGAACAGAGGCACACGACGGCGCCGGCGATCTTCCTCGCCGACGGCGAACTTCCCCGCGGCGGCGAGCACACCTACGCGACCCCCATGACCTAGCGACTCTGGCTAAGGGGTTGGACAGACGGATTAGGGCTCGGGGTTGCCGTGGCGACGGCCATGGCGGCCCTGGGCGATGACATGACACGGGCGCGCAGCAGCGGAGTCACCACCAACGGCCACGATGTACTGAAAACGATGAACCGAGAGGTCAAGGAGGCTCACCATGACACGATGCTCGTGTTGGATTGACGAGAGGCGGAGCAGAAAGGCTTGGCCGCGGCGGAGGTGACCTTGACGGCGTGAACCAGCGGCGCGGCTGCGTTCCGACGAACCGACGGCGATAGGGATGCAATGGTTAGGTCAGTGAGCTTCACGACCCCTAAGAGAAGCTACTGGTGGTACTGGTTTGGCCGGATAGATTCTGGAGGCGGCTGGCCGCGAGCAAAACAGAGCTCGACGGCGGAATCCATGGATGTGCACCGGCAGCGGGGTCACGTTCCGGTGAGACCGCGATGGTAGAGAGTTTGAGATCGAGCCTACGGAAACCACGAGCTCAAGGCGGAACTCGGGCACTGCTTGGCTTGATCAGAGACACTCCGAGGCGGATGGACATGGCGAGCGGACGGAGTGGCTTCCGGTGACCGGCGCTGAGGAAGAAAGCCAAGGTCCGGGTGATCCCGACGATGAGGGAAAGCGACAGGTAGCTCGGCGTGTGCGCCATGAAGTTTCGGAGCCACTGGGAAAGGCAATTGGACAGGGGCAGTGTGGTGATGGTGAATTTGGCCGACGATTCAACACAGCCGGCGACGAGCAGTGCGGAGAAAAAACGATGACGACGGCCGGTGGACAGGTTTTATAGGGCGGGGAGGTAGTCGACAGGTGGGTGATGATTTCGCGAGCTCGGCCAGATGTTCGATTGCACGAGAAACCCGGGAAGACACCAGAAGGGCCACGGCGGCGATCGGCCGGCATGGGCACGGCAGAGAACTCAGTTTCTCCCTCCCACCCCGAAGTTATGTAGAGCACGGTGCCACCTCTCCTTTCTCTTTTTCCAAATTACTCCCAAAATATCAATTGTGCAAAATTTTATGCTCTACAACTTTCATTTAAGAAACTTTGTCAGATTCCAAATAGTTTTTGAATTTGAATTTCAGATTTGAAAAGAGGGTAAAACCCAAACTTTTGGGAATTCAAAATTACTTTTAAATTTTGAATAAAAGATAAAAATCTCCAAAAATAAAAGTTGCTCCATTTCTCAAGATCTACAACTTTTATTTAGGAAGTTTTTCATCAAACTAAATAATTTTTGAATTAGAGTTTAAAAATCAAAAGGGGACAATTTCCAATTTAAAGAACTTTTAAAATTACTTCAAATTTTATTCAAAAACTTGAAAAACTTTATTTACCAAAGTTGTAGAGCTCAAAGAGATGCACAAATTGTATTTTATAAGTTTTCCCAAATTTTGAATATTTTGAGATAAAATTGAGAGAGGGGTAAAAACACTTTTGAATTTCAGGATTTGAAAAGGAATTGCAAATTAAAACTTTAGGCAATTAATTAATGGTGTTGTGATACTTTTCAAACCCAACCAATGGCATACTTTCAAAGTACAAAGTTCATACTTTGAAATGGTGCTAAAGTTTGGCAACTTTTATTTGCAAAATTAATCATGGTTAGCTCCTAGAAATTGAAAATGAAATTGAAATTCCAACACTTAACCAATTATGGAAAGAGTTGGCGTTTGATTTCCAAATTCAATTTTTGTTCTTTCTTTGCATCATTTGACTTGTAAAACATGCTTAGGATGTTAAACATAGTTAGCCAAACACTTAATCACTCCAAGGCTGCTTTTTAGTTAATCACTTTTATAAACTTGATAGAGCATATAAGTGAAATTTAATTGCTTTGCCACACTATTCTAATTGGCATACATAGCAAGCTACACGAGTGAGCATCAAACATGATCAGCATCTCAAAACACGCTTAACATACAAGACAAAACATCACTTGTGCAAGGATCATTAACACCATGACATGCGCTAATGCACTTAATGCTTGGTGATTAATGAATTAATAAACATGATGCTTAATGCATAAAATGATGACATGGTGGGGTTTAGGTTAACGTAACACCGGGGGTGTTACATTATATCCCTCTTAAAAGAAATCTCGTCCCGAGATTTAAGGCTTTGGGTTAAGTAATGGAAAAGAAAATATATCAAGCATATTGAGTTGTAAGAAGTTCATAAAGCAGCAAGGTTTGGGTTGGAGAATTCCAACCAAAACCAAGAGATAGCGATTGGTGGTGAGAGTGTCAACAGGAATTTTGTATACAAAGATCAAAGAAAGAGAATACAACAATGGTGGAATTTGAGTAATGGAAAAGGAAATGTGTCAAGCATATTAAGTTTCAAGAATCTCACAGGGGCAAGAAAGTTATCTTTAAGGTTATAACCAAGATTAAGATAGGGTTGCAAGGTTAAAGCTTTAGTGAATTTAGGATTCACAAGAAATAAATTTAACATATACAAGGGGTTGGGATTTCAAAGAATGATTCCAAGGGAGCACTTTAACTGTGGAAAGCGATGGAGGATGATCATTGATCTCAATACAAATGAGCGCCCAGCAAGAACTCATGTGACTGCGGCAGACACAGGGAGACCCCAAGTTTCGACGCTGTATCGGGATTGTGGATCATGGTACCATCGTAAAACATAAGTTCGATAACTGTTAGATGACACATGTCAAAATGACGAGGTCAAGGAATTGGCGTGTATCGAAACTTAGAAAGACATGGTAAGACACATGCATAGGCGAAGAAATCAAGGTTGTCTTCGAGTATTTGCTAAGCAAAAGTTTCTTAGCAAAGCGAGATACAGGACGAGATTAATGGGATCTTAATAGCTATGCGATCAATAGCTATTGTTGGATTAAGGAATGGTATGTTACCTTTATTTTATATGCTAGGTATGATGCATGCTCGCCCTATAACGTCTTCACGACGTTAGTTAGCACACCACTCACAACTCACTATAGGGCATTACTTTACATATTAGTCTTGCAGAGTGAGACGGGATACAGAAAGACTCTTGGTAGCGCACTGTTAACGAAGTTGACTCTTCATTGGATTTTCTCGAAAAGACTCGAAGATTCTTCAGTGTTGTTGAGAATTATCCAAAAAGGCTTCTCAACAGCTTGCAGCAACTTTGAGAAGAACATAAGATAAGTTTTAACATTGTTTTGTCAAAAACTTTTAATTGTAAATTTATTTTGAAGTTTTCGCAAAGTAATACTACAAGTATCTTTGTAAGAATTGATCTAATACCATTCTGTGGCAGAACCTTCTAAATTATATGGCTCACAAGCACCTGACATTGTCCCTAAGACCTCTGTCAGCCATACTTGTGTACCACATAACTCAGAATGTTCTGTCGGGTGAAACCCCAATGATACCACGATCCTCTAGGATCAACTTCTTACAGAGATAATATAGTATTACAACCGTTTTTATTCAAATACAATAGAGTAGCGAAAGATTTGCAAAAGAAGATTATAACATTTGATCAAAGTTTGATTAAACAAAACTTAACTGAGTTTGCGGAAGTAAGAAGAGGACATAGAACACCTGCAGGAGAACACCTCAGGTGAGAGTATTTGATCATGCCAAGCCCACTGGTATGACCGAACTTAGCAGCAGCAATTAGCACCTGCAACAGGGGTCAAACAAACCCTGAGTATAAAAGTACTCCGCAAGACTTACCCGACCAAAAATTGGAGAGAAGACTCAGGAATGCTGGTTAATAGGAATCAAGGTAAGGCTTTAGCAAGATCAAAAGACACCTTTTGCGAAAAGAGACTAAGCCTGTCCTTACTGTAACAATCACTTGTCAACCATATAACGAATTCAAAACTTTCCAGTCTCACAACTTCCATCATTACTACGATCTTTGGGACTTAGATCAAGTCTCCCATATCGTGGAGCACCGACGATTCGAATCGCTTTATATACCCAGCTGGGGCTTGTTGACACCTCTTAATGTTATCTCTAGCAACGACGCTAAAAATGCTTGTGGGCATAGCATCGCTACTAGAACGCTAAGTTGTCATCCCCAGCAATAACACCAAGAGGTGTGGTATTAAATCATGCTACCATTTAGAATATAGAAATAGTATCCGTAAGCGCACAGATCAAATACCATTGTAGCATTTTACCCAGAGCATTACTAGGTTATCATTTATATTTTACCACTGGGAAACAATGGCTAAAGACATTGATAATTCACCATCATGTATCTACTAACTAGTATACCAACTAGACCTAAGTAGGGGTAAGTGGTAAATGATAAGAGTTATGCATAATATCACACACAGAGGAGAATCCTATAATATATAGTCAGCTAACTTGAGAGGACTAAGGGAGAGTTCAAGGTTCCTATGTACTTCTCTACTACTCGGGTTCTATTCTAGTTGACACTAGAATGTTACTAATGTATGGGTAAGTATAGCACACACCATAGCACTTCGGGGTAGCAGTACCTTTCCAACTCTCGAATGAGACTGGGAAGAAGTTAGTTGGGGAAGGCTGCCAAAAGCCCTACGAAACACCAACCCCGACGTGGTGGAATACGAAGGCCACATAGAGCTGTCACCCCTATGGGCTACCACAACTAACCGTAAGAATTGGGCGCACCTAATACAGGCAGAGATCCTATGCTAAGATGCAATAACTACACTAACCATACAAATAAGGCATAGAAGTAAATAGAGAAGATAAATATACTAAAGCATAAGTGTTGCAAAGATAAGATACAAAGATATACCAGACCTCCAAAGCTCCACGGCGAGATCCGGAACGAAGCCTCTCAACCCTAGCTCTCAAGTTACTACACTATTACATTGAAGAGTCTAGCCCTAATCTCCCTGGTGTGTTGATCTCCATGAGAGTATGATCCTTTCAACGGACGCCTCTCAAATGGATCCCAACGAATAATGAATTAGGGTTTCAGGGGATGCCTCCCCTGTGGGGGGTCCCGCCTCCTTTTATAGCCAAGTGGGATGAACGTGAGCCCTTGGATCAAACCGACTTTGGCGGATGGTCGAGATTGAAACCCTAAGGCGGTGGAGCAACCCGGGCGAAGCGGGCCGCGAACGGGCAGTGGCCCTGACCGGCCGGCCCAGCCTGCACCGGCCGGGGTCGGCCCGGTGGCCGTTCCCCTCCGCCTCGGCGTGGTGTCTTCGATACCTTCTAGATCCTTCTGTGTAGGTGCCGCTTGCAGGTGCGATATCTTTTCATCCGGGACTCCAAATATGGTAAATAATATGTCCGTTTTGATCCTCTCGGCGAGCTCGTCGCAATAGTGCATTCTAATCCATCATTTGAGATACTTTTATACTGTCGTATTGATCAACTTCGATAGCTTTCCCAGTATGTACCTGTAGAAATATAGATTCACCAAAACTCGTGGAACTCATTAGATCAAAACCCTATACCTACAGGGCTTCCTAGCCACACGATGTATACAGGACCGAACATCTTACATACATCAACTCACGCTTGCATTTCTCCCTGCCAGAACGGGTCCTAGCCACGAGAGTACAGTACACCATCTCCCTACGCCGTCAGTCTAACCGTCGACGGTGCGCTCGTAGTGTGGGTACACGCTACTTCCTGTCCCAGTTGTCCATTCTCGCATGAATCATACAAGGGAGCTTACCGCCATTAGCATGCGACTAGTACTATCCAATAACCTCATGATCCCAGGGCCAAACAACGGATAGTCCTTAACCGACACAAGTGGACGACACTACACCAGGGCACTAGCCTATCCTGGTGCAAGTCATTCCACCGATGTCTCGATTTACTCATTATCATGTTCTTGTTGTGTACCCTTGACCCCGTCGGAACAAGGATAAACAACAAGCAACATCAGGTTTTCATAACTTCCCCTCAGGGGGTATTGTTATCACACTTTTAGAAACAGTTTATCAAAACCCTACTCTAGTAGCAAGGCTAAGCGTATACTAAGCATTTCGAAATCAAAACAGGTATCCAGGGTAATATATCAAGGTACGGTAAATGCATCAAAGTAGGATATCACACAACTCCTAACACCTAATGCATCATATCAGGAACATAAAATATAAAACTTTTTGAAATATAAGAAAATGTTTAAATGCATCCAGGGCTTGCCTGTGTTGCAGAGAAGATTAGTTGTTAGTTCTGACATAGACTTCTTCGATGGATTCCTCTCTCCGGAACTTGGATCAACACGAACCCTTTTCCGAAGTTTGATCAACGCGAACCTTCACTCTTCTCGGACACTACACGTATATAAATGATGCATGCTAAGTATGATAAAATGCATGACATGATGCAGGATGTAGGGCAACATGGGTGAAGCAATTTAACTTTTCACTAACCTTGAAGAAATAGATATAGATGTTCGTAATTCTTAGAGCATTATCACAACCTCGAAGAAACTCCTTAAAAGCATACCGCATTCAGACAAAAATTCTCCTCCAAGCTTAAGCAATAACCGAGTTGACTTTCAAACTTACTCATGTTACCTTTGACTATGGGGCTTATCAGCTCTTCCTTGGGCCTTGAGTACTTGATAGACAGAAAGATCCCATCCAAGCACTATGTCTCAAGCTCTTCGCTCAACTATCATTCTGGAGTTTTTTTAGAGGTTTTCAAATAAAACTTAGAGCTTTCCATGTATGACACTCTCAAGTCTCTCAATATATGTGGTATTTATGGATTCTCACCAAGGCAGTGATGATGGTTGCCTTTCTTTTCATCGTATAACTAAAGCTTATGTGGAGCTCATAGGTAAGGAGAAAAACTTGAAAGAGCAAACTCGCAATACATATGTTGTAAAGTCAAACAATGGATCCATGGAGAAATAAGTCATACAGTCGAATCAAGATGGATATGGTGGATATATGGTGGAAACTAATTCTACTCAGCTCCTTGAATGCCTATCTCTCTCTTAGACTTTGAAAACTAGCCAGAGGTTATGAGCTATCTTTTTCTTTTTCTCAGGGAGTTGGGCATCTATGCACCCATTATTTTTAGCATTTGGACACTTGTCCATTTTTCTTTTCTTCTCCCTTCTCTCTATTTTTTTTCAATTATCTTTTTGCAAAGCTCATAGCACTCCTTTTGGCACTTAGGGATTAGGAGAGATAGCAATAGGAACCTGTAGCATTTATTGGGTGGCTATCCTAATGGAATTTTTTTGGTGTTCTCTCCCAGTGTAGGAGAAAAACATTTTTAGAACTGGTGCATATGGAATGGCATGTTGTTGCGCCTACTCCAGTGTAGAGTAGTGCATATGGAGGTGGATCTTGATTCAAGAGCATGACAAATTTCTCACCAGGGTCACAAAGATTGACAAAACTCAATGCATGACAAGCCGCATGTATGTGGAAGTTTAACTAGCCTATCTCATCATGTTTTGGCTCTGGTGGGAATGTAAGCTTTGTCATATAGGAACTCATCATGTTTTTGTAGTTTTAAAAGATAAATCTCCAGAACTCTAGTGTCACTTAGAACAAGATAGATAGCATTTCTGGACTTTCTCAATCTTATCAATCAGGTACCTAGACTTAGTTCAAGCATATGCAACCCACAAGTTTCAGGCTCAGAGCAAATCTTCATGTCAAAACAGTTGGAGCTAAACTTGGGAAAACCTATATCTAAACTCTAGGTACTTCAAAGGTGTTGTAACAGAGCAACTTATCATCATTTCGGATCATCTCGAGAGCTTCCTTTTTATTGACTCTATCTAGATAAATATTTTTATTTGGTTTTTTTATTTTTCAAGACTCATACTTATATAAGACTCTAAAGACTCCAAAAAAGGCATGGACCTTCATGTGTCCACATATTTTTTGGTATTTTTAGGTTTTCTTATGATACTATGGTGAACCTTCATGTGCTCACATATTTTTGGTATTTTCAATTTTTATGACTGACTCAATAATCACGTAGGTACACTTACCTGGGTACCTAGGGGACGCCTTCCCCCAAGCTAGTTGTTATCATGGTTGAGCATTGAAGCTGAGCGTCCTCTCGATGGAGCTCATGCTTGCAAGAGCTGATGTAGCCAGGAACCTCAATTCTCATCCAACAAGAAGTTGCTTCCTCCACACAGTGATTAGCTGTGTGTAGGGAAGGTGTACTTCGAGTGATGTAGATGATGGTTCCTAGGTGGACTAGCTCTTAGAGTCATCCTGCAGCAAACATCTCACAAAACACCAAAACTCGTGGAACGGATTAGGATAAACAATTAGTGGTTAGCCGTTTTGTGGACGGGTTGTTGTGAGAGGTTTTTAAAGATTATTACAGTTCATACAGTGCCGCAAGATGCTCAATAATTATTTTTAAATTTTCTTTTTTATTGAATAGAAAGGAAATATGCATGCTACTTTTTATTTTATTTTTAGACCACCATAATGAACACTCCTTTAGTTTGCACTATAGGGATGTCACATGGGGCTTTGAGTTTTTAGATGCAAAATGGATGTATTATATTTTTCTCTTTTTTTTAATGCAGTGCTAGTGCAGAAGAGTAAACATGCTAAACAATAATTGATGTAATGCAAAGAAGTAAATATGGATAACTACCGACTTACCTTTCGGTGAGGGTTCGATGGTTTTAAGTCTACCGAACCAGACTTCTCCTTTGTAGGTTTCTTGGATGAGTGCCTCGTTTGATGATGGAGATGAAGGACTGGATGATTATACTTTCTCGTGCCAAACTTATTTGGATCTTGGACTTGATATTGGTTGGACAGGTTCATCCTCCTTGTTCATCCATCTTGTTCTTTTGAGGTTGATTCCTTTAGTGTTTCGTTGATCGAGGCTCCTCGTTGACAATATTCGCCTTGACATATTTTGCACCATCTGATCCAGGAGATGAGAATGCAGACGGTTGCATTTTCTTCTATCAACCTTTTTTTATCTTCACTGATTTTGGGTTGATGAGTTGATGTCTATTGGAGCTGCAAACTTGAGTTCCTCCTTTTCTTTTGTCTTCTAACAGCGGGTGAAAAGTTTATTCTTCTTTGATGATACACCAGCTATCTTGATGGTCACGGAAAGAACTCTATTGGTACTCTGCATGGGAGCTTCATCTCCAATGACTTATTTGTGTCATCCTATGTCCATGATTGCTTACGGTCTTTGGAGACACCATCGACATACCACCATTGATGACTAATGTTTATTGATCTGAGGGGATGCACACCGTGACATAGTGGGATCTTGTCATCCGGGTCTTTGCTATCGGCATTTGAGTGTCTTCGAAGATGATGATGAGAGAGTGCATCGGTTTGGCCCATATAGAGAAAGTTGCATCATGCTTGTCATCGCTTTCCTCACTTGAAGACAGAGTCAGGGTCGCTCCAGTTCTATCTCAATGATCCATGTCATGTTCCTTAGCCAACCATAAACTTGCCTTCTGTTCCTTTGACTTGTATGCAAACATGCTTGGGATGGTGAACTGCGGCAGAGCATAAAGGGTTGGTCGACTGGCCAATGGAATGAGCTGTCAATCTACTCTTATCGGCCCTGGAGGTCCCTTTTTGTCTTGGGGGTGATTGGTCCACTATCATGGTGAAGTGTAGAAAGTGTTGAAGTGTTCTCACATTGATTTCTTTCTATCTTGGTCCTTTCTATACACTTGTTATCCTTCCTTTTTTTGTTTCAAACCATGAACAGACGTTTATTCTTTCTTTTCCCGCAAGGATGTTAATGGACACATACCCGAAGGATTGCAACAAATTTAAAACATGGGTTGTTGTCCATTTTTTATCTACGCTAATGAAAAGATGGTTTCAGGATCACTTTTAGCATAGATTTTATTTATCATGTTTGTATTTGTTTATCTGCATTCTTACATGGTTCAAGGCAAAGGTAACTTTGTAGTAAAAGATAAACTTTGATACTTACAGGTTCTTCTATGAATGATGAGTTGTTCTTCTTTTGCGCAAAGCTATTGGACTTCATCATAAGCCTTGATTTATCTCCGATGTGAGTTCATCTCGGTACTTATCCGATTGTATTTATGAGCCTTTCTGCAGGGGTTAGTCCAACAAATATAACCTATGTCTAACAAGCACTCCTTAGTTCAATAATCAAACTAGACTCCATGTCTAATTTGACTAAAGAAGGCATTTTAACCTAAGCACCACGCTTAATTTAAAAAGCCTATAGAAGTATGTCGAGTACTTCCAAACCAAAGCATACTATAGCAAACAAAGGTAGCATACGAGTACATAGTGATTTACTCAAATAGAGATGAAAGCATGATCATGTATGGTGAGAATAGTTTTTTTTATTATTATTTTTAAGTAGAGATGCAAGTGCTTTGCATGTGTACAAGGAACTAAATATGCTATGGATTTGATATGAGATAGAATAGGTGCATGGATTGTTCAAAAACAAACATGCAGTAGAATGCAACATGATAACTACTCATTAAGTTTAGAGTCCATGAGGAAGACTATCTCACCTTTCTTGATCATACTTACCATGACTCACAATGGAATTTGTGAGTTGTGTAGCATCCTTGTTCGTCACATGTGATATGATTGAATTCTTGTGACGAAGATCTTTTTCTCCAATCTACACAGGGTTAGAATAATATATACAGGTCTCATACCTGTGAGATGGCAGGGTTCCAATGTTGATGAATCATGAATGTTCAGGCACCCTGGATTCTTCAATATCTCCCTTGTCTTATTCGTGTGGAATTTCGCCAGAAGGTTGAACAATTGGTTTCCTGCTTATTCCACAACTCAACAAACACAGGGGTAATCCTACTAAAGCTAGTGGTAGACTAGGTTAGCAGATATCAAGATCAATATCAAAATCTTTACGCCTATTGTTTCCCCGGCAACGGCGCCAAAAATGTTTGTTGACACCTCTTAATATTATCTCTAGCAACGACGCTAAAAATGCTTATGGGCATAGCATCGCTACTAGAACGCTAAGTTGTCATCCCCAAAGAATAACACCAAGAGGTGTGGTATTAAATCATGCCACCATTTAGAATATAGAAATAGTATCCACAAGCGCCATGAGATCAAATACCATTGTAGCATTTTACCCAGTATTACCGGGTTGTCATTTATATTTTACCTTTGGGAAACAATGGCTAAAGACATTGATAATTCACCATCATTTATCTACTAACTAGTATACCAACTAGACCTAAGCAGGGGTAAGTGGTAAATGATAAGAGTTATGCATAATATCACACACAGAGGAGAATCTTATAATATATAGTCAGCTAACTTGAGAGGACTAAGCGAGAGTTCAAGGTTCCTATGTACTTCTCTACTACTCGGGTTCTATTCTAGTTGACACTAGAATGTAACTAATGCATGGGTAAGTATAGCACACACCATAGCACTTCGGGGCAGCAGTACCTTTCCAACTCTCGAATAAGACTGGGAAGAAGGTAGTTGGGGAAGGCTGCCAAAAGCCCTACTGAAAAACACCAACCCCGACGTGGTGGAATACGAAGGCCACATAGAGCTGTCACCCCTATGGGCTACCACAACTAACCGTAAGAATTGGGCGCAACCTCAGGTAACCTATAGCCTAGACACCATGTCTACACTATCAATTACTACTCTAGCCACATATGATAACTAGAGCACCTAATACAGGTAGAGATCCTATACTAAGATGCAATAACTACACTAACCATACAAATAAGGCATAGAAGTAAATAGAGAAGATAAATATACTAAAGCATAAGTGTTGCAAAGATAAGATACAAAGATATACCAGACCTCCAAAGCTCCACGGCGAGATCCAGAACGAAGCCTCTCAACCCTAGCTCTCAAGTTACTACACTATTACATTGAAGAGTCTAGCCCTAATCTCCCTGGTGTGTTGATCTCCATGAGAGTATGATCCTTTCAACGGACGCCTCTCAAATGGATCCCAACGAATAATGAATTAGGGTTTCAGGGGATGCCTCCCCAGGGGGGTCCTGCCCTCCTTTTATAGCCCGGTGGGATGAACGTGAGCCCTTGGATCAAACCGACTTTGGCGGACGGCTGAGATTGAAACCCTAAGGCGATGGAGCAACCTGGGCGAAGCGGGCGGCGAACGGTCCAGGGCCCAGACCGGCCGGTCTGGCCTGGTGGCCGTTCCCCCTCCGCTTCGGCGTGGTGTCTTCTGGTACCTTCTAGATCCTTCCTGTGTAGGTGCCGCTTGCAGGTGCGATATCTTTTCATCCGGGACTCCAAATATGGTAAATAATATGTCCGTTTTGATCCTCTCGATGAGCCCATCGCAATGGTGCATTCTAATCCATCATTTGAGATACTTTTATACTGTCGTATTGATCAACTTTGATAGCTTTTCCAGTATGTACCTGTAGAAATATAGATTCACCAAAACTCGTGGAACTCATTAGATCAAAACCCTATACCTACAGGGCTTCCTAGCCACACGATGTATACAGGACCGAACATCTTACATACATCAACTCACGCTTACATTTCTCCCTGCCAGAACGGGTCCTAGCCACGAGAGTACAGTACACCATCTCCCTACGCCGTCAGTCTAACCGTCGACGGTGCGCTCGTAGTGTGGGTACACGCTACTTCCTGTCCCAGTTGTCCGTTCTCGCATGAATCATACAAGGGAGCTTACCGCCATTAGCATGCGACTAGTACTATCCAATAACCTCATGATCCCAGGGCCAAACAACGGATAGTCCTTAACCGACACAAGTGGACGACACTACACCAGGGCACTAGCCTATCCTGGTGCAAGTCATTCCACCGATGTCTCGATTTACTCATTATCATGTTCTTGTTGTATACCCTTGACCCCGTCGGAACAAGGATAAACAACAAGCAACATCAGGTTTTCATAACTTCCCCTCAGGGGGTATTGTTATCACACTTTTAGAAACAGTTTATCAAAACCCTACTCTAGTAGTAAGGCTAAGCGTATACTAAGCATTTCGAAATCAAAACAGGTATCCAGGGTAATATATCAAGGTACGGTAAATGCATCAAAGTAGGATATCAGACAACTCCTAACACCTAATGCATCATATCAGGAACATAAAATATAAAGCTTTTTGAAATATAAGGAAATGTTTAAATGCATCCAGGGCTTGCCTGTGTTGCAGAGAAGATTAGTTGTTAGTCCTGACATAGACTTCTTCGGTGGATTCCTCTCTCCGGAACCGGATCAACACGAACCCTTTTCCGAAGTTTGATCAACGCGAACCTTCACTCTTCTCGGACACTACACGTATATAAATGATGCATGCTAAGTATGATAAAATGCATGACATGATGCAGGATGTAGGGCAACATGGGTGAAGCAATTTAACTTTTCACTAACTTGAGTACAACTTTTCTTCACGGTAAAGTTGCATCAAAAGATCATAATTAGCAATTATGATGACATCGGATAATGTAACGCAATCAACGTAATTGAATTGCCGAAGGTCATTAGAGTTAATTGCCTAGGGTCATTACTAAATCCCAAAATCAATCAACCCTAATAGTGATTAAGAACTACTAAGGTTATTAACCATTTTTACAGTTGTTGAAAGCCGCTAAACAAAATTACTAATTAACTAACTATTACTATACGTGTGATGATAACTACTACTAATACTACACAAGCAAGCCATGAATCATTAGGGTGATAATGATTCATGGTCTTCAAGTAATACCAAAATGGGAATCAATCCTAAGTGAAGCATTCGCTTAAGTTACTTTCTTAATTAGTTAATTATTAACTACACATGTGAGCAACACTATATATATATATAACCCATGCATGATCATGCCTTGGACCGAGGGGGTTGCTGATCCAGGGGTCTTCAAACAAAACCACAAATCACCCAACATTTTAATTAGAAAACTAATTAACTAATGGTTATTTTATTAATCATTTTCACGGGCTTTAAACAAGGTGTAAATTATTCTATAAAGCAAACTTGCTCAAAACAGTGCCCAATTTTTAGTGGAGGTTAATTTTGGCATCAAAAGGTTAACCATAAATTTTTATGATCTTTGGGTTATTATTTTACTCTACAAAAATCAAACATCATGCATTTATTAATTAAAGCATGCAATTATTAAAAATGACAAAAGTGCTTGACATGCTGCAACCATATTTTTATGTGAAACTACACATCATGAGGATCACAAATATATTTTTGTTATATTTTTAATTGCCCAGAATATTTAATTATGAAAATGACAAAATTAGGAAAAAGAAATTCTTTTTGAAAAAGGAAAACCCTATCCCTTCTCTACTGGACCGGGGCGCGGCCCAACTCGGCCCAGCGGTGGCTGGCCTGGCCCTGTTCTCCTTCCCTCCTCCTCCTTCCATTCGACGAGGCACACGACGGCGCCGGCGATCTTCCTCGCCCGACGGTGAACTTCCCCGCGGCGGCGAGCACACCCACGCGACCCCCATGACCTAGCGACTACGGCTAAGGGGTTGGACAGACGGATTAGGGCTCGGGGTTGCCATGGTGATGGCCATGGCGGCCCGGCGACGACATGACACGACGGCGCAGCAGCGGAGTCACCACCAACGGCCACGATGTACTGAAAACGATGAACCGAGAGGTCAAGGAGGCTCACCATGACACGTGCTCATGTTGGATTGACGAGAGGCGGAGCAGAAAGGCTTGGCCGCGGCGGAGGTGACCTTGACGGCGTGAACCAGCGGCGCGGCTGCGTTCCGACGAACCGACGGCGATAGGGATGCAATGGTTAGGTCAGTGAGCTTCACGACCCCTAAGAGAAGCTACTGGTGGTACTGGTTTGGCCGGATAGATTCTGGAGGCGGCTGGCCGCGAGCGAAACAGAGCTCGGCGGCGGAATCCATGGATGTGCACCAAGCAATGGTCACGTTCCGGTGAGACCGCGACGGTAGAGAGTTTGAGATCGAGCCTACGGAAACCACGAGCTCAAGGCGGAACTCGGGCACTGCTTGGCTTGATCAGAGACACTTCGAGGCGGACGGACATGGTGAGCGGACGGAGTGGCTTCCGGTGTCCGGCGCTGAGGAAGAAAGCCAAGGTCCGGGTGATCCCGACGACGAGGGAAAGCGACAGGTAGCTCGGCGTGTGCGCCATGAAGTTTCGGAGCCACTGGGAAAGGCAATTGGACAGGGGCAGTGTGGTGATGGTGAATTTGGCCGACGATTCAACACAGCCTGCGACGAGCAGTGCAGAGAAAAAACGATGACGACGGCCGGTGGACAGGTTTTATAGGGCGGGGAGGTAGTCGACAGGTGGGTGATGATTTCGCGAGCTCGGCCAGATGTTCGGTTGCGCGAGAAACCGGGAAGACACCGGAAGGGCCACCCGGCGGCGATCGGCCGGCATGGGCACGGCAGAGAGAACTTCGGTTTCTCCCTCCCACCCCGAAGTTTCTTGTAAGCACGGTGCCACCTCTCCTTTCTCTTTTTCCAAATTACTCCTAAAATATCAATTGTGCAAAATTTTATGCTCTACAACTTTTATTTAAGAAACTTTGTCAGATTCCAAATAGTTTTTGAATTTGAATTTTAGATTTGAAAAGAGGGTAAAACCTAACTTTTGGGAATTCAAAATTACTTTTAAATTTTGAATAAAAGATGAAAATCTCCAAAAATAAAAGTTGCTCCATTTCTCAAGATCTACAACTTTTATTTAGGAAGTTTTCATGAAACTGAATAATTTTTGAATTAGAGTTCAAAAATCAAAAGGGGACAATTTCAATTTAAAGAACTTTTAAAATTACTTCAAATTTTATTCAAAAACTTGAAAAACTTTATTTACCAAAGTTGTAGAGCTCAAAGAGATGCAAAAACTGTATTTTATAAGTTTTCTCAAATTTTGAGTATTTTGAGATAAAATTGAGAGAGAGGGTAAAAACACTTTTGAATTTCAGGATTTGAAAAGGAATTGCAAATTCAAACTTTGGGCAATTAATTAATGGTGTTGTGATACTTTTTAAACCCAACCAATGGCATACTTTCAAAGTACAAAGTTCATACTTTGAAATGGTGCCAAAGTTTGGCAACTTTTATTTGCAAAATTAATCATGGTTAGCTCCTTTAAATTGAAAATAAAATTGAAATTCCAACACTTAAGCAATTATGGAAAGAGTTGGCGTTTGAATTCCAAATTCAATTTTGTTCTTTCTTTGCATCATTTGACTTGTAAAACATGCTTAGGATGTTAAATATAGTTAGCCAAATACTTAATCACTCCAAGGTTACTTTTAGTTTAATCACTTTTATAAACTTGATAGAGCATGTAAGTGAAATTTAATTGCTTTGCCACACTATTCTAATTGGCATACATAGCAAGCTACACGAGTGAGCATCAAACATGATCAGCATCTCAAAACACGCTTAACATAAACATCACTTGTGCAAGGATTATTAACACCATGACATGCACTAATGCACTTAATGCTTGGTGATTAATGAATTAATAAACATGATGTTTAATGCATAAAATGATGACATGGTGGGGTTTAGGTTAACGTAACACCAGGGGTGTTCTGTGTGCCCCTGTGAGGGGGGGGGTGCCCCTGTATTTATAGCCCGGTGGAAGAAATGTGAGCCCTTTGATCAAACCGACTTAAGGTACGGTCAAGATGCATCCTTGAAGGCGGTGGAAGAAGCTTCCAGAAGATGGGCGTGAGAGGCCATAGGGAGAGGCCGGCCGGCCTGGAGGGAAATGTCGGGCGGCCTGGGCCCAAGCCCACTTGGGCCCAGCTTCGTTTGTGTGTTTTCTTGCTCCTTTTAGGGCTCAATAGAGCATGTTTCGATCTGGAGTTGATATCTCTTGATTCTGGGCTCCAAATATAGCAAATGATATGTCTCGTTTTCGATCATCTCGACGAGCCCATTGCAATGGTACAGTCCAATTCCTTATTTGAGATACTTTTATTTGATAGAAAATTGCATACTCCTGCAACACAAGTGAGAACACCAAAACTCGTGGAACTCGTTAGAATCAAAACCTACAACTATGCTTTGTAATCCATTTTATATCATTTCATGCAATAGTTGATGATTATATTTGATATTTAATGACCGTCAACAAGCTCTCCCAACCTTAACCTTTTCTAGTCCCTAGCAAAGCTTAACTTAGAAACCACTATTGATATTCATGTCTTCTTAACAATTTTCTTATGGCCTCTCAAAAGTATACCTGTATTTAAACAAAAATTCTCCTCTAGGTTTAAGCAAAACTAAGCTAACATTTAAACTTACTCATATTACCCTTGACCATGGGGCTTCTTAGCTTTTACTTGGGTCTTGAGCAATTGAAGGACAGAAATATCCAGCCAAGCACTATGTCTCAAGTTCTTCATTCAACTATCATTCTGAAGTTTTTAGGGGGTTTTAAATAAAACTCAGAGCTTTCTTTGTATGACACTCTTAAATCTCTCAGTATATGTGGTATTTGTAGATTCTCACCAAGATAGTAATGATATTATGCCTTTCTTTTCTTCCTACAACTAAGGCTTATGTGGAGCTTATAGGTGTGGAGAAAACATGAAAGAGCATACTTGCAATACACTTATTGTAAAGTCAAACAAAGGATCCATAGAGAAATAAGTCATGCAATCGAATCAAGATTTGCAAGTGTATGGATATGGTGGATATTTGGTGGAAGTGATGAAACCTAATTCTTCTATGCTCCTTAAAAATATATCTCTCTTTTGAAACTTGGAACTTGGCTAGAGAGTATGAGCTATCTTATTCTTTTCTTTTTTTTTCTTTCTTCTTCTTTTTTTAGGGAGGCAGGCATCTAAGTACCCATTGTTTTAATATTTTAGACACTTGTCCTTTTTTCAACTCCCCTTTTTTATTTTCTATTTTTTTAAAATAACTTATGCATAGCTCACACCTCCTTTTGGCACTATAGATTTTTGAGAGATAGTAGCAAGAACTTGGAGCATTTATTTGGTGGCTATCCTAACAGGAATATTTTTAGTGTTTACTCCCAGTGTAGGAGTAAAAACATTTTCTTGGCTGAATGGAATGGGATGGCATGTTGTTGTGCCTACTCCAATATAGAGTAGTGCATATATAGGTGGAGTGTAAGTGGATCTTGATTCAAAAGTATGACAAACCTCTCACAAGGGTCACAAAGGTTGACAAAACTCAATATAAGACAAGTAGCATATATGTGAAAGTTTATCTAGCCTAGATATCATGTTTGGCTTTGGTAGGAATGTAAGCTTTGTCATACAAGAGCTCATCATGTAAGGTTTTGTATTTTTTTCAAAAGAAATCTCTAGAACTCCAGTGTCACTTAGAACAAGATAAACAGTAGTTAAAACTTTTTCAATCATATCAATCAATCACCTAGACTTAGCTCAAGCATATGCAACCCACAAGTCTTAGGCTCAAAGCAAATCTTCATGTCAAAACAGTGTAAGCTAAAACTTGGGAAAACTTAAGTCCAGCAACTAGGCACTTTAAGAGCTATCACTTTTATCCTTTTAAGATCATCTCTAGAGCTTGGCTATTTATTGACTCATAACTAGACACTCATGTTTATTTGGTTTTACATTTTAAAGACTCACAAAGACTCAACAAATATGGACCTTTATGTGCCCATATATATTTTTTAGATTTTCTTATGATACTATGGTGAACCTTCATGTGCTCATATATTTTTGGTATATTTATGACTTTAAGACAGACTCAATAATCGTATAGGTATACTTACCTGATAACTAGGGGATGCCTTCCCTCAAGCTAGTTGTTGTCATGGTTGAGCATTGAAACTGAGTGATCCTCATGGAGGAGCTCATGCTTATAAGAGAAAGTGTTGCCAGAGACATCTTGATCTCATCCCTCGAGAAGTTACTTCCTTCACACAATGGGTAACCGTATGTTGAGAAGGTGTACATTGAGCGAAGATGAGAGCGCCTGGGTAGCCTAGCTCTTGGAGTCATCCTGCAGAAAACTCTCATAAAACACTAAAACTTGTGGAACGGATTAGGATAAAACAGTTTTTGGTTAGCCGTTTTGAGGATTGGATGTTATGGAGCTTTTAGAAAATAGTTTCTAAGTGACAAGGTTATAGCAGGATGTTCATCTAGTATTTTTTTGGATTTTCTATTTTTATATACAGAAAAGCAAAATATGTATGCATGATATTTTTGATATTTTTTATGCCACCACAGTGAAAACTCCTACAGGCTTTTATACCGCAAGGGATTCTTATGGGGCTTCAAGTTTTTAAGATGAATTCAGCCTAATGCATGCTTATTTATTTTTGTTTGTTTTCTATGCAATACTAATATAGAAAAGTAAACATGCTAAAAAAGGAATAAATCATGCAATGCAAGAAAGTAAATATGGATAACTACCGATGTTACCTCCCGGTGAGGGTTCGATGTTTTGAGTCCTTCGAACTAGACTCTTCCTTGCAGTGGTTCATTAATTGAATACTTCGGTTTTCTTCTAAAGATGAGGATTGAGGTGGTGTCTCCACTAGTGGCGCTTCCAATGGTGGTGCCACCTTCTTCTTTTCTTTTGTTAACATATTGAAGCCAATCTTATATGCATCATTGTTACTGGTTTAGAACTCCCACTTGTAGAATTTGGTGAATCTCCCCACACTTTGCTTGAAGTGTGTTCTGCTCATAAAGACAAGGTAGAGATCAAGTGCATGGGATCTGCTAGTGGGAATACACCAGCAGAACTAAAAATTTATTCATTCTCTAACCTTAGGCACAATAAGACTGATGTTGTTCATATTGTTCATTTATAACATGAGTGAGAAGATCAAAAGTATAAATATAGCATTTCAGTTTATGAGATAAAGGAGTGGAATTACTTAACCTATGGAAGGATTGCTCATCTTTATAAGTTATCAAGATTAACATGATGACTATCATCTTCCAAAAATAAGATATATCATATTTGAGCTAATTTGGTTAAGATTGAGATCAAGAGAATGGTGTTATGATGTGTACTTCAAGATTAAGAGAAAATGATGACCACTTACCTTGAAGATGTTACCTTTATTACTGGAGCATGATGACACCATGTGGTAGAAGGTAGATGAATTTCAATGGCATCTTAAGTCATTTATTAGCATCTTGTCTCATATGTTGTACTCCTTTCACTCTTCCAAACTTGTTTCTCTCATTATTTCTTCTCTCGCAAGGGATTAGTAGACAACACATATCTAAAGGAATATACTATTTATTTAAAGTGTGGATAGTGTTTGCCAAGGAGTTAAAGATTAACTTGTAGCCCGTGTTTTAAATGATTCACCATTATTTTAAATTTTTCAACAAGATTAAAGCGAAGATATAATTTTGAAGAATACCTCTAACCTTGATTTGATTCTATAAAGTCTCCTAATATGATTTAAATATTTTTATAGAGGAGAGGATAGTCTATATATACAACCAAATTCTTATACAAATATGCTTTGATGTTATAATATTTAAGTAATATTCTAAAGCATACTTATAATAGAGTAAAAAAGTTCAAAAGATTAAAGATATTTATTCAAATAGAACCAAGAATATGTAGGTGAACCAAAAGAGTATTTTTATTTGTTTTAAGTTTTAGCAAATTAAGCATGACATAAGGTAAAGATAACCAAGACAATTAACAACATGGTATAAGATGTTCAATATAGTTTAAAGTTGTATGAGGCTTGGGTAAATGTACCATATGACTTGTAGGGTGATTCGTCCACTTTGATGGTTAAGTGTAGAAGGTGTTGAAGTGTTCTTACATCAATTTCTTTTCATCTTGGTCCTTTCTATACACTTGTTCTCCTTCTTTTTTTGTTTCAAACCATGAATAGATATTTATTCTTTCTTTCCTGCAAAAATGTTAATAGACATATACCCGAAGGATTGCAACAAGTTTGAAATGTGGGTTATGGTCCATACAATTCATGCAAATTTCATCTATACTAATAAAAGGATGGGCTTTTAGGATTAATTTAGCATAGATTTCTTTTAACAAATTTTATTGGTAGCTGCACTTTTATATGATTCAAGGCAAAGATAACTTGTAACAAAGGATTAAGTGTGTAAACTTTGATACTTACAGACTCTTCCATGGAGAATGAGTTGTGTCTTCCTTTTGTGCGAAGTTATTGGACTTCATCATATGCCTTGATTCGTCTCTTGATGTGAGTTCATCTCTTGACTTACCCGAATTGAGTTTGAGAGTTTCCTGTAGGGGTTAGCCCAATAAAATATCCAAAGTGTCTACTAAAGCATACTTTCGGTTCAAAAATTAACCTAGACATCACGTCTAATTTGATTTAGGAAGACATTTTAATCTAAGCACCACGCTTTATTTAAAAGCCTTTAGAATTAAAATCATCACTTCTAAACTAAGCACCATGTTTCATTTAAAAGATGTATGAAGATACTCCAAACCTAAGCATACTATAGCAAACAAGGTAGCATGAGAGCATATAGAGATTTACTCAAATAGAGATAAAAGCATGATCATGCATGGTGAGAATGTTTATTTATCTTTAAGTAGATATGCAAGTGACATGCATGTGTGCAAGGATCTAAACATTTGTGGATTTGATGTGAGATGGAGTGGAAGGATGAATTATTCAAAGTAAACATGCAAGTGGAATGCAACAAGATAACTACTCATTAAATTTAAAGCTATAAGCAAAACTTTCTCACCTTTCTTGATCAAACTACCATGACTCACAATGGTATTTGCGAGTTGTCTGATGTCTTTTGTTCGTCACATGTGATGAACTTTTCATGTGATGACGACTTTTCTTTTTCCAATCTACATATGGTTAGAATAATATATATGTCTATACGAACCTGTGAGATGGTAGGGTTCCAATGTTGATGAATCATAAATGTTCAGGCACCCTAGGTTCTCCAATATCTTCCATGTCTTGTTCTTGTGGAATTTCACCAGAAGATTGGAACGGTTGATATCCCGCTTATTCCACAACTCAACAAAAGCAGGGGGTAATCCTACTAAAGCTAGTGGCGAGACTAGATTAGCAGATATCAAGATCATTATCAAAATCTTTACGCCAATTGTTTCCCGACAACGGTGCCAAAAATGCTTGTTGGTATTTCTTATGCACAACTAAAATATGAAGGATTCAAGCGCCACGAGAAAACCATTGTAGCATTTTACGGAAGTATTCCGGTATCGTTATTTATATTTTACCTTTGGAAAACAATAGATAAAGACATTGATAGTTCACCATCATGTATCTACTAACTTAGTACACTAACTAGACTAGAGTAGGGGGTAAATAATGAATGATAGGAGTTATGCATAAATGACACAGACACACAGAAGAATTCTATGATAAGAGAGTAGATAGCTAAAGTGAGAGGACAACGGGAGAGTTCAAGGTTACTAAATACTTCTCTATTACCAGGGTTCTATAATAACTAATTCATGAATAGATATAGCAATCATACAATAGCACTTTGGAGCAGCAGTACCTTTCCAACTCTCGAATAAGACTAGGAAGAAAGTAGTTGGGGAAGGCTGTCAAAAACTCTACGAAACATCAATCCGAACGTGGTGGAATACGAAGGCCTAACAGAGCTGTTACCTCTGGAGCTACCACAACTAACCGTGGGATTAAGCGCAACCTCAGGTAAACTCTAGCCTAGACACCATGTCTACACTAAAGATTACTACTCTAATCACATATGATAACCAGAGCACTCAATACGAGCGGAGATCCCATGCCAAGATATAACAACTATACTAAACATAATATGAAAGGCATAAAGTAAATAAAGAAGATAAATATATACTAAAGCGTAAGTCTTACAAAGAATAAATACAAAGACATACCAAGACTCTGAAGACTTCCAGAACCGGGGCGTAGCTCCGCTCTCCCTAACTCCCAACTAGAACTAATCTACTACATTGGAATGTCTAGCCCTAATTCTCCAGAGATGAGAGGTCATCCATTCGAGGGACGCCTCTACATCTCCATAATAATGTGGTGCCCCCAGGGAGGGGGGTCTGCCCCTGTATTTATAGCCCGGTGAAAGAAACATGAGCCCTTTGATCAAACCGACTTAAGGTACGGTCAAGATGCATCCTTGAAGGCGGTGGAAGAAGCTTCCAGAAGATGGGCGTGAGAGGCCATAGGGAGAGGCCGGCCGGCCTGGAGGGAAATGCCGGGCGGCCTGGGCCCAAGCCCACTTGGGTCCAGCTTCGTTTGTGTGTTTTCTTGCTCCTTATAGGGCCCAATAGAGCATGTTTCGATCTGGAGTTGATATCTCTTGATTCTGGGCTCCAAATATAGCAAATGATATGTCCGTTTCCGTTTCGATCATCTCGATGAGCCCATTGCAATGGTGCAGTCCAATTCCTTATTTAAGATACTTTTATTTGATGAAAAATTGCATACTCATGCAACACAAGTGAGAACACTAAAACTCGTGGAACTCGTTAGAATCAAAACCTACAACTATGCTTTGTAATCCATTTTACATCATTTCATGCAATAATTGATGATTATATTTGGTGTTTAATGAACGTCAACAACTATAGGGATGTCACATGGGGCTTTAAGGTTTTCTAAATGTTTTTGCGATTTTCTATAAGGATGATGAAAACTAACTATGAATTTAAAATGCAAGAAAGTAAATAGATAACTACCATTGTTACCTTATGGCAAGGGTTCAGAGTTTAGAGTCCTTCGGACAAGACTTCTCGTCGTCCTCACTCCTGGGGTGCTTCATCGGATTCTGAGGATGGGACCCTGACGTTGGACCTCCTGGTGATAATGACTCAGTTGAGGAGGTTACCTTTTCTTTCCATACTTTTGTAGGTTGTGGATGTTCCTTCAGTGCCATAGATTCTTCTTTAATTGACTCCTCAACATTGCCCTTTTAAGAGCGATTCCTCCGGCGCTGACGTCTCCTCTTGGACAGGGTGAAAACTGCTAATCCAGGAGAGTTATAATCTTTAAATTGACAGCGTACCTTTTCTCCTGGAAATTAGAAGTGGACTTGGCTCGATCCATTATAGATGATGGCATTGGTGGTGCTGAGGAACGGCCTCTCAAGGATGATGGGTGTCTCATCTTCTTCACCCATGTCCAGTATCATGAAGTCGGTCGGGACGTAGTGAGTGTGGATTTTAACCATGATGTCCCTCGTTACTCCCTCCGGAAATCTCATCGTGTTGTCCGACAGCTGTAGCTGCATATAGGTAGGGTATAGATATGTATCGAATAATAAGTCATATACCTTTTTGGATATGATGTTGACAGCTGATCCGGTGTCGCAGAAAGCATTGTAGATGGAACACTGTCCAATAGTACAGTCGATGGTCGGCACGCCTGAATCCTCCCTCTTGATTAGGAATGGTGAAGCTAAGAGGTGGTCATGCTTGTACTTGACAGCCTTCACTACTTGGACTTGCTTTCTCACTTGCCTTTTACTCTTGTTCTTTCTCTTTCCATTTGAATTTTTCTTCTTGGCTTCTTCAGTTATTGGCTTGACTGGGAAGTAAGCTCCTCTTGAATCTATAGGAGCTTCAAGGGTCTTGTTCTTAAAACTGAACTTCTCTTTATTGCCCTTGATGGTGAAACAAATCTTGGCACTGTCCGTGTAGATGACAGCCTTTGCAGCACTCAGGAATGGTTGGCCAAGAATGATTGGACTTTTAGGATCTCTGCCGGTATCCAGGACTACAAAGTCTACAGGGACATATGATCTCCCGATTCGTATGCACACATCATCCAAGATTCCTTCAGGGTGCTTAACCGTCTGGTCTGTGAGCTGCAAACACATATTCGTGTACAATAAAGATGCCCATGAAAAGACTTGGTCAAAGATTACCTTAGGCATGGTATTGACACTGGCGCCTAGATCGCAGACAACTTCAGGGAAGTCATGCTGCCCAATAGAGATAGGGATTACAGGTCTCCCTAGATCTCCTCTCTTGGGTGGCATGGACTCGTCCTTCCATCCTGATGATGCTTCAACATAGTAACCTGCATACACATTAACAAGATTCGTGGTCTCGGGCTCTAGAGGTTGCCCTGGAATCTTACCTTCGTTGGTCGGTGGAACAATGACGCCGCGGTGAGCTAATTCTTGTTCTATCATTTTATTGAAGCTAAGTTTGGTTCTTAACAGCAGAGATAAAGCTATCCATTTTAATGTTTATGTTTTCTAGCATTTTATTATTGGATGCTACATTCCTAGATAAAGTCTCTATAATTTTATTTTGGTTGGAGATCACTTCTCTCAAAGGTAATTGAGCATAGCTATTGTAATTAGTGTCTTGAAAGTTACCTGGAAAATTACCTTGGTAGTTGGGCCTTTGCTGATTCCATCCTTGATTTTGAGGACAATAGTTGTTGTTGTTGTTGATGAAGTTCACATCCTCACGAGTCTCAGGGCAGCTGTTGCCTGAGTGTCTGTTGGTATAAATTAAATGCACACAAGAAAATATGACTATCCGCAAGCACACAGATATAATACCGATGTAGCACTTCACCCGGAGGTTTTAAATATCGTATCCACAAGGAAACGTGTGAGTATAACTACGCTCCAACCTAACCAGTAGATATCAATCCTAGATAGAGATAAGAGGAGATCACTAAAACTACGTTTACTTCGAATCTCGGTAAAAAGGTATTTTCTTATGTTCTAACACGGCCAGATAACTTGAATAGAGGTAGAAATCAGAGTTCTCCCCTACCAGCACCTATATATGGCTACCAATCCTTCTAACGGGTGATGGATTACAGAGGATTCAATGAAGCTATAAGTCACCTTCGCGAGCTACCATCTACCGGAAAGACAGGGGACATTCACAAGTAATCTAGATCTAAGCACCACGCTTACACCTATACTACTACTTCAATCTACAGCGTCCTATAGACTAAAGTACTCAAAAGAATTGTGAACTAGAAGAATAATATGAATACAAAGTTACTTACATAAGAAGACGATGATTGAAGAACCTCAGAAGCAAGTCCCAGGCGAGGGGACTTGATCCCCAGAAATAAATAGAAGAGAAGCACCGACAGGCTGGAACTCCTCCAGAACTCTACTCTCAACTCCTCTCTCTAATTCTAGAACTAGATAGCTACTCTAAGAGGTAGATCCATTCAAGGGACCCCTCTCATGTTGATCCAACTGGAGATAATGAATTAGAGTTTCAGGGATGCCTCCATCAGGGGGCCAGGGGTCCCTTTATATAGCCCGTGGGATGCATACGAGTCGTTCGATCAAACCGACTTCACGTACGGTGGATATGAACCCTCAAAGGCGGTGGAGAAAGCTTCCAGAAGCTGAGCCGAGGAGGAATTGGGGGGAGGCCGCCTGGCCCTAGGCCCCAGGCCGGCCGGCCCTCTATTTTGGCCTCTCGGGCCCATCTTTGTCGTAGTGTCTCCTTGGTCCATGTAGAGTCCAATAGCGCATGTTTAAGCGTGAGATAATTCCGCTAATTTGTTTGATAATTATGTCCTTCACCGCGGTTTCTGGAACACTGCCTGGAAAATATGAAATCACCAAAACTCGTGGAATTGTTAGTTAAAACCCCTATCTTCTATGTGTATTGACCATTCCTCAAGTTTATTTTACTATAAAAAGTTGACGCTATCCACCGTCAACAAGCTCCCCCAAGCTTACCCTTTGCTAGTCTCTTAGCAAAGCCTAATGAATAACTTGGATCAGGAGTTGCTACATTGCTTTCACGCCTCAAAAGTACACATGCGTTCAATCACAAATTCTCCTCCGGATTAGAATAAACTGATCTGACTTTCAAACTTACCCATATTACCTTTAACCATGGGGTTTCTTAACTTTCACTTGGGTCTTGAGTAAATTGAAAGACAGAACAATCAAGTCAAGCACTATGTCTCAAATTCTTCACTCAACTAGTATTCCGGAGTTTTTATAAGTTTTTGAAATAAAACTCAGAGTTTAATTGTATGACACCCTCAAGTCTCTTTTATATATGGTATTTATGGATCTTACTGAGGCATTAATGATGTTATGCCTTCCTATAGCTAAGGATTATCGTGGAATTCATAGAAGTGGCATTAAAACAAAGATAAACATACTTGCAATTCATATATTGTAAAGTCAAACAATGGATCCAAAGAGAGTCAAGTCATACAATCAAACCAAGATGTGCATGTGTATGGAATATGGTGGATATGTGTATATATATGGTGGCTAATCCTAATTCTACTTTTGCTCTTTGAAATAAATCTCTCTTTAGGGACTTAGAACTTTCATAGGAAAATATGGGCTATCTTTATTCTTTCTTTTTCTCTCTTTTTTTCTCTTTTTTTATAGGGAGGTGGGCATCTAAGTACCCATTATTTTAATTGTTTGGACACTTGTCCAAATTTTTACTCCCCCCTTTTTTTACCTTTTCTTTTGCATAGCCACATGCATCCTTTGAATACAAAATAATAATTGGAGAGATGACAATAAGAACTTAGAGCAATTAAACAGGGGTTTATCCTATGGGGTTTATTTTTAGTGTTCACTCCGAGTGTAGGAGAAAAATATTTTTAAGGTGGATCTGGATGAAAGTGGAAAATAGTTGCGCTTACTTCCAGTGTAGGAATAATGCATATGTAGGTAGAGTGTGTGATCTTGATTTTAAAAGCATGACAAGACTCTTATAAGGTATACAACAAAGGTTGACTAAACTCAATGCAAAGCAAGCAGTATGAATGAGCAAAGGTTTTCCTAATCTAAATATATTGTATTTGGCTTTGGTAGGAATTCAAACTTTGTCATACAAGAGCTCATCATGTAAGATTTTAAGTTTTCAAAAGATAAATCTCCAGAACTTTGGTATCGCTAGGAATAAGATAAATAGTAGCTCAGACTTTCTCATATCATATCCCTCAATCACCTAGACTTAGCTCAAGCATATGCCTCCACAAGTTTCAGGTTTAGAGTAAATTCTTATATCAAAGCAGTCATATCCAAAACTCGGAAGAATTTAAGGTTGAAAACTAGACACTTGAAAGGAATTACGGCAGAGCAACTATTTATCATCTCCAATTCAAAATTGTATTGTTCTCTAGTTTTTATTTGACTCCTAACAAACTAGACAAAACTTATTAAACACCCTCTATGATCACACCTTAATAAAGTATCTTTATTTAGTTTTAATTATTATTCATCTTTTTATTTTAACTAATGGACTCACAAAAGACTAGACATGGACCTTCATGTGCCCATATATTTTTGGTATTTTATGACTATAAGACAGACTTGATAATCTCTTAGGTATACTTACCTGATAACTAGGGGATGCTCTCCTCCAAGCTAGTTATTGTCGTGGTTGAGCACTGAAGCTAAGTGGTCCTCATAGAGGAGCTCATACTTATAAGAGCAAGCGTTGCCAGGATCCCAATCTCATTCTTCAAGAAGTTACCTCTTTCACACAAGGGTTAACTGTGTGTCGGAAAGGTGTACTTCAAGTGGTGTAGACGAAGATTCCTAGGTGTGCTAGCTCTTGGAGTCATCCTGCAGTAAGCTCTCATAAAACACCAAAACTCATGGAACGGTATTAGGATAAAAAGTTAGTGGTTCGCCGTTTTAGAGAATTAGGTTTGTGGGGGTTGCAAAGCATTTATGATAGCAGAATTGTAGCAGGATGCTCAATTAATATTTTTAGAGTTTTTAGATTTATATGCAGAAAGAAAATATGCATGCTATATTTATTTTTATTGTTAGGCCACCACGGTGAGAACTCCTATAGCTTTTATACACTTAAAGGATTTCATATAGGGCTTCAAATTTTTAGATGCATGAATTAACATAATGAATACCTAATTATTTTTATTGTTTTCTATGCATTGCTAATGCAGAAAAAGTAAATATGCTAAAGAGAAATATGCAATACAAGAAAGTAAATATGGATAACTACCGATGTTACCTTTCAGTGAAAGTTCAGATTTTTAAGTCCTCTAAATTGGACTTTTGTCTACTCCACTCTTGTTCTTTCATTAAGTGCATCTGTCGATTTTGGAGATAGAGACAATGATGGTTACACCTCTTACGTTGCTCTTGTTGTTTTCTTACCAATAGGGTGAAGTAGAGCATTAATAGTAGGATCCAAAGCAAACATTTTGCTCGGTGTGGGTTCAGAACTTTCACTTGTAGAGTGTTAGAGAATATTCTCTTCACACTTTGCTTGAAGTGTATCCTGCTTGGAAACTAAGGTAGAGATCAAGTGCATAGGCTCTGTTGGTGGAAAAACACCAACAGAACCCAATCTATTTCTTTATTTATTCTTCTCTAGTCTTAGGTATATTGCACAAAACTAATGTTGCTTAATTTATTTAACATGGGTGGTAAGATCAGAAGACTGAGCATGAATGTGGTCTTTAAGTTCATGTGGCAAAATAGGTTGAATTTCATAACCAATGGAAGGATTGTCTATCTCTACATAATATATAAATTTTTAATATGAGTATGACTATCATCTTCCACATATAAAATGTATGCTATTTAGCTTTAATTAGTTACAACCATGAAATCAAGAAAGTGAATGCTAGGAGCAGGTTTGAACATCTTAAACATGTTAAGTTAATTAAGTAAAGTTTTAATCCAAACATGTTTGTATCTCTATTTATGTGCATATCAATATCAAGAGGAAAATGCAGGCCACTACCTTAGGGTCTTACCTTCATTCTTGGAGTATGACTCCAAGTGATAAGTGATAGATGACTTCAGTGGTACTTTCCTTTCTTGGATCTTGAGTTGTTCTTGAGCAACTTGTCTCCTATGCTGCACTCCTTTCTTATCCCTCGCCATCTTTTTTGCTTCCTTGATCTTCTCACTCCTTTTACTTCATTTATACTTATACCTACAACAGATTAGTGGACAACACATACCCAAAGGAGTATAGAATTTTGAAAGATAGGTTGTTTGTCTAGAATTTTATTGTATTCTATCTATGCTAATAAAAAGATAGTGTTAATATTATTTTAGCATAGACCATGTTCTATACAGGCATGGCTCAAGGAAAAAAGTAACTTGCAATAGAAGATAAAGTGAATGAATCATTGATACTTACAGTTCTTTCATGCACGATGAATTAGCTGTGTCTTCTTCTGCAAAGTTATTGAAGTTTGTCATGTGCCTTGCTTCAACTCTAATTTTGAATTTATCTCATGACTTACCCAGATTGAATTAAAAGATTTCTGCAGGGGTTAGTCCAACAAAATATTCCAATGCATACTACAATAATTTCTAGTTCAATAACCAAACCAAACTCCATGTCTAGTTTTAGTTAAGTAAGGCATTTTAATCTAAGCACCATACTTAATTTAAAAAGCCTATGAAAGTACCTTGAAGTACTTTCAAACCAAAACTTACTATAGCAGACAAAGGTGACATAAAAGCACTTATAGAGATTTATTCAATTAGAGATGAAGGAGCATAATTATTATGCAACATTTTGAGCATGAATTAAAAAGATAGAGACAACCAATATTAGCAACATGATTTAAGATTTTTTTCAAATAAGTCCACTCCCCCAAGCTTGAATTTTGCAAAGCAAAGTTAAGGCTAGATGGATATACTTCAATGCTGTATGATAATTGGTTGGACATACCTGGTGCTGCCATTGTTTATTTTCTCACTTCAAACCTAGAATGGTTAGTGACAGAAATACCCGAGGGAATATTTTCATAATTATATTTCTATCACAAGGGCATTCTAGCAAAAGGTGCAAACTCTTCTTATCTCAAGATTACAACGAGATCTACAATATTTATGATAAACATATGCATCTACAACCACCCTTCCAAAGTCTTTAGGAACATGTAAAATAAGGGGGTTGAAAATCTCATGTGTGGCAATGTTAGAGAGACCAGCGAATCCAGGAGTTTTTTTCATATGAGTATGGATTTAATGGGGTGTTAATAAAATAATTCCCATGCTCATTGATATGATCTCCCTTTTCAAACTCCATAGGTGTTTCTTCATGGGTGTCTGTAGACAACAAGCTTGTTTCTATTATTTCATGTCTATAACATTCATTGGAGGTTTTATTTTCTAGAAATTTCCATGAATTGATGTCTCTAGAGTTGGTCTCATCTAAGGCTTCCTTCGAACTTGGGTGAGTCATGTTTATTGAAGAAATTGATTTAAGCTCACCATTTGAATCTAGACCAAGTTCGGATGCTAATACTAAGGTTTCGTCCTCTTTCATCCATCCTTTGATAATAGCATATGTGTTTTTCATATGTTCCATGCATTCTTGCCATTGTCAACATTGCTCTTCTCGATCATTTATATAGTCATCATAACTCCTATGCTTTGGATATTCTAGTGAGTTTCTAGGATCATCATGAGACTTAGGAGAGAGAGCATAAGAAGGATCATCAGGGTGAAAGATGGGTTTAAAGATTGGTTCAGATAAGTCATCTAATGTAGGCAAAGAAGGTGAGAAGATGGAATTAATTCTTGAGTGGCTTAGCTCTCCTTCTATGGTATTACTAGTCATGCCATCCCTATATTCTTCTTGATGTCCATTACTTCTAGGAGGGAAAGGAAGTTGAGGACACTTTTTCTAAGATGCTTTTCTGAGAAGATCTGATTTATATTAATGTACAAGCATCTTAGCTAATTGGAAGTCTAAATCATCATTATGAGGTCTTGATGGCTTAGGATTGATAGCTAAATCTTAGGATTGGAATGATTGTGTTTTAGCTACCAAAACTTCCTCTTCTTGTTCGGAAGATGATTCCTTCTCTTCCTCGGAGAGCTCAGAATGGGCTTGAACAAGCTTTTCTAGCATAGGCCTTGCTTCAGTTATAGGTAAGTGAAGAAAAGCTCCTCCAGAGGCTAAATCAAGGGATTCCTTAGATTCCTTGGCAAGACCCAAATAAAAATATTGAAGAAGCATGGGGTCTGAAAAATCAAGGTCAGGGCCAAATGTGATAAGTTCATTAAAACGATCCCATGATTTATTAAGAGATTCGTGTTCTAGTTGCCTAAAAGTTAGAACCTCTTTTCGAAGGCTAGCTACTTTGGAGATGGGAAAGAAGTGTAAACAGAATTCAGAGTATAACATTTCTCAATCCCCTTGCATACTTCCTATGGCTCGATTATACCAATCTTTAGCTTTCCCTATCAAAGAGAATGGGAAAAGCTTCCATCTTAAGGTCTTATCGGACATGCCAGCGATTCGCAAGCATGCACAGGTCTGCTCGAACTCTTATAGGTGTAAGTATGGGTTTTCGTTGCCTTCTCCCGAGAAGGGTTTATCCCGAATCATTTTGATTAGACATGGGCGCAGCTCATAGCCAGGTGTTATGATAGGCTCTATAGATTTTGGTGGCCTAAAGCTTTTGCGCATGCCATATAAGCAGATAGAAGTGGAATTAAAAGCATCCATAAGGATGAACACAAAAGTAATGAAGAGAATGGGATAAAACAGGAAAAGATAAAAGTATAATACAAGGTAAAGCTAGATTCGTAATTAACTCAGCAACCGTTTTCCCGGCAACGGTGCCAGAAATGCTTGTTGGTATAAATTAAATACACACAAGAAAATATGACTATCCGCAAGCGCACAGATATAATACCGATGTAGCACTTCACCCGAAGGTTTTAAATATCGTATCCACAAGGAAACGTGTGAGTATAACTACGCTCCAACCTAACCAGTAGATATCAATCCTAGATAGAGATAAGAGGAGATCACTAAAACTACGTTTAGTTTGAATCTCGGTAAAAAGGTATTTTCTAATGTTCTAACACGGTTAGATAACTTGAATAGGGGTAGAAATCGAGTTCTCCCCCTACCGGCACCTATATATGGCTGCCAATCCTTCTAACGGGTGATGGATTACGAGGAGGATTCAACGAAGCTATAAGTCACCTTCGTGAGCTACCATCTCTTGGAAAGGCAGGGGACATTCACAAGTAATCTAGATCTAAGCACCACGCTTACACCTATACTACTACTTCAATCTACAGCGTCCTATAGACTAAAGTACTCAACAGAATTGTGAACTAGAAGAATAATATGAATATAAAGTTACTTACATAAGAAGACGATGATTGAAGAACCTCAGAAGCAAGTCCCGGGCGAGGGGACTTGATCCCAGAGAATACAGTCGAAGAGAAGCACCGACATGCCGGAACTCCTCCAGAACTTTACTCTCAACTCCTCTCTCTAATTCTAGAACTAGATAGCAACTCTAAGAGGTAGATCCATTCAAGGGACCCCTCTCACGTTGATCCAACTGGAGATAATGAATTAGGGTTTCAGGGATGCCTCCGTCAGGGGGCCAGGGGTCCCTTTATATAGCCCGGTGGGATGCATACGAGTCGTTCGATCAAACCGACTTCACGTACGATGGATATGAACCCTCAAAGGCGGTGGAGGAAGCTTCCAGAAGCTGAGCCGAGGAGGAATTGGGGGGAGGCCGCCCGGCCCTAGGCACCAGGCCGGTCGGCCCTCTATTTTGGCCTCTCGGGCCCATCTTTGTCGTGGTGTCTCCTTGGTCCATGTAGAGTCCAATAGCGCATTTTAAGCATGAGATAATTCCGCTAATTTGTTTGATAATTACGTCCTTCACTGCGGTTTCTGGAACACTGCTTGGAAAATATGAAATCACCAAAACTCGTGGAATTGTTAGTTAAAACCCCTATCTTCTATGTGTATTGACCATTCCTCAAGTTTATTTTACTATAAAAAGTTGACGCTATCCACCGTCAACAGTGTCCCATATTGCCACACACTTTACAAGTCATGCATGAATCATTGATGCGCATAACGTCTTGTTTTAGGCTGGCCTTGTCTTTCAGCTTCTTCATGAGCAGATCTATTTTAGCAGACAGCATGTCCACCTCTTTGAGCTGGTGTATTCCTCTACTCCTCTTGCGGGTTTTGTTTGGCGCTCTTCACTCCAATCTTGATTGGAGGCCATCTTCTCCATAAGAGCAATAGCTTGTGGTATGGTCAATGAAATAAATGCACCTCCAGCAGCAGCATCAACGTTGTTACGGGTGCTGTTGGTGAGCCCATGATAAAAAGTCTGCATGAGGAGCCAATTCTCCATCCCATGATGAGGACATTCTGATATGTAGTCTTAAAAGCGTTCACATGCCTTTGGGACTGACTTATCATGTTGTTGCAGAAAACTTAAGATCTTCCCCCTTAGGGCACTTATCTTATCCATAGAAAAGAACCTTGACAGAAAAGTTGTGGAGCACTTGTCCCAAGTTGTATGATTGTCCTTGTTAGCGTAGAACCACTGCTTTGCCTTTCCTAATAGTGAGAATGGGAACAGACGCAGCAGAATGACATCTCTTGGTACATCCTTCATCTTGAAAGTGCTACAAATCTCCAGGAAATGTTGGAGACGAGCACTTGCATCTTCGTGTGCCTTTCCACAGAACAAGTTGGCTTGCACCATGGTGATAAGAGCTGGCTTGAGCTCGAATCCATTCTCCCCAACTTCAACATTAGGTCTAGTGCGGATGTTATTGGTGGTTGGAGCGGAGAACTCGTGCAGTGATTTATCAGCCATTTCCTTGAAAGCTGGTGCTCAGTTGCCTTTTTGTTGCTCTTTTTTTCTTCACTTATAGGAGCTTGCTCCTCCAAAAAAATGAACCTTAGCAAGTGGGTGTCTTTGATGGAGATTCAAAGATATCCCTCACTTGCTGAAATTTCCTTCTTCGAAAGAGTTTCTCTGGATTTTCAACGTAATTATCTGGCAGATCAAAACCACTCATTCATTACCCTGCATAAGATATCACAAAGATAGAAAGCACAAGGGTAAACCTGCATTGAGTAGGGGTCTATGGTTTCCTCAATCTCATTAGTTTGTTAGGTCTATCACTATTCCTTTATTCGCCAATTGCCTTCCCCGGCAACGGCGCTAAAAATGCTTGTTGACACCTCTTAATATTATCTCTAGCAACGGCGCTAAAAATGCTTGAGCAGAGCATTGCTACTAGAATACCAAGTTGTCATCCCCAACATAACACCAAGAGGTGTGGTATTAAATTATGCCACCATTTAGAATAGAGAAATAGTATCCGCAAGCGCACAGATCAAATATCATTGTAGCATTTTATCCGGAGTATTACTAGGTTGTCATTTATATTTTCCCAAAGGAAGGTCTACATGGCTCTCGTGTAAAGGTAGCGTGATAACCTAGAGTGTAATGGATAGGCATAACCATGTCCTCACTACTCAATGCAGGGGTAAGTTACAAGATAAATGATAAAGATAAAGTATATAATCATCAGCGTAAACAAATAGAGACTCCTAGCTATAACATTAGGGTTACTAACAAAACATCAAGAGATATTCCTGTGTTATTCCTAACTACATGTCAATGCATATTATGGTTAGTGCAGTACACTTAGTAGTCATAGCTAAGGTTAGCATTACATCTATTCATAGTGGACATACTAGGGAAGTTTGAGAACATAGCATGCCCTTCCTTCGTACAAAAGCCCTACTGTACCTATAAACGGGGTTTGGACTACATAGGACTCAGCAGGATTATCACACCCGCGATCTACCAAGCCCGGCCTATAGGGGGTATTCGCAGATAAACAACGTATAAACACCATGCTTACACAATGTTTACCACTCACCCAACGATCAATTAGATGAGCGCTATACGAACCTATGAATAAGTATAATGTCAATCTAGCTATACTAAGCATATAACCACAATAGACAAAGATCAATATAACTATGAATATAAGTAGATAAGTATTCATCAATTTAATTGTAGCAATCATATAACTATACAATGATAGAGAACAAAGGTGAGAGTAGGTAAAAACTATACCAAATTCAAGCTCTTGATGGCTCCAGAATCCAAGCCTTCGCTTGTCTCCCTCTAGTTCTAACTAGCTATCTAGGCCCTAACTAAGGAGCTCTGATTAGGGTTTTTGGCTGATGATCAGACTTTGAATGAGGAATAAATGAATATGCCTCTCCCCTAGGGGGTCCTGCCCTCCTTTTATAGCCCTGGGCGATGATCGTGAGCCATCGGATCAAACCGACCTTGACATGCGGTGAGATTGACCCTCAAAGGCGGTGGAAGCATCGGGCGGGGCGGGCATGAAGGGGGCTAGGCCCCTGCAGCCGGGCGGTCGGCACAGGGGCCTCCGGCTCGGCGTGGTGCCTTCTCGTCTCTTCTAGAATGTTTTCCTGTGTTGCCGTGGTGTCCGATTTTTCGTTCTTTGTTCCAATAAGCTCCTGGGTTTGCGTCTTTTCCAGTTTACACCTGCAGAAACAGTGAAACACCAAAACTTGTGGAATTCTGTCAGTGTAACCCTATATCTACTTTGGTGATCGCATTTGCATCCTTTTCCATGGCTAGTTGACGGTTGGTTTCGTACAATAACGACCGTCAACAGGCTCTGTTTATCTTTTTCTCCTTTTCTCTTTGTATCTAATCTCATCTTATATACCGAGGTAGGTCGGGCACAAGGTGGTTCAGAGAGTCTAGTCGATAGTCTACTTACACCGGAGTCTAGAAGGCTGTTGTCACGATATAGATGGATCATAGTGTTGTTGTGGAGCCGTTTGGGATGTCGTTTGATGGTATTCTTTTGACAATGTGTGTGCTAGGCCGCCTTAGTCTTGGACCGTCTCCACCAAGTAAGCCATGGAGGCTACTTGGCGACAACGAAAGTTGTCCTAAGGGATTGATAGGTGGGCCCAAAAGCCCCTGAGCCCCTAAAGGGGTTTTGTCCCCTTGTGTCATGCCCGATCTGTAACCCTATGGAGGAGTGGACAGAGCCTGTTGTAGTATGGCCCAAGAGTGCTCAAACCTTGAAGGCTCAGGGTTCCTGCGTGGCTGCCTGGGCCTTGGCTACCGTTGGAGGCCAAGACAGCTAGGCGCTGGGCAATTGTATCCGCAGGAAGTGGGAATGTGCCCGTACTCGGTTCTATTCTTGGGCGAAGGTGTATGCGAGTGCACCTGAGATGCAAATTTTGGAGGCCATTAGATTATGTTTTATAATAAATATACGGCTTCAGGAGTTATTTTAGGTTGTTTTCCATAATAACATATGTGGATAACTATTTAGAAAATATAATAGATCTGGTGGCTATTTTTTATATCAATTATGATTAGATTATACTTCATTCATCCTAAATTATAAGACATTTGACTTTTTTAACCTTAAGTTTAATCACTTGTCTTATTTAAAAAAATTGTACAAAACTAGTTAAATTTAATTCATTCATGAAGAACTTTTATCGATAAAGCAAGCCACGAAAAAAGAAATGATATTTTGTAAAAAATTTAAATAAAACAAATAGTTAAACTTGGGATTGAAAAAGTCAAATATCTTATAATTTAGGATGGAGGAAGTACTAAATTGATGACTAGCTTTTTTGATCTTAATAAATTTGTTTGTTCTTTTTTTTGCAAATTTTATATTTTTCCTTTTTGCGATTACATAGCACAACACTCACTCACTCTATGAACGCACATATATAAACTATCTATAAGCATCTTTGAGGATACCATAGACGCCTCGTGGTCGACGGGGGACGTTATCTACTACTGAAAGCACACCGTCGTTAAATTATGAAATATTCTCCTTGGGAGTCCAAAGTCCAACCAGAATCTTAGGTGGTACTGAGGCTGACATACTAAT